>OZ018402.1:59399145-59929768 GCA_963969585.1 Drosophila helvetica
TGAAGGCCAGCAGGGGCACTGGCGGACAGACAGGCAGTGACTTGTCCGGTGTCCAGCTGATTAATGCCCCGGCACGATAATGAGGTTCGCATCGGGCCATGTCTCTGGGATGGGGTACAGGGGATTGGGGGGGGGGGGGGGGGAAATATGTTTGAAAACGGCCTGTTTGATTGATGCCCCTGTCGAGTGCAAAATATTTCATGTACAGAGCAAGAATTTCATTAGGGGATACATAAAATAATACATGCATACATACATAAATATACATATGTATGTATTAAGTATGTGTGGAAAAAAATATCAAGAAATTTGGGGAAAATCCCATTATTTGCATATGAAAAATTTAAAATTGTTCCAAATAATTCTGCACAAATTTTAATCAAATTTGAGTGTCTAAAATCATCAAAGATTTCTTGGAAAATATAGCAAAAGGTTTCTCTGCTTGTTCCACAATTGAAAAACTGTGAAATAGAAGCAGCCAAAAAATCCAAAAAATAATAACAATTTTTCCTTTTCAATGCCAATAATTATTTGGTAAAAATTCCTCGAAAAATATATTGTAACTTTACAACAAAATAAAAAACACCCTTTTAGTGCATTCTCCCATCAAAAATAAATATATGCAAAAGCTGATCTTGTGCATATATAATTTATGCTTAAACTCTTTGCCCGGAAATTCTGTTTTTAGCCATCTTTTAGCCCGATGGAAAACACGCCCTTGGCCGGGAGACAGCTGCAACCATTACCACGGAAAAGAAAGAAAATATAGGAAAAATAAATATGTATCCCAAGTTATGTAAATGAAATGCGCTTTGCAATTGCTTTCGGCATTCTGCATTCCGCATTCCGCATTCGATCCACCTCCACTTGGAGTACACTGCGCAAAATATATCCATATATATATGTACATTTTTTGGCGCAGTAGTTTGAAGGCGAAACGCGTGCAAATATAATTTATGGCGGCCATCAACAACCCTTAGAGCTGAAATGATAGATGGCGTGCCGGAATGTCTGCCATCCCAGAGCCAGAGAGCCAGTCGGATGCAGAGCCAGAGGCAGACCTCAGAGCCACAGTCAGGGCCAAAGTTAGAGTCAGAGTCGAAGGCAAAGGCAAAGGCAAGTTAACCCAAAATCCAAAATATGCTGCGGGCGCAATATTTCTCGCACTCACTGTCAGCTGGGTGGGAGGGAGGGAGAGGGAGACCCAGAGAGAGTGTCGAGCACTTTTCGAATTGAAATGTCGTTTTGGCTGGCGCTAGAATTTTTCATTGCCAATTGCTGGCTGCACGGAGCAGAGTGGCAGAGAGAGAGAGAGGGAGGAGAGTGGGGCAGGAGGTGGGGGCACGAGGGATACTGTACTACGGTGCCCCGCCGCCTGCCAAGAGCTGCCATATTTCTCGAGGGCCCCCAAACACAAATGTCACATCAATCTTGTGTCCAGCGTTGCGTAAGAAGTAACAAAAATATTCATTTTGTTTTTTTTCACCCCCCTATGAAAAGAAAAAAAAAATTGAATCAAGTCTTGCGACTTGGCTGCTTGCGAAAATGATTAATGGGGGGCCGCTGCCGCTGCCATGTTGTGCGAATTTTAAATGCAAGACAGTCGAGCGGCATAGTCGAGGGGCAGGGGGTTGGGAGAGGGAGCGGGAGAGGGAGTTGGACAAGCATTTTGATTAAATGAACTTGCCAGAGGCGCTTGCACCCTGCCACTTGCCACTGCCACTGCCACTACATGATGATGCTGCTGAATCGCTGAGTCGGTGGGTGGCATGGGGTGGGGTGTGATTAACTAGGGGTGTAATTGGTTTATATAATTTATTCTACAGTTGTGGGAGTGATGGGTGGGAGAGCAAAGGCTTGCATATTTTTATGAATTAAATTCTATTGAATTTGAACAATTTCGGACTAAACATTTCTGATAAACCATTTCTAACTCTTCAAATATTTTATATTAATTTTCTACTTGGCATTTGGTGCCCAGAAACTTTGGAGGGGGAAATGTGGCTCTAATCCTCTCCATGGAATTATTTAGGATATTAATTTCTTTGAAAAATAAATCCTGGACCCTAAGATTTGATCGAAACGAATCTTTTCTTAAACTTTTCGGAGTTTAGTTACACACTAAAAAACCACTTGGGGGGGGATATAACAAATTAAGAAAATTATTATTTGACAGTCATATAATTTCCTATCAAAATTATTTCACATTTTAATTTTTAAGGCATCATTCTTTTTGCGATTCTAAACCCAATAGATATTATTCATTATTCAATTAAAAATAAATGTAGAAAATTATTATTCGAAAGTCATTCAATTTTCTGTACAATTTTTAAAATATTTTGATTTTCAAGCGATCATTTTTTTTGCGATTCTAAACCAGAGATTTTATTTTAATTTTGCAATTTAAAATTTCATACTTAAACCGCTTCGAATCTTAGTAGATTAAATATGTCCTTAAATTCTCAATGTTGACCTTACGAAATTTGGATTAATTCAACCGCTTCGCGGTCTTTCTATTTTAAAAAGAAATCCCACTGAATCGGTTGGGGATATCCAACCCTTTTCAAAGTCCAAGAGAATCTTAATCTAACAATTACGAAAAACCACAAATAAACACCAGAAATACGCACACACACACACACACACACACACACATATTGTACTTGTATTTGTACAATAATCAACTGCTAATCCCTTCCATATTCCACACAAAGTTGCAAAACTCCGAAAAATGAAAAGGATACAACAAAAAATGGAATCTCAACAATGCAATTAAACAGGTACCCTTCGGAGCATCCTCGAACACAACTGAGTGTCGTCTCCCCCTAAACACACACCCACACCCACACACACCCACACACAAGTTATCAAGTCATCAAGTGAGGTTATCCGCTCCCCCCAAAGGACTCCTCGTAGTCTCACCTCTAACATGGCCGCAACGTCATTTGCGCTGCTTAAAAGTTGATTCGAAAAGTTTTACACCGCAACCGAAAGATAGAGAGAGAAGGAGGGAGTGGGGTAGACAGAGACAGCGACAGGAAGTTGCCAGTGCGAGAGACAGAGAGAGAGAGAGGGGGAGCTAGGAAGCAGGGATCCTTGAACATGCCGACGTCGACGCCTTCGTTTTTGGCCCTGACATACACACAATTAAGCATAATCACCTACACACACAATTAAGCAGCAGGCACTCTGGCACTTGCACTCCACCACATAGATACAAAAACCCACACACACACACACACACACACACACACGCATATGGGGGCATAACCTGCTTGCATCGTCGCCGTCGTCGTCTCGGTCGTCTCGGTCGTCGCCATACAATTTCCGCAAGTCGTAAAAGTCGGTAATTTATACCTTTTGCCCCATATGCTATGGCATGGTAATTTGTTAAGTAGAGTTAAAATAATTGCTCGTATTTATAATTTACACATTTTGGCTGGGAGAATTTATCGTCGCGCTGAAAGTGCGCTAGATATCGCCCCAGCACACACACACACACACAGCGCAGATACTATACGTAGAACAGGCCCCAAAGGAGGACTCCTTCTCCACTCTGGAAAACTGTAAAACCAGGAGGCGGGAGAGGCAGTCGCGGCGGCTGACTTGCCGACGCTTTTGGCCTTCTTTTTTTTTGCCATTTTTCGGTGTAGTATTTTCCCCACTTTTGCCGCTTGTGCACAAATTTATGGCCACAAGTTGCCCCTTTGCTAAACTGAATGAATGAGTAAGTGGAGCTCCTGCTCCTGCTCCTGCTATCCAGTCTCTGGTCCTGGCTCCTGCTGATGCTGCTGCTGCTGCTGCTGTTGCAGTACCTCCCTCTGGCCAAGTTGAAAGTTTTAGCCGCTATTAATTTCTCTTGCTCTTCTGTTTTTCGGGCTGGGGGCAGAGTGAGAGATACAACCTCTCGCTCTCTCCCTGTGGAGGAATATGAATTGCAGTTGAAGAGATTTACTGGAGGGTTTTTCTTTTTGGCAAAACAATTTGATTGGAATTGATAAATGTTAAATTCAAATTAAGGGAAAAGAAAGCAGCGGCTGGAGGTAAAGATATCTCAGCAAGAGCCAAAAAGAGAGTCTAATGGAAGGCGAATAATAAATGCAATTGTTGGCAAAGGCGCAAATCACGAAACTAAATTTGATAAATCATCTTTAAACCATCCAATAGCCCCCAAATAGTCTTGTTTATTTGAAAGGGAAAGGGTTTTTCAGAGTGTTTCCATTATGCAAAGGAAATCAGGGAAGATATCCAATAAGTAGAGCCAGGGAAAGAGCAAAGAGCCAGAAAATGAAACTATATCCACAAGGAGACACTCGTTAATCCTATGTACGACTATGAGACTCGCTACTCGCTCTTGTGGAAATATTTAGCGCCTATTAGGACTCTCTTGTAAGTCATACTTTCCGAATTAAAAATATAACTATTCAGATTTGAATAGTGATACATTCCTTCTTCAGACCTTTAATCGATTAATTCATTTTATTTGTTTATGACACTTCAAAGTTACTCTCTATATCTGCCATCTTGGATGTTGTTTATCCAAGACCTCTCATCCATTACATCGAGTGTCGCCTCTTGTGACTTTTACCCTGCCTGGATCCTGTCTTTTCTTCATATAATGCCATTTCAAAAGAAAAAAGCCATTTCCACAAACACAGACACTCGTTAATCATACTCGTACATGTGTGCGAGTGTGAGACTCGCTACTCGCTCGGCTGGAAATATTTAGAGACAAAGTAGCACAGTTTATAAGAGTATGAACCCAATGGCCGGGATTACATTCATTTTGTTACCAAATTACCGAGTAACTCCATTTTGCACGAAAATTTCGAGAACCATAAAACATTGTGAGCGATAAATTTCATTTTAATGGCTCGAGAATCGTTGGGGATGGTGCCGGGAGCCCAGAACTGGAGCCCCTCCTCAGCAGTTACTTTGTGTGTGCTGGAAACATTTTATAAAACATTTATTTGCTTGATTCCTAGCCTCATTTCCGCCAGACATTTCGCACCCATTTCGCTACCCCTCCCTCCCCATAAGTCAGGAGTGGTGCTACACCGATTCCGGAAGAATTGCGGCAAAGATATATTTTGTCTGCCAGTCCCGGTCCCAGTCCCGGTCTCCGCCCTGTATGGCCCATAATGAGGCCATAAAAAGGGTTAAATAAAATGTGCAGCAATTGCTTTGTGAATCCAACACGACGGGTAGTACGAGTACGAGTACGAGTATGGGGTCCTCCCATACACCCATCTCCCCCATCCCCCCATCCATTAGATCCGACCACTGACAGCGAAAATTTGCCCGATTTTCGCGCCGTTGCCTTAAGAATTATCGACGTCTTTTTTATTTGGTCGGAGGAATGTCAGAAGAGGCGTTGGCCCAGCGACTGAGAACGGTGAATGGGGAACGGGGAATGGGGGAACGGGGTCGGTCTGGTTGGAAATTACAGCTTGTAGCTACAAATTGCTTCCGTTGCGGGCACTTCGGGGCTCTTTAGAGCTCTACAGAGGAAGAGTGATGGAGGGGGAGAGGGTGTGTCGGGGGGAGGGAAGCCGAAAATAGACACATCAATGAAATTTATTAGTTTGCATGTGCAAGTGCAGCTGGCGGTGGCAGTGGTCGGGATTTTCCATTTCCCGCCGGACTAAGGTCTAATTCTTTGCTGCCTTCTCTTGCCTCGTAAATCCCATAGATTCTACGTCCACGTCACTCCCTTCTTCGCCCCGTGGCTCTCTCCCTCTGCCTCTCTCTCTCTGTCTCGTTAGCGGATGTAAATTGCCGCTAATTTGGTGGGTACTACACTGAAATTAATAGGAAACCCAAACGAAAGTCAGCCCCAGGGGGGAAAGACGCCTTTTTGGATGATGAATGGGGGAAGTGGGTTTAAATTTAAATCTAATTTAATCTAAAAAGGGGATGGTAATAGTTTCCGTTCAAAACTTATACGTATTTTATAGTTTTTATATTACTTGTTTTATAATTCATCTGTAATCTATACCAGAATAATTATAGTAAACGAATTTCGATAGTTTTAACCACAAATATTGATGGTGATAGATTTGTAGCCTTACTATTTCTTTATTTAACCCTCAATCAATATAAAAATATAATATTGTTTGTTAGAATTACATATATCCATGAAACACAATTTTCTCGATAATTATCGATAATATTAATAATTAATTTCCTTCGAAAAGTATCGTTATTTTATTATTAAAGCTTAACGATAACTCTCTTCAATCGAAAATAAATTTATTAACTTTCGATAGGCTTTTCCATTTATTATATATGGTTATGGTCTTCCTGGGTAGATTAATATATTATATCATATTCTGGTTCTCTCCAGTCGATACCAGAGTTATGTAAACGAAATGAGATAGATTTCACATGCATTTCATGCATTTTATCGAAAATCCCCTCAATCGATAAGTAATTTGATGACTTTCGATAGGCCATTCTATGTATATATTTATTCCTAGCTATTCTATGAATTCTTTAATGGTTTTCCCAGGTAGATTTATATCATATCATATTATAGTCCTAAAACGACGCTCCCTTTGTAGATGGGCGCTCTTTTCGATGGAAAAACATTATAATTATTTCTCATGGAATATCGCACTCGAACTCTTGTCTTGTCGGCTGTCGGTTGATTGCATATGTAAATATAACACATCGTTTCATTCGCTTCAATTTAGCGGAGAAGTGGAGTCGAGTCGAGTCGTATTCGGATAATGAATGCCCGATGCGATGCGCTTTGATGTGGCCCGCTATCCTTTCACACATTTATGGGTTTATGATGCGCCCCATCTCAGCGACAAATGCAACGGAACGGAACGAAACGGAATGGAACACGTTCCGATTCACGTTTCATTCCTGCGGTACACGGTCGAGAGCGAGAGGCCACATGCAGCCAGCCCATTACCTTTTCGGTTGTGTGTTGTGTCTCGCTTTTACGATGCCTCAAATAGTGTGATAATTAGGTGAACAGACGTCTGCCAACGTGCGTCGCGTCGGTGCAACATCAAAGTGAACGACTCCGACCCCTGCCACAACCCTGCCCTGCACCGCACTGCACCGCACTGGCTCTCCTCTCATGTCTGTGTCCCAAAATTCGTGGGCGTGGGCGTGTGCTGCGTGTTTCAGCCTCTGGTAGTGGGGAGTGGGCTGAGGACTAGTATGACGAATTCCCAGAACTATTTGTTATGTCAGTTTACAATTGTTGTAGCATTCCGCGGAACCATAACAATCTCTCTCTCTCTCTCTGGTGTGTTTAATATTTGACTAGGCGTCGACATCTCGGGGATGTGTGCACACTGATTGCATGGTCGATGGGCATGTGTGCACACTCCACTGGCACTGGCACACAGCTCCATAAATGTTGTTTCTTCTGTTTGCGATTTATCTTTACATTTGTAAGACGAGTAAATGGAAGGGAAACGGAAGAAATGCTGGCAGATAAATTATATCATAATTATTTTAGCGGTATATACCAGAATTAATTGAAGAATCGGTATTATAAATGCTTTTCCTTGTGTCAAAACTTTAAATAAATTAGGGAATTTAATTTTTATGAATTATATTAATTTATAAATATTTTTTATATATTATAAATATGAATTATATTTTTTTTTATTTTATAAATATTTATTATGTTTAGATTAGATTTCTTTTTATAGTTTATAAATATTTATTTTATTTTTAAAAATATCCATTAAATTTTATAATTTTTTTTATATTTTATAAATATTTATTATATATATTTATTAGCCATGTACGTTATGTAATTTAGTGTTCGATTTTGAATGCGATCTCCAGCCTTAAAGATTATCCAGCTCCAACCACTTGAGCAGGTTGTTCCCAGGGAGAAGGTCAAAGAACGAATGCTGTGAAGCGTTCTGGCCATATTTGGCGGGACTCATCGCGACTGGTCTCCTCCACCTGTTGTTGCCAGTTGCCACCGTTTGGGGGAAAAACGACACAACGACACAAAATGTTGCAGGTCAAAGCGATTCAAGCGCCAACGGGTAACGACGTGACAGCTAATGGCGATGCCGGCAACAGTTTGCAACTTGTTTGTTCCTCCTCTCTCTCTCTCTCTCTCTGTCGCCCCCCCGATCTCGACGGGATCTCTGTGTGGCGCTGCGGACACATGTTGCATCGGTCGTCCGGCCTCTGGCCGGTGGTTGCATGCGGCGGCTTGTCGCTGATTAGCATCGGCATCGCCATCGCCACTCGTGTCAGGCTCTGCAGATAAGCTGCAGCGGAATCGAATCTCTTGCCTCCACACTCGAATCTCTGTGCCACATCGATGCCACAAATCATTGCCAAACATGATTTCTTATTATGCCCCTCGACTCGACTCGCCTCGACGCGAATCGACGCGAATCGAATCGAATCGAAGGTGTGGCTGGAATGTGTGTCTGGCATTTCGGTATAAACTTGTTATTTCTGATTTAAATGCATGTAATTTTAATTATAATTAATTAGCTATTTATTTAGTGTGATTTATACAGCAGGATGCTAGATTGCCACTTGTACTGGCAGATATTTAGCCACAGATTTATGCAACAAGAGATTAACCAGCGGTCCAAGAGGTGGCTTTTTGATTTTCAATTTTTATTCGAATTTAATGTACGGGAATATAGTTAGTATTTCCCATAACAACTGCAATATATATCCGATTTGCATCATAATTGCTATAACGACGGAGAATAGTATATTTGATAATATTGGAAAATTTCATTAATTTATTCTCAAGTTTTTTCCACACAACATTTATCGTAGAAATCGTACATAAAATAACGAAAAACCCATTTAAATATCTTCCACAAGCAATTAATATTTTATATTTTTCCCGGTGAAAGTTTTCCCCAAAACAAAGATCTTAACAATTCAGAGATCTCCCCAGAGATTGCCCCCACAGACAGGCACTCAAGTAAATATATCAATTTCGTTGATAATCCGAAAGCTTCCTGCTGCGATATCTCTCCCCCAATCTCTATGCCCCGATCTATCTATATGTCTGCCCCTACCCCTGCCCCTGCCCCTGCCTCTGCCCTTCGATCGACATCGCAGAGGCGTCTCATTAGCTGCTGCATTCGATGAGGCCGAACAAGCCACTTAATTTAAATTTAAATGTTTACTTCTCGCTTTGCGTGTGGGGGCAAAAGTATTTTGTCTTCGTAGCATTTCCAGAACCTGTCCGCTGTGTCCGCTGTGTCCGCTGTATCCGTGTGTGTGTCACGGGATGGCAAGAGATTTATTTTCGGTATTCCATGGGCGACTAAAATGCGCTGTCAGCGCACCAGTTGCCGCCATACGTTGCCCCAGCCACAGACACAGCCACAGCCGCAGTCTCCCTGCCCCACAGATCCGATCCACACAGAATGAACGGCTACATTAGCAGCGGCAGCGGCAGCATCAGCGATGGTGGTCTCCTTGGAGACCCACACAGCGAGAGACAGAGAGAGGGAGGGAGAGGGAGAGAGCGCACACTTGACACCCGAAATTGATGCGCCACTGCCGCCCCGAGAAGGTGCCACATTAATTAGGCAAAATATTGACATGCTGATGTGTGGTGTTGGCTATTGATTTATGCATTTTATTGGATTATTTTCAATGGGATTATGGCAGGCTTGTGTGGTGGGGGGGGATCTAGGGGATTTCCTGGGGCAGCATAATGGATAAACTGCTCTTGAATGACTGCAGCTTTTCGCGCCTCTTGCGGCAAGTGTAGAACGGACTCAGGCGTAGCATCAGCTGCAGCAGAGCAGCCCAACAGGCGCGTCCTACAGATGAGAATAAGGCTTCGCTTTAGGCTACATTGAAAAACTGTTCCAAGGCCTCCCAGACTCACTCCAATCTTTAGTTCTTACCGTACTTTTGATTGCTGCAATTCTTTTCATCGTTTTCCAACACCAAAAGATCTTCAGCATAATTTGAGGCGGAATCAGTGGACTCCTTGGGACTCTGTTGCCCCACAATCGACAGTGTTGCGCTCTCCGAAAGAGATTTCTTGAGACGGAACCACGATTTGTGCAGCACATTGCCCTCCTCGATAAACCGTTCATAGTCCTTGAGCAGGCGCCGCACATCCACGTTGATCAGCTCCTCTGGCACCTTATTCTTCAGACTGTTCAGCTGTTCCGAGGTCTTGCGCAGAGCCTCGAAGCGACCAATCAGCCTCTTGATGTCCACATGGCCCGGACACGCACTGGAACTGGAACTGCTGCTGGGGCGCTCCAGGAAGGCCTCCCCGACGGCCGTGGAGCTCATCCGGACGAGCATGAAGGCGGCCTGATGCTCCCGGAAGCGCGCCTTCAGCTCGGCCAGGTAGGCCGGTTCGGCGGGTCTTGGCGCCATTTCTTTTCGGGCACCAATCAGCCTTGTTGCCGCATTCAACAGAGAATTTTGTGTCTAGTTTTGGGTTTGAGTTTGAAGGGAAAACCAAGGAAAATGCTACTTGGAGGGTATCGCCTGTTCGTTGCCTTTTTCTGCAAATATTCCTTCCTGGCCACCTCCGTCGTTTGGGCCTATTACTCGTTATTTTTATGAGCCTCAAATTGAGATATCGCAAGCGGCTCCGGCGGGTTCCTAACTAAGTTGTAACCCCACCCGCTTCCATCTGCTCCCTCCACCTCCTCCTCCTCCCTGTTGGGGCGATGAACAATGGATAGGGGCGGTGGGGGGTACTGTGCCTCTATATATCTTTAGTTTAGCCTTTTACTCGTTTCGGCTTTTGGGCCGAGGAATTTCACGAGGAAAAACGTGCCGCTGCCAACGGCTAACGCCTACAATGAAGAAAAGAGGGGCGTGACTGCTGTTGCCTGCCCCCACCCCCGCCCAACCCTCGACTGACTGCTGTTGATTTCACCTGAAGGGTACTGCAGTACCCTGCCCCTCTCCCATGCTCCTCGTGCTCCTCCTCCAACAGATCTCCATTCGATGTAACCTCCTTTTGGCTCCCACCTCCTCCTTCTGGAGTCTCCGGAGTGCGCAATTGTTGTTTTCATATTTTAATGCCTTTTTGAGTTGGTAGGCGTGCTACGACACGATTCTTTGCCCCGATAAGCTGTTATTTTTATGGCCCCGCCGAATCGGATCGACGCGGAGTACTCTGTGGCTCTGGGGGCTCTGGGGGCTCTGGGATCTCTGGGAGTACGGTGTGGGGCTGGGGTGCTGCGGCTGTGGTGTGGGCTGCCGGCTGCCGACTTAAAGAAGTTGAAATTATTACACCGCAATTGTCTTGATCGTTGATTTATGTGCGCTTTTGTTGTCGGCTCTTTGGCTCTCAGATCTGCCAGCTATTTCTTTTTTTTTTTTTCTTTCTTGGTAGAGTTGGCCAAGAGGCAAATTTGTGTGGCTGTTGATATTTATTAGGCACGGCTCTCGGCCCCCAGCCCCCAGCCCCGGCACTGGGACTCTGGCATCAATTGTGCATGCAATATGGGAAGTTGATTATGCCTCTCATTAGCCACCGCTTTTTTTTCCATCCACCCTGTCTTTTGTTTTTCTTTTCTTTTTTTTTTTGGGATATTTTGCATTAAAAATGATGACGATTCCCAGGGGTTTTTGCTTAGGGGAGTGTCGATTTCTTTTGGGAATATTGCATATGTGGAAGCTGGAGGGGAGTCTTATGTGGTAGTAAATAATGTGGGATTTAGTAGATTATAAGAAAAAGTATATATATCTATAGAGATATTCTTCAAGAGTGGCATTTAATATGGAATACCCATATTTAAATTCGGTTTCAAAATATAGAAACAGGGATGTGAAATAGGAATTCCCCTTGAATTAAAAATAAATGCATTACAAAGATTTTTAATAAATATAAAACACTTTATAATAAATAAATAAAAATTATAAAATTAAAATAAAATCTGTAGGAAATATGATGAACTAAATTTATTTATTTATTTCATTTATTTTAATATGAAAACATTCAAGAAAAGTATTATTTATTTAATGTTTTTAATATAAATACCTTTAATAAATATTTGTTTCTTTAAGAATAAATATTTTAAAAGTATAAAAAATTAAATTTTATATTATATTATATATTATATTATATTATATTAAAGTATATTTTTGTATTTTTAAATGTTTTCATATTAAAATAGGTTAAATAAATAAATGTAATATATCATATTTCCTGCACATTTAATATTTAAATATATATATAAATTTAATTTGAATTAATTGTTACTTTGTTTTTAATTTTTTTCAAAATGAAATATATTTAAATTAAATATTTTCATAGTAATGTAATTTTTTTTTTAATTTCAAAATAATTTTTTTTTTTAATTTTTAAATCGAAGTATAAATAATACAATTTCAGAGTATTTTTCCTGGATGTAAATCATCAATTTCGGAAGATAACTTTTCACTCTACTGCCATAACATTTCTCTTTAACTGATTCCCCTTCTGAATTTCCTAATTGAGTTCTTATTTGCCAGCCTGGCCTGGACTCTACTTCCTTTGCTGAGTTTTCCCGGTGAATGTCTCACTGATGTCATAACAGAGCCACACCAAATCTCATCTCGCCTCGAACCCAGCCACAGCCACAGTCCCAGCCCTGCCCCAGCTCCAGCCCCAGTCCCAGTGCCAGCCCCAATTCCAATCCCAAAGCCCATTGTGCGGCTTGGACACGATTAAAGGCAGGCATTCCCAGCCAGGCCCGGCCCGGCCAGGCCTTCAATTGCCTGAAAACTTAATGATTTCATCTTTCATTGAATTCAAATTTGTTTGCCCGTGCCCATCGGGGGCCCCCACGATGTCCGTCGAGTGCGAGAGACTTGCAGCTGTGCGGAGAGCACGAATGTTGGATGTTGACTGTTGGACTGTTCGACTGTTGAATGCTGAATGTGGGCGTGCCATCATCATACGCCCCTAGAGTTATTGTCGCTGGGCTTTCGGAGACAGGGCTGTTGATAGCCACTGCCGCGGCGAGACTCTGAATATAACGAATTTATTATTTATTTCACCTGACAGCATGAGCAACAGACTCTATAAATTTCCCTAGCCACTCGATGGTCCGGCTCTGTGGCTCTGGCTCGGGCTCTGGCTGTGTGCCCTCCTTCCCCTTCCCCTTCCACTTCCCCGACTCTGGTCTCTGACTCTGGAATCATATTTATGGGCCCCATCTGTATCTCTGGCTCTTTCTCTGGCGATGCGCATATGAAAATGAAAATGAAAATTATTGATAAGGCCAGCCAGGGCTATGCACACCGTACATACATATCTGTGTGTACATGTGTATATCCCTACATATATTGTTCATATATTCCTTTATTTTCTTCGGGCTCTGATTGAAATACCGCTTTCGTCTGGCACACGGGCAACAGCTTCATTTCGACAGCGGCAACAAAGTTTATTGGCAACACACACACACACACACATACACACATAAAATAAGGTAAGAGGAAGGTAAAACCTTAACCCAATATCCTGCTTATGGTCATAATTTTTGTGCTGCTTCCAGCCAAGAAACCAAAAGAAAAAGAAATGAAAAAAAGATCTGTAAAAAAGGCAAGCGACCGCCTGGGCGCAACTTATTGCAGTTGCAGGAAGAGCCCTGCCACATCCTCAGTTGCAGCTCTCCCATCTCCCCCTCTCCCCGTCTCCCCGATCCACATCCCCACATCCCCACTCGGAGGAGCATATTTCATTATGAATTGCTCTTAACGATGTTCCATTTTTCATGTGCGCATTCATAAACCTTTTTGCTTATTTTCGACTCGCGAAAGCCGATTGCTGTGGCTCTGTGTTTGCATCTTGTTGTTTCTGTTGCTGTTGCTGTTGCTGCGGTGGCCACTGGCCAGAAGACCAGCGCAAGATTCTCTGGCTCTGTCTCTGGCTCTGGCTCTGCCCCACGTTCCACGGCTTGCAAGTGAATGAATAATTGCACCAAGGTGTTGTAAGGAGAACTCTGCTGCTGCTGCTGCTAGTCCGTCCCCTCTATTGGGTCTGCCACAGTGGGCCTCAGGCCAGTTTATAAAGAAAAATAATATTTTAGAAAGGTTTCCACACTTCCGATGCAATATAAAAGGCCACAGAAATTGTAGAAATATTTTAAAAATAAGTTTATGCACCCGAAAATGCTACGAAAATGTGGTAAAAAATTTAATAATATTCTTGACGATTTTCCACACTTCCATTGTACCAGAAAATGCCACAAAAATGTTCAAAAAAATTATAGAAATATTTTAGAAAATTTCCCATACTTCTATTGTGGTAGAAAATTATACGAAAATGTTAAAAATTCCATTGGAATTGTGAAATACATAGAAATGTTTCTAAATTTAGAATGCACCAGAAAATGCTAGTAAAATTGTATCCAAAATTCAAGGATTATTTTTACACTTCTGATTCACTAAATAAATATTACAAAAGTGTTCTACGAAATTCTCCAATATTTTTTAGAACAGTTTCCACACTTACAGTGCACTACAAAATATTACAAAAATATTTTAAATAATTCTATAAAATTTTAGGAGTATTTTTGCCCTTCTTATACTCTAAAAAATATAACGAAAATGTTCTAAATAATTCTATAGAAAAAGAAAATGGTAGAAACATTTTCCAAAAAAAATCTATAATATTTTAGAAAATTTCCCACACTTCCATTGTACTAGAAAATGTTGCGAAAATGTTCTCCAAAATTCTAGAATTATTTATATCAAAGAAAATATTTTATAAACCGAATCTTTAGTTCATATTTTGTTTCAAATTGAAATTCATCTTTCTATTATGATTGAAAATGGTTGAGGAAATATTTTAACTAGTTTTTGGTTAAAGGTCATTTTTCAAATCCCAGTTAGAGGCCCCTAGGGAGGTCCTTATGCCTTTCCATTCCTTTCCGTTTCGTTCCGTTTTGGCAATAACCGAAACCCTTCACCGATTCTCTGGGAGACCCAGGCCCAGGCCCAATCCCAATCCCAAGGATCGCTTTAGGTTCGAGTTCGGGTTCGGGGGCTGTCAAAGGCACAGCGGGTAGTCGTAAAATCGCGGCAAACACAATTGAAAAACGGCCAACTGGTGGGACAGAGAGGGCCATAGAAGGAGTAAGAGAGAGAGAGGGCAGGCCAGGCCATTTCATTCCATCGTGAGTGAAGGAGTGCGGCGGCAAACACTCCACACTTGTCAGCATCGAGCAGAGCAGCAGAGCAGAGCGTTTTGGCCATGGCCTGCACCCATCCCATACGTATTGCGCTATTGCCATAACCCCACACCCCACACCTCCCGCCCGTAGCGAGCCGCGACCCCCGACCAGATCCCCGACTCACGGTCGGTCTTATGCTCACAAATCATAAATTGCCGCCTTAAAATTTATCTTCAATTTTCGAGACCCCATGTGGTGCTTAGCGAATGGTGTTTTGAAATTTATTGCTGCATTTGCAATAAATATTGTCAGTAGAGAGAGAGGGAGCCACAGAGAGAGAGAGAGAGAGAGATAGAAGAGAGAGAACGAGAGAGAGAATGGGATAGCCATAATGGCGCGGCGTTTGCTTGCTTTTTGCATGATTGCCGCTGTAACGCCTCTGCCTACACTTTGGCTCTGTCTCCCCTCCCCTCAGAGAGCGTCCCACCCGTCCATCCTCTGCCTCCTTCGGCTTCGCCTTCGATGGTTTATTGTTTTCGTGCATATTAATGTACGTTGATTGCGGGGATCCCAGGACCACTACGGGAAGGGGAGGGGTCGGAGGGAGGGATACGGGTATGGTCGGAATATCCCCAACCAGCGCTTTTGGCAGTTAGCAGCTGCCGTGCCATGTACACCCTCTCTCTCCCTGTCTCTCTCCCCACAATGATTGTTAATTTACAGCGCGAGAAATTGATTGCCATTTTGTAGAGATAGTGTCGAAGGAGGGAGGGGGCACTGGGGGGGAGGTGTTCGTTTGGGGTGCGTGTGTCCTTCAATATTTGCCAGTTAATTGTGGTTTCTCTCTCGGAACCAACTAATTATTTATGGCTTTTGGGGAGGGTCTCCCCCCCCCCATTGGGCTTTAATGAAATCATCAAGATGAAAAGATTTACCCCAAAAACAGATTTTATATTAATTCGAGAATGATTTATAGACGCCTAGAACTTGGCAGATTCAGATAGGAAATACATAAAAAGGTTACAGGGATTCCCCTCCCTTTGGTACTGTGCTACCCTGTAACCAAATCCATGGAAAATTGAAGTGAGCTCCAATATGCCTTCAACCAGCCATCGGTGGACGTCAGACGGCATTGGCAGAGCCATCAATCAATTGCCAGACACTCGAGCTGTGAGCCGTAAGCCATAAGCCGAGGCAGCCGCCTGCTGCCAAAAAGAATCGAAAACGAAACAACTTTCCCTCCCAGCACCACACACACACACAGGAAAACACTTCCTGTCGCCACAATTTGTTTGCACTGCTGTCAGGCGGCTGGCCCCACATTTTGGCCGAGTGTAAAAAAGCCAGACAGGCGGACAGGCAGCAGAAGACGATACCAACGACACCCATGCACAAAGCCATCGATTCGGGGCATGTGACAGGCATCAAGGCAGAGCTCATCAATCTCCTGTCGGGCCAAACAAAATATGCAATATGTTCACATTGCGGTCGGAGAGAGAGAGAGAGAGAGGGAGAGGTATACGAGGCACAAACAAAAATTAGAACTCCCAAACTCGAAATCCGAATAGAGAATAGAAGAGAGGAACGAACCCTTTTTGCGGCCTAACCACACAGTCGGTAAATATTGTAGGAAAAAAATTAGAAAATATATGTGTTGACAGCAGTCATCCATCAAGTGACACAACATTTGACATGTCAAATGAACGACGAGGAGGCGAGGAGGCGAGGAGGCGAGGAGGCGAGCATAAATTACAACACCACCACACGACACACACGCACGCACAGAGGGGCATCCGATTCGACCCCGAAACACGCCGAAAACACACACCGAAAGGTAGACACGTAATAGACCCCCAAAGAGATAGCGCGATTGTGTGATGTGATGTGATGGACTCACTCTCCGACAAAAGCCAGAGACCCAGAGAACAGAGAGAGCCCAGAGAGCCCTGTAAGTAGTCGAGCGGTAGACATGTCACACGGAGGGAGGCGGCAATTGGAAAATCAATTTCATGCCAGGAGAGAGGGTGGTGGGAAAACCTGGTGTAACCAGGGGAGGGAAGGAGAGGGAGATGCGGCCGTGTTAAATGTCATTACATTCATTGATAAGATTGATAAGAGTAAACGGTTTTGCGTGTTGTTTCGTGCTGTCGTGCCCAAATGAGTCATGTGCCTCGCATCGCTGCACAACAGAAGCGCCGCATTTAATCACTTCACAGCACACACACACACAAACAGCACACACAGATACATAGTCCGTCAGTCCATCAGTCCGTCAGTCGCTCAGTCCATCAGTCTGTGTCTGTCCGCCATCAGACAATCTGTCAAACAGTCACGCTGACAGGCATTTCCACTTAAAACAATGCCAAAACAGCAACAGCTGCTGCCGCTGCTGCGGAAAAACCTCTTCATTTTGCACCTCTCCTCCGGCCCTCCGGCCCTCCACTCCTCCCCTCGGTGTAATTTATCCGCGAGATTCGATTTGTGATTTGTGGGAAAGTTTCAGAGAGTAGAGCCAAAAGGCAAATGGGCTGATCGTTAGGGGTTTGTGGAGTACTTAAAAGATTTCGATTGGAGTTCAAGTATGCACAAAACTCCCGAATCTGCTGTGAGCCGCGGCAAGGGCCGAGGCTCTGATTTTACAACTGGCATTAAAGACTGTGCAGGGCAATGAATATTCAATAACAATATTTGGCACCTTGTCTTGGGACCTAGAACTGTCTCGAATCAGAGTCATAGATGAAGGATAGCCCACTATCTACGGGGCAGCTCTTTGGCCCCTCAAGCAACATCTTGGTATTTGTATAATCTTTGCTGGTAATCAGTCTTATGATCCTCAAACTCTTCGATTACCGGGTACAGAAATTATATGAATAATCATCATCGGAAGCTCACAATCTCTTGATCATTTTTTATTGCTAAGACAAATAAATTTTGCTTTAAAGTCGAAAAAACTTGGCAGCAAAATTGAAGTGTGGTTTTTCAATTTTCTTTTGTTTGTGACAGATTTTATTTTTTGGCAGAGACTGTGTGTGTTTGTGTGCGTGTGTGTGCTTGGCAGTGACAAATCCTTTACCGTTATTTGCGCATGTCGACAGTTTGACAGGCGTCGACACATGCGAGAGTCGAGCAGCTCGTCGACTGCTCTGCTCTGCTCTGCTCCACGTACGCAGTCGGACAAAGCCCCTATCATATTTCTTTCTTTTCGGTCCCGGTCTCGGTGGATTCTCTTTGTTGGTGTCGCTTCCTGCCAGGCTTGCGGCAAAGTTTTTAATACATTTTTCTCCCTCTTTTTGTGATTTTTTTTTTACGTGTGAGTGTGTGTGCGAAAACATTTATTTCAATTTTCGCCTCATGTCAGACGGAGCGCAGGAGCGGTGGAGCGGAGGAGCAGAGGATGGGTGGAGCGGAGGTGGAGGGAAACATGAGATGGGAAAATTGTGGCCTGCCAGTACTTTACAAATTTGTTTCCGTCTCAGGCGGAGGCTGTGGAGAGCGCTGACAGCTGTCACTTGAGAGAGAAAAAAACCAACAAAAATTGACAGTTATCGTATGTCACATGCAAATCAACTCTGGTCACACTGGTAGCACACACATTCGATTCGCTTGTTGTTGAGCGAAATACCCATAAAAATATATGCAAATAAATTGGCAAAACGACAGGAAAATTCACTTCGCTCTTGCGCCAAAAAACAAAAACAAAAAAACAGGCGACAGTGAAATGAAATGAGAGAAAATCCTTTGCAATTAAGAACTGTCAACGGTCTTTTGTACACACAACATTCTTGAGATTTCTGGCATATTCCTTGGGCGCTCATTTGATTTACGATCCCCCATCCCATCCCCATCCCCCCATCCCACTGTGCGAGTACATTTGGTGTGTTGAAAGTAATTTGGCGCTTGATTTTGCCATCCTCTGTACATCGTTCCATCGTTCGCCTTGACTGAATGACTGAATGACTGACTGTCTGGCTGCCTGGCTGTTTGCTGGCTGTCTGTTGGCTGACATGTTGGCATCTCTTTGTAATTGATTAGCCAGCGGGGTTATTCACTGACACTGCATGTCGAATCCATCCCCGATCCGCACAATGAGAACAATCTCCGAAGTGAGCGGATCGGTGCCCAAGATCACTTTGAGATCTGCTTTGTATGTATTTTCAGGGCGTGTGAGTGTGTGATTGATGGGATGTATCGCTAAATTCAATTGATCAAGCAGCCGCCAGCACCCCGAATCGCTTTTATGAACTCGATGAGATCATGAATCATATGATGAAAGGGGTAGCTATGCGAGATTCGCAAAACTTGGAAGTATCTTCTGTAGAATGGCAATGGAGAGATCTATTGAGAGATGAGAGGATCGAGGGGATAAGTGCAGGGATTGGAGTACAAAAAATAAAGAGTACTCTGCCAAAGGAAACCTTCGGTAGAAGAGAGGTCTTTATTTGGGAATTATATTATAAGGAATATATATTATAAGGAAACAAAATTTGAATCAGGAGAGTTATTCATCGACAGAATTTATTTATTTATTATTATATTTCTTTCATCCTAGTCCTACAAGATAAATTATATTTAAGGCACTAGTCGCAAAATTATTTTAATCTTTTAATATGAAATATATACAATAAATCGGTTTTCAATACTAAACATTTTATAAACGAGTTTAATTTAATTTTTGATTTTGTTTTTATATCAAGTTAAGTCATTTTTGTAATTGTTTTACATATATTTTTTTATTTTTTATTTATTTTTTTGAATTATTTATTGAATTTTGTTTGTATTAATATTTTTATTTAATTATCAAATTTTCTATTTTATAAATTTTGGTATTTATTAGGGGTTTTTTTAATGGTAATACATACATTATTTTATTTTTAAGTTTCTTTATTTATTTTTTTTTTTTATATATTTTGGTATTTATTAGTGAAATTAAATATCTTAAATTTCTTGTTGGTTCTCTAGGTGTGTGAAGGGAGATCTTTCTTCAGGATTTATTATCTCTGGGAACCTTTACGATCCAAAGGAACTTCTCGCTTTTAAAGGAGACTTTCCAGGTATGTACAACGATGCTCTAAGCTAAAAAATATTATATGCCCCCCCGAGACTTAATATCTTAACATTCAGATCTCTCCCTCGTTCAATTGAACCATTCCCCTGTTTGTATGGGACTTACTTACGTACACACCCCTCTCTGCATACCATACCTCCCTCCCTCCCTCGTGTGGAAGTATCCCTCGGGTGTATCGGGTGTGGTGGGGTCTTATCGCGGCCATGTGATTGCTGTTGATGTTAGATTGTTGCATTTCGCTCAGCGTTTCGCTGAGTGATCGATGAGGGGGCCATAAAGCTGTCAAAGTGTAATTCCAGTAGGCGCCTGCAAGGGGCAGAAGGGCGGGGCGGCCGGCCACAATACGAGTATCTATAAATCCAACGAGACGAGACGGTAGTTATCTTATGGATTGGATATCTGTGGAACAGATAAGCGCCGCTGAGCAAACTCCGATTGATATACGATGGTTGTCGGTTGTTCGCTCGGTTTTGTCATCAATCAAAACCGGAAACGTCAGATCGTCGCCTTAAATTATGATCTCGCTCTCTCTCAGTCCCTGATTTCTCTCAGTCCCTCCTCCTGCTCCTCCTCCTCCTGCTCCTTTGGGGTCTGTTCGATCAATAATTCGCCGCTTATCGGGAATGCAATTTATAATACAAAATGGCAGACGGAAAAAGGGTCCAACTCCAACTCCAGCTCGACTCGGGGCATAATTAATATTTAAGAGTCTACTCCAGAGAGATCCCTCCGTGTTGCAGGCCCTCCTGTTCCCTCCTGTTCCCTGTTGCTTCATCAGCGATTCCAATCAGATAACATTAGCACGTCACATCACACAGCGTGCAAAAATTATTATTCATTGAATTTGTGATAAATGTGACGGGCCCAAACAGCACTCCGAGGGGTCGTCTCAACAATGCCGACCAGACCAGAGACCGGACCAGGCCAGAGACCAGACCCTGCCTCCCTGCCTCCCTGCCTCCCTGCTGGCCTCTGCCTCTGCTTTCGTGTGGCTGCATCCTCCACATCGAAGCTGTCAAAAATTTGTTGCAAAAAGATATTATCTGGGATGGATGGCAAGGACTGACGATGGCTTCCCGCCTACCTCCCTCCCTCCATCTGTTGCTCTCTCTGTGTGTGTGTGTGTGTGTGCCCTGGGCTCATCAATAATGAGGCGACGAGGATGTGGCCTCAGCTAAGTCGGCGGACAACGGACTGGGCTCTGCTGCTGCTGCTGCTGATGCTGATGATGGTGATGACCATGATCGATGATTGACCTGTTTTTGTTTTGTGCTGTACGCTGTGTGCCCATCTTTAGAGTGACGATTGCTGGACGGCACGGCATGGCATGGCATGGCACTCCTCCTCCTCTTTCGGCATTGACCACACCCATCGACAGACATGTGGCTGCACAATCTGCAATTATTTGCAGAGAGAATCGCAGCAACAGCAGCAACAACGAGGAAAGACTGGACTGGAGTGCTACTCAAATGGAATTGCCACATTGATTGATGTGCTCAATAAATAGCACGACGAGAGCTGGGGGCAGGGGCATCGCTGCACTGGGCTGTACAGAATGTGGCATGTGATAAGGCCCTGACAAGGCGAGAGGTGACAGGCGACAGCAGAGTTTTGCAGAGCAATGAGCTCCAAGTGTCGTTCGGAGGGACGTTGGACACATTGAGATCATTTGGCAGTGGACACCAGACACCAGGGCGAATGAAATTGGGTTTTATCTCAACAGAAATTGATTCCTAGATTATTGTTTTTATAGTTGATGGCATTTTAATTGAGCGAAGGGCAGTGCTGGCAACAGAACACTCTCTAAATAATTTTTATTTATTATATTTTTACATATAAAAAACTTATAAAAATAAAAAAATAAATAAATAAAAATAAAAAATAAATTTAAAAAATAATTATAACATAAACACTTTAGGAAAACATAAAAATATTAACAATATTACAAGTAATACTCATAATACAACATTTCAACATAACATAACATAAAGTAGAAATGAAATTAAATTAAAATTCAGTAAAGAATTAGCTAGAAATCACCGAAGTGGGTTTTAAACCAGCATCTCCTCGAAACAGGCAGCTAAATACCTATTTCTACATATTTCTTAAAATATTCCAATAAATAGAACTGAAATTCCAATATATTCTACGCTCAAAACAAAACCCCATCCCATGTGGAAATATCACTTGAGATCCGAGTACATCTTACATATTATTACATACCGTCTCCCAATGGCATTCCTCAGCCCATGAATCACTCTCCGTCGCCTTTGGGGGGGGGGGGGGGGGGTGCACTTTGTTCATGCAACATTTTAATTATGGTTTTTAATTTCACGGCCCATATGCCGAGCTGTCAGGTGATTTCCACTGAAATATGCACAGAACACACATCTATCAAAGCGCACCCCTCGTGATCCCTCAACACCCCTCAAGAGGGGGGCGGGGCGAGTGAGCAGCGAATGAGCAGTGAAATATCGTATATTTCAATCTATTTCTGTGTGTTTTGTTTCAGGTCTTTCAGAATGAAATTAAGTGTTAATCTCATTTGATTTGTCATTTTCACATGCCGTGATTTCTTGGCCTTCCATTTCGCCCATTTCCCCCCAGTTTCCCCCCCCCACCCCGTCTCCCAGGCAGCGATCTCCTCCGATGTGAATGTGATGTATGGGAAACAAATGTTTCTCTGACACATTTATTTGTTTAATGAGACGTTGAATAATTAGTTGGATATGGCACAGGCAAAAGAAAACCCAGCGACGGAAAAGTATAGCTCAAATCAGATGTAGATCCCCCCTCCGGCCAGCCGGCCTCCCCTGCTCACACACACACACATCGGGGTTGGCACACAGCAATTTATAAATTATGATTGACGACTCTCTCTCTCTCTGTGTGTGTGACCCATCGCTGAGCTCCACTCTTATACCCTCCATCCATGCGGATCCATCCATCCATCCACACTCCACACTCCACCCTCCTCCGCCCCATCCTCCTCTCGGGCTCTGACATTTTTCTATATAGTTTTTGTGCTCTGGCCTCGGTCATTATGGCTGACAGCGCGCCTTCAAAATGATGAGTTTAGATTGATGGCCGCACATCACTCAGCGCGATGGCAACCACACACCGAAGCCGCCAAAACAGGAAAGAAAATTGCACGCGGCTGAAGCAGATTTATGGATACCCTAACTTACAGGGTATACCCAAAGGTTCCATATACAAATACAAATATAAATGATATGGAAAGAGATCTGTACAGAAGATCTGCAATTGTGTGATTAATGTACATGATAAGATCTGCAAGGGGAACGGTGTTATTTTCAATTATTTCCAACAAATTTTACTTTTCTTATGATTCAAAATCCATAAATATTCTCGATTTTATTTGAAAGAGAATTAATTGAATGAGAGCATATACATTTTCTACGAGAGTTCTCAATATGAATAGATTGCTGACTGAAATATAAAATTAGTTAATTTATTAAATATTAAAATGTTTTCCTACTTCCTATAACACTAGGCAACAAAACCGCACCCTTTTTTTGACTCAACAAACCAAACCAATGACTTTTTCTGATAGATTTGAGGTCTTAAAATATTTTAAGTTATTATTTTCAAGGCTTTTTAGAACAAAGTCTTTTACACAAAATTAAAAAGAAATTTAATTTTTTTAGAGGCAGTGCTTGTTTTTTTTACATAATTAAGATACTTTACATCTGGTTGGAATGCATTTTGCAATTTCGAAAATCTAAAAAGGAGCCATAAATTGGGCCTGAACTTTTTGAAGCACCAGCTTACCGTCTGCGAAATATTAAGCCTTTAAATTCCAAACTTATTATTTTTATGCGGTATTTTTTAAAATATTAAAATTATTATTATTTTAAAATTATTATGTTTTATTATTAATTATTATGTTTTAAAAAGCATTCCAAATTTTCCTTATAATATTTAAGAGCCCCAAATCTATCAGAGAAAATTATTGGTTGTGTTCGTTCAGGAAAAGTTTAAAAAATGTGTGTTCTTTTGTTATTATATATTTTTTGTATAGTTTAACTTATAAGGCGTCTTTCAAGGTATCTTTTATAAAATAAACTATTCTATTTAGTACTTTTTCCTTTCCACTTATTCTCTCTAAGCCCCTGACAAACTCCTCGAGCAATATATAATACCTTGAGCCATAAATAGAGTACCCTTTGAAACCCGCAATACGATTGCAGATTCTCGCTGTGGTTTTAGGCTCAGAACCCATCATGCTCTGGCTCTTCCCTTCCTGTTGCCTGTTGACATGTCACTAATTTCGAGTTCTCTAAGCTGTTTTTGTTGGAAATTTGATTTTCGCCATGGGCTGTGGGCTGTGGGCCCGTTCCTTTAACCGAAAACTTGCGACGATGATTGATGTGTTTGGCATACGGAATATGAAAAGCCGAAAACAAAAACCCTTTTTCGAAACATATTTTATGTCATTTTGTGTGTGTGTGTGTGTGCCGTAGGAGAAATGTATTAATCATCCATGGGATGGATGGGTTTTTGGCCGACGAAGACGAAGAGCCGAAGAGCCGAAGTGATAAATTAAGTTTGAAGATGATTGGGAAATGTCTGTCGAGTAATTAGTGAGCAGAAGAGCGAGCTCTTCCCTGGGGTCTAGCAGGGGAGGCAGGGGAGGGAGGCCTAAGAGAGCAATAATGATGTGCATGACAGAAGAAATGCAAGAGAGACCGAAATTAAATATGATAAAAGACCCACACACACAGAGACACACACAGAGACACAGTCGCCAGTCTGTTGGCCATAATTAAGTATGACATGCAAAAGTATGAATTATCACTGAAATGTCAAAATGTCACAGCTGCCATCAGAGGAAGATACTGGGATTGGGGATTGGAAGAGAGATGGAGGAGAGGGTTGGGCGGAAGGCGTAAATACTATAAGAGTGGCAGAGGCAGAGGCAGAGGCTGGTGGCTGGTGGCATGAACGCCGCGTGTGGGATTAACTGACTTGAAAATTTATGATATGAAAAATTACTTTAGCTCAACGCACACAACAGCAACAGCAACAGCAACTGAAAGATGCAGATGCAGACGCACAAAAAAGATACAAAAATACACAGATACAGATGCAGAGAGAGAGATGTTTATTTTGTATTTTACGAGTATTTGAATGCGAACGGAATTCTCCCAAAGAGTGAGTGAGTGAGAGGAGTCCTGTGTGTGTTGAAAAATTAATGTGCACAACTGTCATTGCACTGACAGGAAGAGATGCGAGGCGATGGGATCGGATGGGATGGTATGGGATGGGTTGGGATATTGTGAATGGGTTGCTTCATATTTGCTTGGCATTGGTTGTGGGGCGTGAGGGTTGCTCTGTTGTGAAAGCTTTTGATAAATGATTTTGAAATGTGACAAAATGCTTACGAGTGGGATTAACAGACGACGACGCAACGACAACGACAACGATGATGATGATGTGACTGATGGTAGAAGGGGTGGGGAGGGGGGGGGGGGGGGGGTAAAAGAAGAGTCTCGTCGTCCAAGGATTATTCGTTCTTCGTGTTTGTTTCTGGATGCGAGGAACTAGTTGTATTTGCTGTCCAAGGGACCAACCAGTTTGCCTTGTGCCATCCCAAATTGGATGGGATTATGGGGATTTTCGCAAATGAAGTTGTTAGTGGAGTGAATGGGGGGAGAGGATGATGTGTACATTGTATAAATGGAAATAAAATTGGGGAAAATGGGATGTTTATGTGTACCACAAAGAATATGCTTTCCATGGCATACTTTTGGGAGCGAAAGCAAGTCTTTTAGACTGAAAGTTGCACTCGAATCTCTGCCAGATATTCCATATATACAGCTACAGCTATAATCTCCCTACATAAGGTCACACCTTCATCTTGGGCTTACCTTTCCATATGCTCTGGGTCGTAGCTGTACGGGAATGATTGCCGTTCGAGTAGGAACCGCCGCGTGCTTTCCACACCCTTGCTTTCCGATCCATGTCCGATCCGATCCGATCGAGTCCGCAGTTGCCATAGCGAGGCAGGGAGACCTGGCCCGTTTGCTGCTCGATCTCCTGGAATATCCACGGCTTGCTGGGAGTCCTGCGTCCAATCATATCAGAGCCGACATGAGGGGCCAGCCACATAGTCTTCTCCTCTGAGAATGTCCAGAGGACATGATCCCCGATTGATCAAATACTGATATACAATAACAGAAGAAATATAATAATAATAGAAATACATCAAGTGTTCAGATCAGCATGAAAAAATGCCAAAGTTTATTGAAAACTTATAGATGCGGAATTTCTAGAAAATGTCTTAACAATCTGATGGAGAGCGGCCGGGAAGAGGGCTGCTGGTGTCCCTTGGGCCACTTGATGGTGCAGTCAGTGCACCATCAGCCACGTCCAAATATATCCTGTCCTGTCCTGTCCTGGATTGGCCCGGTATTGCAGTACCGCCGGGATTGTCAGCCCAAGAGAAGTATATGTTTTTCACTTTTTATTGAGTTACTGTCCCAATCTTTCCCAAAATGATATTTTTCTTGGCTGCGTACTTATAGCCTTTAACTTTTCGTCTATTAAGGCGAATTTCGAAAGAGTGTCTGCCAGCTGTTTGGAGCTCTTTTCCACCTCTTGCTTAGTCGCCATCTGTCTTCCCATAGCCGCTAACTTGTCTTCCATTTGCACGAATTTCGATTGGGAATCTGCGAGTCGTTGGGCCTCGCAGGACTCTATTCGATTTTGCTGGAGAGCGACGTACTCCAGCACCGGATTCAGAGACTCAGAGTAACAGTTTCCTCCGAGCTGAGATTCCTCCTCTGGGGCTTCCCTCTCAATATGTGCATTCTGGACTGACAACCTTCCCGTCCTGTGACAGGGATCTGCCAAGGGTTATCGCCAATACCACGAATATAATGGAACTCTGCATTGCTAATGCTTCTCCGGATTCATTCAAAGAAACGACTGGCTTTAGCAGGCTGTTTGAGAGGTATTTATACTTCTTCTGTGGGTGGGTATGTACAGTGGCGGTGAAAAGAATAGTACTGCTTGGTACAACCGACTTTATAGCCTTTATATATTTATACAAACTGTACTACAAATTTCAATTTAGACTGCAAGGAAGGGGGCTAATGGGTGATCCAATACATGCCACAAACCGATGACTGTTGCAACTATTTGCGTTGAATTTATAAAATATGATAGAGATCTTTGGGGTATCCTGCATGGTGCGTGGATCAGAATCCCAAATGCTTCCAGAGGGTCTATTTACCCTTAAATACAATGAAATAAAATATTTTTTTATACAATTTTTTAATATTTCATTACATTTTGTAGATTGTTGATTTTTTTGTAAATCAATGCTAATTTCTGATGAAATTATTTTCTTTTAACTGTTAAATGACCTGGAATACGTTAAATTACACCTTAAAGCTTATATATTAGTCTTAGAAACGTTCATTGGAAGCATTCTTTAAACGAAAACCTTCTATATTCAAAGCTAGTTTTTCCGCCGCAACTGTACACACGTTTTGTTTGCTAATGAAGGGTTCCATCCGGTTATTACGTCTGATAATAAATTTAACTGGGATTATCCCAGCAATTAAAAAATAAGATAATGTAGTAATTCCAGAAATGCAGAAATATAATCAGACAATATATATGTATTTTGTATGCTGTTGTCATTCTATAATCTACTAGGGGGCACGACCCCTACGAAAAAATGCCATTAAATCTCCATAAAAATTCTACTAAATTACAACTTTAAGTCTATATATTGGTATAAAAAATATTCATTACAACCATCAATTAAGAAATATAATATAATCAATATAATATAATCAGAAAAAATAAATTAATAATTTAGTTACTCCATAATCTACTAAGGGTCTTCGTTCATTTCATATATGCTGAATTAATAATTCGCTGCACAATATAATTTTATATTTCATTTTTAATCGAATATAATTTTTGGAATATTTACAAAAAAACCTATTTCAATTATACAACTTTGTTAAAATTCTTTTTTAATAATCTACGTGGGAAGTTATATCTAAAAAAATTAATTTTTCTAAAGAATAATTATTTGTCAATTTATTTGGATATCTCATATAGATATGGATACACCTATGGATACAAATTTGATTTGACTTTACCAAAATATACACCTACATTTGAGTAGGATATACCTTTTCTTTGGATATACCTTTATTCCTTATTCCTTTATATTCAAAGAGAACTTTAAAAAAAATCCCGCGAAAACTTAGGTATATATTTTTGTAAAGTCAAGTCAAAGCTGATACATAAGTATCTAATAAAGTATACCAGAACAGAATATTACGTTACAAAGTTTAATTTTTATTCCACCTGAAAAATTCAGTATTTGAATAAAAGTTTAACGAATTTTTGGTCCCTGAAACAAGTTTCAACTTTGAGGGCTCAAATCTCCAAAACCAAATATTCGATTATATATTTAAAATTCGATTTTTGAAAGCTCTGGAAAATGCTCTATTTAATATATTAATTTTACCCAAGGCGCTCATAAAATTCTTTGATTTTTTCCACCTTTTTTCGGCCAATGTCCCATTGCGCGACGATCCAGCGATCAGTGATCGGTGAACGGTGATCAGTGCTCGACGCCTCTTGGCATTTTCATTCCATCAATCTTGCGGGTTGTGACGCATCTGTAAGTAGCGACAAAACGCAAAGATCGATGGATCAATGGAGCGATCGAGCCGAAGACTGATCATCAGTCAAGTGGCGCGACAGGGCGTCCCATGGTCGGGTCAATTCGCTGTGACAGCTATCGCGCCATCTCTCTCCTTCTTGTGTGATTTATAAGCGCGGCTCTTGGCGGGGCCCCGACAGGCACTCGAGAGGGACAGACTCTCCAGTTAATCGATGAAATTCTGCCGCCAAGGCGCACACGATTTATCATACAATTAGGCGTATCGATAGTGTTATTACACTGTCCATAAAAACGGCACTCTAGAGTATAGATGGGGATCGTGGCAGGTGCCTGGGACACGATGGCAAACAAAGATTACGACCCCAGATGCGGGTTCGAGCCCCAGAGAGAGAGAGTCGTCTATAGATCGGATCGGATCGGAATCGGTATCGGTATCAAGCGAGTGCGTAGCCAATGTGTATTTTGGGGGCAAACAAAAGCGCCACTGCCACTCCCTTGGCACCACTCCCTCTCCACTCCATTCCCGATTTCTCTCTCCCTCCCCCGCGATATAAATCAATTAATTTAAACTGTCAGGCAGCTGTCAAATTGTGTTGCTACCGGGAGCGTTTTCTCGTTTCGTTTCGCTTCGCTTTGACTCTCTCAACATCGCCTCGAGTTCGGGTTTCAGTTCTCTACGGGAGAGGAGGGTTCTCTACAGAGGAGGGGAGAGGAGGGTTCTCTACAGAGGAGGGGAGAGGAGTGCTGGAGAGACTCAGTCTCGACTTTGGGTACGGACCAGACCAGGCGACATGTCGAGATTTACCGAGTGATTGACGACTTTATGTGTCATTAAATACCGTTAGCAGTCGACTCTCTCGCCTGTCGCACGCTCCCTTCTTTTTTGTGTGTGTGTGTGTGTGGGGGGGGGCACCCTGGACTGGAGTCATTTTTCATGCCATGTCCCCCCAGTCCCCAGTCCCCAGTCCCGTGTTTAGTGAAAGTCGTTTCGATCCCCATATTTGTTGCTGTTGCCGAGCATGCCCGTATCTGGGTGTATCTGTGTGTGATTAGCGGCAATTAGACACCCCACTGCGGGGGCGACAATTACTCTCCGAAAGGGAAATTGGTTTGGGCCGACAAGACTGAGAGGCAGAAAGGGTAAACACTAAGATATATTCACTTGGCTACAGGTATTTGATCAGACGAGTGTGTACCTATTCTGCTGGATTGAAGGCCACTTCATAGACACTCCTAAGCCCAGGATCTTCAATAGACTAGGGGCAAGGCCACCTGCACTCTCGCTTCTGTTCGTGCGCCAACCCCCGGCTCACTCGCTTCGCTTGCTCGCGCCGATATGAGTAATATAACGAAGATGACCCAAAATGTCTAGTAAGTAAGAGTCATCTGGTGGAAGGATTATCCCTTAATTATCCCTGTGAACCTTAATCTCAAGTACTTTCCTCAAGAACCTATGAAAAGCCTAGTTCAAAATTGGATTTAAGAAGTTTTCCTCTAAGTTTACTGGTTGTAAAGCTGCTATCGAAATACGTGAATGTGTAGGTATCGATCACTGGCTTGAGGGCTCGGAAAATCACCTTCTCTCTCTGGAAATTCTAAACCCGAACTTTAACCACACAATTGAGCTCCAATCATTCGATTAGTCAAATCATCTTCGGCTCGTATCCAAAGCGAGTCAAACGTTCCATTTCCATACATTTGCAATTATCCTTGCACAGATTCTGATTCCGATTTCGATTCCGACTGAATTGAAATAGATTCCCCCTCCCCAACACAACCAACAAGAACACTCTTCCCCCGCGTGCCCTCCAGGACCCCGGCCAATAGTGCAATCCTCGAAATGCCGCCCCAAAGCCGGGGGTGAACGGCGGCGGCGGCGGCAATGTTAACTGGCACTCAACTAGCAGCTTATTAGCAAACTTTCCCATTGGATTATATAGTTGAATATTATAATAATCGAGTTAGGGTCCCGTGTAAGTGGGTGCTCTCTGGCAATGGCTTTGGGGCATGTGGCATGCGGAAAAGGGGAGGGTTGGGATGGGATGGGCTGGGCTGGCAGGCAGCTTTCATGCACAATTTCCGTTTTCATGGCTCTGGGCATGAAAATAAGCCCCCAGTTTACGAGACGGCAACGAGGGCCACGAACAAGGATCAGGAATGGGGAGGAGGCGGAGGAGGACGATGGCGATGGCGATGGCGTCTCATGTTAGTGTAACAAAAAGTGGGCAACTTTTTAGAGCGACGAGGAAATACTTTGCTAAATTGCCAGGGCGGTAGCGGTGGCACTGCTGCCCTTCCCTGATCCTTCCCTTCCCTTCATGGACTGGCAACAAAACCAATAACAGGACGTTACATTCATGTGAGTTCAGAGAGAGAGAGAGAGAGCGGGAGAGAGAGAGAGAAAGGTCGGACTTGGTAGGACGTAGAAGGATTCAACTTTTACAAATCGTTAGCATTTCGCACGTTTATTGAGTTGTTTTTGTATGTAAATTGGTTGCATAACTTTTGCCATGGAAAGTGTCGAGTGGCCGGAATGGCAACACTAGCCCAGTCCCTAACCCTTTTGATGGCCCTCCTCCCGGTATTTTGGGGTGGGGTAGAAGACAGGGTATATTGGAGTCATGTGTGGGTATGTGACAGACAGAAGAAGGTTGAGGATTTGTCACCATTTCTGTAGGGTTCGGATGGATAAAGTGCTCTTTCTATAAGAAATCATGGCAGTGTCAGTTTCATAGGTAAATTGCTTATATTTGCTGGCAATCTATATATAAATATTATCTTTTGATCTACCAGAACTTAACAGAAACAAATAATTTTGAAATGGAAAATTCTTGAGAGAAAGAACAGCAATTCAAACTAATTTCCCTCGGCAATAAAGCTAGGTTAATATTTATTTTTTCTAAGAATGCACTACCACAATTTTCCAGCTCGGTGCGAGCTAGTGAGCCAGGGGTTGGCGCACTTTAAATAAATAAAATCAAAATAAATCAAATATTTAATTGTTTTTTTATTTATTTTATTTTATACAAACTTTTTTATAAATTTTTAGAAAATATATATAATCAAACATAAAAAGTGAGCGCAAAAAAAAAACCGAAATTTTCGGATCTGATACAGTGAAAATACCAAATTCTTTGAGTTAATTTTAGACGAGTGTTTAGATGGAATGAGAAAGCTGAGATTCTGATTCCAACTGAAGGAACTTCATGCAGGCCTCCAGAGTATACCCTAATCTTGGTACTGGGTATCTCTCAGTCCAAATGGCACCCAATATCGATTCGACTCCTATTTTTTTGGCCCTACCACCACACACTGGATTACTGTCTGTAGATTTTCAGATAGCCAAAGCTAGTGTGTTCTCTGTCTCTGTCTCTGTTTCTCTGTCTCTGGTCTGTCCTGGTCTGTGCGTTTTGTTTGTGTATTAACTTTGATTCCACTTTGAGAGCGGCAACGCCAACGCCAACGCATTCTAAAAAGTTAAAGCTATTTGCGTATCTCGTAAGCGTTGCTGGTGGGTGGTGGAGGGGCAGGAGGGAAGGTCGTTCTGTCTGCGGTTGTTGTTGGTTTTTGGTTCGTTTCGTTTCGGTTCGGTTCGGTTCGGTTTGGTGGTGCATATTTGTCGTTTGCGGTTCTCTTAGCTGCAAATATAATAGCAAATTGAACTGTAAATAGTTTTTATTGCCCTTTAGGCCACAGAGAGCCAGGCAGAGAGCCAGGCAGAGTGTCGAAGCCAGAAGCCAGAAACCAGAAACCAGAGAGCCAGAACCGAGAATATGACAAACCGAAGTGCAGGCATAACTCTGTTTTTGTGTTTTCCAACAATGTGCATGCATACGGCGGAGGCATGTGGCATGGGGCAGGGTCATGGCTTCCCACTCGCCAAAAAATGAAGTTGTTGAAATGCACAGAGATTAACTCTGAGGAATGTCGTGGTGGCATGCCATGGAAAAGCAAGGCACCAAAAGGCAGAGAGGGAATAGTGTTTTGGGGGACTCCCTACAATAAAGGAATATTACTCCATCAATAGAATGAAAGTAAGGGATTCCTGATAGAGAAGGGACTCTGATCTACCACGGAAATTGCAGCAAAATGCAAGAGAAAATTAAAAAAAAATATAAAATAATAATAATAAAAGTAAAAAAAATATTTAAGGGAGACCTCTCAGCGAAATGTAAAATTTTAACTTTTTGAAAAATTTTAGAAAATAGTAAAACATTAAAAAATAGTGGAAAACCTCCAACATGTGTCGCTATATTTTCAGCCATATACATATCTATTAATTTTCCATTCATCTATTTCCATTTTCTATTAATTCATGAATTTTCTTAAATATCCGCCCTGCCGATGGCAAGTGGAAATCTTTTCTTCATATTTTAAAAATATTCCGGGGAATATATAGCAAATTCTAAGTATGAGGAAGGGATCTACTCATCCAGGGCTACAATTTAATTCCAAAATTCTAAATGAATCCATCTCTGAGGATGGAACTAATTGCAAGTCTTTGTTAGAGATGGCGGTTTGATTGAAGTCGATCTTTTGCACACCTAATTCCACTTTTTATAGTTCCACTTTTTCTTTGGCATTCCCCTATTTTTCTGGATATATTTTCATTCAAGTCAGTTTGGGCCATTGTTTAAAAATTATTGAAATTAGGCAGCACGAATTCCGCTCAAGTCCGCCAGCTGCCGGCCGCACCCCCAGGCAGTCGTGACAGCGGGGGGGGGGGGGGGGGGGGGGGCTCCATATTGCCACCTTTGACACCTACCTACCCAGCAAAAAAAATGAAAAGAAAAGAAATCAAACAACGTCTGACAACAACGCCCCCGTACTTCGATGATTAATGATTGGCAAATTAATATCAAAAATTCTGCCCGACTGCCTCGCTGCCTGCCTGCCTGCCTGCCTGCCTGCCTGCCTGCTGGCTTTGGGGGCGGACCGTCATCGTCTTCAATCCGCACAAATGTTGCTGCCTCGCCGAACATGAAACTAATAATTTGTGTGCCGTAATTTGCATAGATATATCATTATTATTATTATATTTTTTGCTTTTTCTTCTTCTCATTTTCGTACACGCCTCGCATTTTCATCAATCAATCGGAGTAGTGCAGGGGGGAGGGGGACATGACATGAAAAATATGTTTGCCAGTCGATGCAAAGAATTATAATTTATAAAAAATTTAAGAGCACTGCAACGTGCGCCACTCGACATCAATCAAAAAATCTCAGTGGACATTGCAGACAGACGGAGACGGACAGCGGCACGGACAGAGGGACGGACAGAGGGGCAGCGGGATGGATGGATGGACGTCTGTCTCGGAAACGAGATTACGACGGTAGCAAGTGGCAGTCATCGGTATTGGCGGCTACTCCGACTCCGACCATTCCACCGACCACTCCATTCCGCTCCGAACTACTACTGGGCCTTTGTTGGGTCAAAACTGATGATGTGATACCCTCTGGGCAGAGGGTGTGATTGTTTTGGTACTCAGAAGGTAGAAAATAGCATTACTAGGAGTATATATATTCCTGATAATTAACTATTAACAGCGGCTTCGATTAAGCCATAGTTTTTGGCATATCTGTTCTCTATCCTAAGATACTCATAGACACGAGAGGCCCTTTAGACAGTTCTTAGTAACCAGAAACTCTTTAAATTTTTCAAGATATTATAATAGCAATATGTATCTCTCTATTATATACAAATGTTTCCGATATTTTACTCATATCGGCGCAAGGGAACCGAATGAGCGAAGCGAGTGAGCCGGGGGTGGGAGCAGGAGTCAAGAGAGCTCGACCCCTAGAAAGAAATATTATATTATTATATATGTTAAATATGTAAATTCCCTATAATCTTTTATAATAATAATAAATAATAATAATATAATAAATTCCCTAAAATATATTTGAAATATTTTCCATATATTATATCACTTCATATATCATACCACAGAAACTATAAAATCTTCCCATAAATATTAACAGAATTTCTAAAGCCCATCTCTCACCTGAATACCCTTATGGTACTGCAGTAATCTATCCCATCTATCACATATATCTTCAATAGAAAACGCTAAATTTTCTACAGTATCAAACTAGTCGTGACCCGCAGAGACTCGTATTTTCTTCTTGTTATAAATGACTCGAGTCATGGGCACCGACAACGAGACGACGACGACCATGACGATGCCGCTCACGCTGTCGCTGTCGCTGCTGCTGCCGCTGCTGATGATGATGATGTTTTGGGGATCCCTCTGCCTCTGCCTCTGCCTCTGTTACGAGCATTGTTGCTCTGCCCTGCCCTGCCCTGCCTTGTCTTATTGGACGGAGGGACAGACGGATGTTTGAAAAATGTGGAAATTGTGAAAAATTCTATAACAATTCATAATAACAAATGCTGCTGCTGCAAACGGAAATGCCGGAAAAAACGAAGTTTATTAGATTTGTTCCAGGGCCCGAGACCGGGTCCAGGAAACACACTTCCCAGTCCCAGTCCCATTCCCCCTGCTGCTGCTGCTGCTGCTCCCAGGGCTTCAGGGCTTCAGGTCTCAGGGCTCTTTCAACTTCAATTTGTTCGCTCTCAAATGAGATTAATGATGGTTGCAGTGCGGCACGGAACGGTACGGAAGGGAACGGCACAGTTGACTCGCATTAAATGCCACCTAATTAATGATCAAGAAAATAGCTGCAAGAGGATATGCCACGCCCCCCCATAATGCACGATTCGAGCTGAAGAAAAGTGAGTGACAGGAGGAACGGACTGACACATTCACTCACTCTCTCTTCCCCTCTCTCTCTCTCTCTCTCTCTGTATGGATGATGATTGCTCTTCTCCAGTCACTCAATCCCAGTCGCAGTCCCTCTACGGGTTTTCGGTGTGTGTCCCATGATTAATGAGCTTATTATGTACTGTGGCACTCCCTCCCTCCCCTCCCCCTCTCTCTCTACCTCTCGCTCTCTCTCTCTGTGCAAGTTGGGAGCTGTTTTCTTTTTGGCCAAGGCCTCATTATTCTTCATTGTTCATTTTGGCATGGTGTGGCAAAAAAAGATTTATTACGATCCCTCTGCATGGACGGAGGAAGTACTGGGAGCTGGCCTGGGACAGAGGGGGTGGGGGGGAGCCAGGAGAACCTGTACAGAAGAAAAGAGCATTCATCCAGGTACTTTAATCAGTTGTCGGTCTCTGTGGCGCTGACTTGATGAAATCCCCGACAATCCAACTATTTGTGGCACAGCCTCCTCACCCTGTCATTCCCTTTCGAAGTGGATTAAAATGTTGCACGGCTGCTGAGCTCAGCAATTTGCAGTGGCAGCAACAGCAGCAACATCCAGCGGCAACAGCAAACGAGCGTCGCCTCGCGTTGACAGCTGTCAACATGTCGTATGATTAATGTTGGCCAAATGCGGTTGCATTTTTGTGCGTTTTCGCGCTGTAAATGAAATGATAAATTGGGTGTGCAAACATTTTGCTGAGCTCCAACGCCAACAGACCCAACAGACCGAACAGACCAAGAGCTGACCAATTTTCAGGCTTAATAACCAAACCAGATCAGAGTCGGAGCAGAGTCGGAGCCCAGTCGGAGACCCGGCCATGATTGTGGCAGAAGAAGTGCCTCAATTAAATTGCCTTTCACCTGCAGAATGCCATTCAGGAAACCGAATGCCGCATATATCCGTTGGCCCGTTGCAAAGCCAACTTGGAGCTGGAGCTGCAGTTGTTTTTGCTGATGTAGTGCCACGCCTTTGTTGACACCTCTCCGCAACAACCTTCTGGTCGTGCCTCCCCTGCCTCTGCCGCTTGTGGGTCTTGTGTGTGTGTGTGTGTGAAGTGGCATGTCCACATCCGTTTTGGCTCGCGTTTGATTGATTGAAACTGCAGTTGCAACTTGGTGGCAGCCAAGGCGACGACAGGCACTCACAAGTGGGTTGGCGGGGCATGGTGCGGCATGGGGCATGTGGCATGGGGCATGTAGGGGCACAAATCAACGCCACTAATGTACGACCTTTTGGCCGCGCGACTCGATGGCATTTTGTCGACTGGGGAAATCGTGGAAATGTTTTAGCGGAATTTCCCCCAGGTGGCAAGCAATCAAGTGCTTGTCCTTATCCGAATGGATTGCATAGATAGATAGAAGATAGATTGTCCTTAAGGAGATGGAAATGGAGAAAATGGAGGGAGGATACAAATATAAAATAAATAAATACAAACAAAAAAATAAGATAAATAATATAAAAATAATAATATAACATAAATAAATAAAAATAAAAAAATAAAATAAAATAAAAATATACAAAAATTCTATGAAAAATATTAAAAAATATTTATTGGTGGCAAATTATATGCAATTATTTTCTGTGTACTTTCAGGTTGGGCAAGGCTTCGCCCAAGACTTGAATCTGTCTTTATTCAGAGCTCCCCTCAACACACAAAAATATTCCAAAAGGTAAGCCAGCAATATTTTACATGAAAAATACCAAAGGAAATCCTTGAAAAATACCTACTAAGAAATACTCAAAGGAAGTCCCTAAGAGAGCACTTTCCTTTTGAAAAGTCCCTAAAATTTTACCTTTTACCGAACCTCTCGAATCTCCTCAAATGCTTCCTTCCTGCTCCAATCAATCCTGCATAAATCGAACATCCTAATGTGCACAAATTGGCCATCTTTGAATGGGAAAATCAAGCCATCATCCCGAAGGGGCCAGCTGCCAAATGCAGCTTCAAATCCAACTCCATCTACCATCTACCATCCACCATCCACCATCTTCAACGCCATCTCGATAGCGAGGCTCTGATCCGTTGCATTCGATTCGCTTCGAGTCGATTTCCTGTTGCGGCTTCAAATGCAAAACTAATAACATGACAGGCCAAGCCAAGTCTTGCCTCGTCTTGGCCTGGCTCTCGACAAACATTATGAATGCAGCCATAAATGCGTCATAAACCAGGCAGAAACATGGCTGAGAGTGCAGTTGGTAGGGGGTTTGAGGGGGGGTTTTGGGGGGGCTTCGAGGAGCCAGCCATGACGATGATGGCAACGTCGCAGAAATATGGCCAAAGGCTGCAAGCGGCAACAACATAATAAATTAATTATATGCAACATCAGCATCGGGGGCCCCCACCAAGTAAGGTGCCTGCCCCCCCTCCCAACCTACTGTCCCCCCTCCCCACCCGTTTTTGAATGATGTGTGGCATAAAGTCGTGAGCGTGAGCGTCTATTAGCAGTCAACGTTGACGACGTACAACAGAACCGGCAACGATCCCTGATTTTGCCCAGCCCCCCGAGCCCCCCCTCAGTGGTGGCTGCCACTCTTGACAAGGCGCACACGAGCGCGAACAAACAAGGGGCGTGCCACAGGGGCAAGGAGGCCACGGCAGAGAGAGATAGTTTAGCATGTGTGGCATCGCGGAAAGGCGAGGCAAGAGGCAAGAGTCAAGTCAAGTCAAGTCGAGTTGCGGTGGGGGGGGGACTACAGCCAGTGCCAGTCAAACAGGCAATCCATCCATCAGCCGCTGGCAGACAGCAATTGCAAGTTGCAAGTTGTCTGTGGCACGTTTGATGTGCGCTCTGCGCGGCGCTGCCTGCTACCCTAACGGCACCGAGGAAGTTATTGCCACAACATGCCGCACTGCCGCGGCAGCGTTCGTGTGTGGCTTACTCCGGGATCTGCACACGGGAGTAATGGATGGGTTGCAGATTAGAAAAGCGGATGGAAATGAGAAATTAGAAATTAGAAATTAAAATGGAATCTGCTCGGGTCTCGGATGTTCGGGATGCACTTGGAGGAGGATAAACCAAGGGAGATGGGTAGAAAGTATTCAAATATTTGCTTGCAATTTGAGTTCCATATAAGTATATGATGAATGCCTTTCCCTGGATTTAATTATGATTTTTTTAAACATTCCTCTCTGATCATCTTTTTGCAATAGAGTTTATCCTGCTATTTATCCAAAATCTATACTATAAATGTGTTTGTAATGGGCTATCTCCGACATGCGAGCACCAATTTGCATGCGGTTTTTTTTAAATGATCGCCAGAGTGTGTGGCTTGGTTTTTATAAGCAAATATTTTTACTTTTCTATAAATAGGTTCCTCAAAAATGAAAAATTAGTCCCAGAAATCCTAGAATGTGTGTTTGAACGCCTGTTTACTTTCATTTGGTCTAGCTAGTTGCTTATATTTTATATATTTATCCTTTCGGAGATACTGTTGGTTTTTCTGTATATTTTCCGACCTATAAGTTCACAGTAGATCTCCCCTTTATATATCATCTTCTATCCATAATCCTTCCCCCTTTACCTGCCCTTTATAGTGCATTCCCTATTCGTCTTGGCTATATCTTTGGTGCCCCATAATTCTTGCCATTGTTGTTGCAGCGCCTCGCAAAAGACGTTGCCACAAATGTTGCTGACGTTGCTGACTAGCCAACTTCGGGGAGACGAGACGCTCACTTTAGATTGCCACGCAGATAGGGGTGGGGTGGGGTTGGGGGCAGGGATAATGGCTGGGCTGGATGGGAGAGAGAGAGAGAGAGTGTTCTGATTGGAAAATCAAGTGTGCAGTGCATCAGTTGAGCTCTGGCTCTGGCTGGGACTGTGGCTGGGGCTGGGGCTGGGGGTGGGGCTGGGGCATGTTTGCCTGCTTTTAATGGGAGGCCAGACTGGGGGCTGCAGCTCCGCTAATTGCGAATGCTTGACGCATGTTGCAGCCACTCGGCCCAGACATGGACACGAAGTGGGTAGATGGTAGGGGGGGGGGGGGGGGGGAGGGGGGCACGGGAGAGGGTCTTTTGCTTAGACAGCTCAGCCAAGTCGGATCCACTTCGGATCCACTCCTCCATCAACTCCGAGACGCGCGCGCTGCTGCGTGATTTTTAATTAGTTTTCTAAGAAATTAAATTGTTAATTTGATCGACGCATTTTCTGCACTCTACGCTGCCCCTCCCGTGCCCACCCCTCTCCTCCCTGCCATCCATCTGAGCCGCTAAGTGGCCTGTTGCTTTGACTTCATTATGGCCGTTGCTGTTGCCGTTGTTGTTGCTGTTGCCGTTGCATTTGCTGCCTGCTTGCCTCTTGGCTTGTTTGAGCTCTTTGTCTGCTCATTAATGCCAATTCTGGCGCGCCAGAGTTGACGCCTGCCTGTAGTCGGTGCCCCCCCGCCACCCGTCTGCCCCTGAGTTGTGCCTCTCCACTTTGGTCACGGCCATCAGCCGAGACAAGTTGCACTCGTGACTGACTGGGAGAGTGTTGTGTTGGTTGTTTATGGCTCCCTTACTACCAGGAAGGAGTTGGATCGAACAAAAACGAAAGGAACGACAGGAGTATGGGGTATGTGGGGTATATGGTGTCGGAGAGGGTTGGATGGGGTTGGGTTGATTGGTATATGCCAACATCAAATATGTTGCACTGGCAGTTGCAATTGCAGTGGAAGGAAATGCCTTCCTACTGAATTGCCTGGTGACATGCAACAAGGAATTATTTAGAGAGAAATGTAATGCATTTCAATCATTTATGGTATTCCAGAGAAACATACGACCGACAGGCGAACATTTGATTTGAAAATTCCTAAGACATTTCATTCGTAAATGGAACAGTGGAAACTCTTATGGATGGACCCTTGACAGCCATAGAAAGAGAGGGGAAAAGGTACTGTCCAGAATGTGAAGGTTTCCCTCTAATAAGCTTTATTTAATTTCGATTTATTATCGATAGTTTGGAGTATTTATCGAGCTGGAATTTGCTTTGGCAATCATGGATATGGTTTTTATTTTAGATATTTTAATTCCATATTTTGGAACAGACAAAACCCCCCCCCCCCCTAGCCATGAATTTGGTATGAAAAAAGGAAGGTTTTAGTATCAACTGTTATCGATTACTTATCGATAAAAAGTAGTATTTCTCCCTAAAGTTTTCTCCCATTATTCCACCATTCGTATTCCATTTTTATCGCTTTTATATCGATGGAAAAAATTCGATTTCGATCAAAGCAACTCCCCATCGATAAATATCGATTAATAATCGATAAAATAAATTTAAAAAATATTATCACAGGAACTCTTAGCAGTCACACCTTAATGTCTTGTGGCACAAGTTTTCCTCTGATCTATTCGTGACCCCCTGCCCCCCCTCCCAGCCCCCCCTCATCCTTGTGGCTGACGCAACCCCTTACCTTAACGAAAACTGGCCCGCAATCAAACAACTTTCGCCTGCAATCAGTCGATCAATCAATCAATCACACCAGCAACTGACAATCTCAATCTCACTCTCTTTGCCCGAACCCGAACTCCTTCCTTCGCCTGTCACGCCCCTGCCCCATTGTGGCAGAGTGGTGCAACGAGCAAATGGTGGATGGGCTGTGCATGTGGTGCAGGGTGCAGGGTGCATGGTGCATGGTGCATGCCGCATGATGCATGTGCCACTCAATGGCAATTAAGGCCGAAATAAAATAATACACAAAAATGCCAATTAACCTCTGAATGCCATGCATGACCACGTAGCCTGTCGGCCTGCCCTGCCTGCCTGCACGAGGCCAGGAGGAGGTCCACGAGGAGTAGCTGGAACTGGAACTGGAGCTGGATCTGAAGGAGCAGCAGCAGGAGCAGCAGGAGCTGCAGGAGGAATGCACGGCCCGAAAGATAAAATAATTACCCAGACGCATAACTCGAAAGTAAAATATAAATTTAATTTATGCATGCACACAGCAACAGGGCCCGTACCCGTACCCATTCCCGGATCCGGACCACTGCAATTTATCTCACGCGGATCGCAGTTCGTTGATATATCTATGCCCCCATCCCCCTACCCCTTAGATCCCCCCCCTTCCCCCTTTTCGGGGAGAGAGCAGAGCCCTAAATATGAAATAATTTATGATGCGACATTTTCATCAGCAATTCGTTAAAATTCATGCATGCATGCATTTTTTAGCAGTGCCCCATGCCCCTGCCCCTGCCCCTGCCCCCCTTGCACCACCTGAAACGTCCCTGAACCGCCCCTTTTGGCGCTGTTTTTATTATAAATTTATTAAGCCGCATATTGCATTCGAAAGAGAAATGAAGCAAGGGGCACAGCCGAGCAGAGCAGAGCAGAGCAGAGCCTTGCCCCTGAGGAGTGGAGTGTGGTGTGTCAGGGCAGACAAAGCCAGGCGACGACAACACGAATCGCATGTAAAATTCTTATTTTAATCGATGCAAATGCTGATGACGCCGCTGGTGGTGCATGCCCCAGCCACAGTTCCATATGACAGGCAGGCAGGCAGGCAGAGAGGCAGTGGTGCAGGGGGGCAGGAGGGGGCACACACTCTGTGCCCGTTGGGGAGGCCTGAAAACGAGAAAATAAAAAAAATAACGCGGCCATCGCGATAATAAATCAATTTTCACAATAAACAGTTGTGCGCCGCGGCGGCAGCAGACGATGACGGCGACGGCAATCGGCAAACAGTGGGACAAAACATCCACAAAACGGGATAAATATTTACTCCTTTAGCAGTCGAACTGGGAAGTATTTGAACTCTGAGAAGGATAACTTGAGGGAGGATGGTTCCTATATTTTTTTATATATTTTTTTATAAAATTTTATTTCATTATAAATTTTAAAAAATTCTTTCCGGCAAAAATATGATTTATAAAGTTTCCAAAAATGCAGAAATTTTTATTTTTTATATTATTATATTTTTTTATATATTATCATATTATTTTCAAAATATTTCTATATTTTAACACTTTTTAAAAATTTCTGTAGAGTAGAACAATGGCCTAAAAAATTGCAAAAAATTAAAAGAATATTTAAAATGTATTCCAATTTCAATTGATCTATAGGAAGACCTTAAGGATACCCAACATGTATTATTAAAGAGTTTGAGAGCTTGTAAATATTAATTTATAATCATCATCAATTAGAAAATAATTTAAATAAAAAATAATAATATAAAATAAATAAAAAATAATAATATAAAATAAATAAAAAATAATATAAAATAATAAAAAATACTACTTTATAATCAGCAAATAAAATATAATAAAATATTATTTGCAAGCTCTCCAACTCTCTCAAAATACATTTCTAGCATTCTTTAGGTCTTTCTATAGATCTAACCATATTTTCCAATAGATTCCTATAGATCCTAATGATATTTTGAACGATCCTCCAAGCACTTGCAATATTCCTGCTAAAAGTGCCTGTAAAATGGTTGAATACCATTTCTCAGACCCTTGCCCCACTGTGTGTCGAATGCCTCCTCGACTCCGACTCCGACTCCGACTCTGGCTCGTCGAGGGGTTAACACACATCTCGCACCACTCGACTTCATGTCTTGGCAGCGACATAATAAATTAACTGCACTGCAATTATTTTCGCATTTTCGCAAAGTGAATAAAAATTATAAAATTATGTGGAAACCCATGGAATTGAGAACGCCACAAGGGGGGGCAGGGGCAACATGGCAAGTGTCGTTTACGTGGCCGCGAAAGTGAGAGCTTATGTAAGGGATTAGCCGAGGCCTGACCCTTGCTCCCTTGCTCCCTTGCTTCCCCCCCTGTTCACACTCACCTTGAGCGGCAGGTCCCCTCCCCAGTTGGAGCTCCCCCTCTCTCCAGCCCAAAAACCAAACCCTCCTCTTCGAAAAACCGGATAGCTGGCCTGGCAGCCGCACGGACTGCAGCAGTTAATCAAAATATCAAATTAACTGTCGTGTCTGTGGCAAATAAATCAAAATAAAAGCCGGTACCCGGCTGGGGCGGGGACTATCCCATGAAACCTCCTCAATCAAGCCAACTGATGACGCTCCCTTATGAAAATTTCATACTCGACCACGGAGAACGAGTATATATGTACATATATATGCAGAGAGACTGGCTGCCCGGCCTGCCCGGGCCTGATGAGTGAGAGCTGAATTTATTATGGGCGCAGAAATGTACGCGGATTTTATGAATGAGCATCAGCCATGTCAGAGCCCATACCCCCACTCTCTGAGGGGGAGAGAGGGAGAGGGACCATGTGTTTGTGTGTCGTCAACGCCTTTGGCGGTGATTATTCAATGTCAAAACTTAATGTCCCCAAATTGCAGTTGTTGTCAGCGGTCAGCCATGAAATTGAATGCATGTCGCAGATGAGGACCAACAGCAGCAGCAGCGGCAGCGGCAGCAGCAGCAGATCGGTAATGCTGCGGCAGCAGCTGTTGCATAGTTTCAGGCGTGAACCCTTGCCGCAAATTCAATCCCAAACCAATCCAAGGCAGACCTTCCTTCGGGGGTTATCCCCCAAATGCAGCCGGCAATTTGAGCAGTCCAAAATGCAGAAAAAAAGAGGAATCCCAAACCCGAAACTCCACTCCACTCCACTCCGCTCATTTGGCCAGCAGCTGCCATGGGGCATGTCCAGTTAGTAGGGGGATTGCAGCAGGCAGCAGGCGGGGGGCAGCAGGCGGGGGGCAGCAGGCAGGAGGGCAGCTTGTTACCATAAAATTGGTGTAAACGAATTGCAGTCATCGTCAGCGTCGCCGTCGCCGCCGCCGCTCTGTCGACATTGCAACAGTCCAAATCGTTGGGGGGAGGGGGCCATGGGGCACCCAGAAAGACCGACCCGACTGAGGGGTAGAGAGACGTCCGTCCGTCCGTCCGTCCGTCCGTCCGTCCCCAGTCGCGTCATTGTGAAATGTCTGTAATTTGGACAATTTGATGAATGGTTATTTGCCACGAGATGGCAAAGTGGTCATTATTCTTTATCTCTTCCACTCGCTCTCTCCCTCTCTCGCTCACTCTCTCCCTCTCTCCCCCTCTCGCTCACTCTCTCACTCACTCTCTCACTCACTCCTTTTGGTTTCCCCCCTTTTCTACCCTCCTTGTGGATGTGAATGCATTTTTGTGCTTGTTTTTTTGCAACGTTTTACTTACTTTTCCATTGCACATTTGGTGCAGGTTTTTAGCCATTTTTTCGGTCACTTATGGAGCAGCGCAAGGGGGTGGGGGGTAAGTGCATTGTTTATGGGGGGTATGGGGGAATGTGGCATTGAAAAAGGATCTCATCAGTTGGTCATTAGGCTGATGGGCAGGAAGGAAACGCTGGAAAGGCTGGAAACTTCATCGAATTCGTACTTTGAGCACTCCATTGAGCCATCATCTTTGGGAGTTTATTCAATGAGATTAATCTATAATAATATAATAATTAAAGAATTATTTTATTGGGAATAATCGAAATACGAATTTATTTAATGCCCTCCCAATTGGAACTATATTTTCATATTGCGTAATGTCTGATGCCTGTTTACTGTTTGCTTATAATTATTTTACTCATGTAATCATGAATAAATAATTCAATATCAATTTACAAGTAATTGAAGGTTTATTATTCATTTCAGATTTTAGATATCAAAGAGGACTTCCTGGTATTTCCGATATTAATGTCATTCGAGTTCGATATATCTTTGAAAATAAGCAATGATATATCTTTACAAAAGATAGGTTTTTTTCTGATTTTACCACTCCTTTTTTTTAATCTTCGATATGCGATTTTTGATTGAATCTTTGATCTTTCTTTTCTTGACTTTCGTCGGATTTAATTCACCAAAAACCTTTCTTAGGGCGGCCTTGCATTGATTAATAATATTTATATACATCTAATTCTGTTTTTACACGGAAGATGGGTTCCCGTTATCATTAAAAGCTATAGTTCAAAATTAATTTAATTTAATTGTTAATCAAAATCGTGTTAAGTCAAAACCGTTTAAAAAAAAACGGTGTAAAAACAGAATCAGGCTTACATTAGTAGGGGGCAAGTCCCCTGCACACTCGCTTTGCGATTCATTGGCTAAGTGTCAAATTTGTTAGGGCTTTGCCTTTGCTGTCATAATTCGACATAAAAAGATATTTAAAATTGAAAGTCTTGGCAGAATTTATTTGTGCACATCTTCGGTTTACAGATATGACAGTCGGGGTGTAGGTACAGCTCCTTCAAGCGCCATATGCACACCTCGCATAGGGCATAGCCACATGATGAGGGCCAAGGGTCAGCGATCGAAGAAGGCATCCGGGCACACGAGGCAGAAAGGCGACCCCACTTCATGGCACCTCCGACGCTTGGACGACGATGCCAATCCTGGATCAACGGCTTCCTCCTCGGTTCGAGCTGAAAGCAACAGAAATGTTGGGCCTCCACTCCACAGCAAACTCTGAATTCGGGGCTTACTTTCTTTGTCCAGGAGTTGTGGCTTCTTGGGCTCTCGGCAAATGGCACTACGGCAATAGAAGCTTCAATCCTGAATGATTGATCGCCTTGGGGCCAAGCAGGGAATTAGCTATGGGCCTGTTGTAGCCAGGATACGTACCATTTGTGTCACTCGCTTCCCGATGCAAACCTTGTCACTTGATTTTGTTTATGAGGTGCGGCCGACTGCCTGCCTAGTGTGCAAAGAAGCCTTCTTTGATCGTTGATCCGTGACGCCATCATGCCACGACACGTCCTGTGCCAGGTGAGCACATCCCGCTCGAAGGCAGTGTATCCACGCCCCGTCTGTCCGATCTGCAAGTCGAAGATGGGCAAGGCATTCCTGCAAATAAATTTAAAAAATTAAAAATTAAATTTAAATTTAAAATTATTTTCCGGATTGAGAAAATGAAATAAATTTGTTTTCCGAGAACTTACGTGTTGTTTTCACCGACTCCGAGCCAAGACTAACTATTTCTAGTTGTATATTCCGGCAGGAAAACAATAGTCGGCCTACTTGATCTGCCTATTTGTTACAATATGAACATAGCTAGGGGGCACGTCCCCTGCTCACTAGCTTTGCTCGACAGCAAACCCCCGGCTCACTAGCTTCGCTTGTTCGGCTCACTTGCTCCGCTTCGGTCGCGTCATTCGCTTCCTTTGAGCCGATATGGGTAAAATATCGGACGACGTGGAGCTTGTTCTGCTTAATAGAGAGATATGCCCAGTATTTTTCCTTCGTACAGGGTATCCCCAGAGCCGCCCGTTTCCAGGGCTCTCGGGGCCCCTTGTTAGCGGAATATATTTTAATGACTTGCTTTATGGGAAAATAAATAGCAATTGCTGGGCAATGCTTTGGCCACGCTGCCTGCTGCTCGTTTCATAATTCAATAAATTCGAGAGGCGTTCCACCTGGCGGATCGCGGCGGCCTGTAATATTGTCATTATCCCCCGCTCCACCCCTGCCCTCGGAGGGCGCGGTGCGGTTCGTGCCCCGTTATCATTTGGAGGCTAAAGATTGCAGGCCACACAATAATTCCAGGCGGGTTGGCAGCCTGCCACTTGGACAGACGGCTCTCTGTGTGTGCGTGTGTGTGTGTGTGTGTGTGTGTGTGCGGTCGCGGTCAACTGGAAGCCATCTGTTAGTCCGCTCCACCCCCTGCCCTAGCACCTCTAGCCCCCAGTGCCCCGAGATCGCCTTTGGGCAGGCAGCAGAATGCGTTCCACATGGCGGCAGGCCTAATTACATTTCTCGGCAAACGGCAAATGGCAAATGGAGAATGGCGTGATTGCACACGCAAATGCAGCTCTCTCTCTCTCTGCCGCTCTCCGCTCTCCACTCTCCCTTCTCCACTCTCTCCACAGCTCGGAGCTGTTCTACGGGTCGGGTTGTTTATATGCGTAGCAAATAGATTTATGCGCTCGTATTTTACACGCTTAATTCCTAAAAGCGAAATCCCCCCTAGCTGCAGCAGCAGCAGCAGAGGCAGAGCGGCAGCAGAGCGGCAGCAGAGGCGGCAGCTGAAACACTTGCTGCACTCGCTCCGGGCCCCTCTCCCTGCTCTATCCCATCTCTCTCTTCCTGACTCTTCCTCTGCTCTGATGCTCTGGGCACTTCCTGTGCGAGTGCCAGTGCCAGTGCAGGGGTCTCTCTCCCTCCCCTTCTCCCTCTCCCTCTCTCTGTCTCTGTCTCGTGGTGGACTCGGGGCGTACGTGAGACCCGCGACCAACGACCAACGACCAACGACCGACGACCGACTCGTGCAAGTGCTTAAATTACCAAATGAGTTATGCCCTCGCAAATATTTAACAAATGTCGGAAGAAAAGAGCGAAAACCCGAAGAAACCAGAGGAGGAGCAGGAAGAATGGAAAATAGACCCGCACTCGTGTGGAGAATAAATGGGAAGATATGGCTAGTAAATTATATGGAAATCAGACGGAATGCCAGACATTTGGCTAAGCGATTGCCCATTTGATTGAGCAGCATCATCAGTGATTATACAGTATATAATATATACATATATTCAATAATTGTGGAACCCATTGATAATTGAACAACAAAAGTTTTGGGGCTTTTCCTACGGGAGATTTTTGCGATTTTAGAGTGAATTTGATTGTAATTGTTCGTAGGCGTGTGTAAATTATTCCCTCGATGCATTTCTGGAATTTTAAATATTTTTTTGAGACTTTCTTATAATTTATAATCCTAAATGCATAATTACTGCCAATTTTTTAACCAAAACTGTAAATAAATATAATAAAAAAAATAAAATAAAATATATATTACAACTTGGTTTTAAATAATTACTTATTCCTTAAGGACCTATATTAATATGCCAGCATTTTCTATATATTTAGTAAAAAATAAATAAATTAAAATTAGTAACAATTAAATTTATATTAATAATAAATTGAAATTATCCAATATTTAATAGTTCATATGGCACCCAAAATAATATAGAAATTCATATTTTAGTCTCCCTAAAATTATGCAAATATATATATTTTATATACCTATATTTTTATATTTATATATTTTTATTAATATTTCAGTTTGAAGTCTCCCTAAATTTATTCAAATATATATATTTTAAATTTAAATTTTTTTTTAATTTTTTTTTTATTTTTTGTTCTATTTTATATTTTTAAAATTATGGTTTTAAAAGATGGTTTTTGTTCGAGTAAAATTACTTTATTATGCAACTATGCAATTTTAAAAACTTTCATTCCTTTTATTCTTTTGCAGGTGTGCTAGATCTTGGATAAATATTTCCGATTTAATTTCTGGATAAATCTCCAGAAGGCAGAAACCAACCTCAACTTTCTAATGGAATAATGGAACCCTTGTAAGTACAAATCTGGCATTAAATATTCCTGCTCCTCCGCCCAACAATCTTTTGCATTTATTATGCCCTCTGCCCATGGGCATTAAATTATTAAGTTAAATTGCTTTTACCCCTTTTTGCACTCGGAGTAGAATGGGATAATTATAAGCGCACTCAAATGCAATCCGCATATAAGGTATTGGATGGATTACCCTCTCAGATATATTGCATTTCCCTCTGTCCAAAGTGTCCCTGTCTGCACTTTCCGCCTCTTGGAGTTTGAGTTGTTGATCTGCTGTGACTGTGTCTGTGTCCGATGCTGCCACCCCATTAGAACCCCACTAGATGCCACTCTGCCACTCTGCCCCTCTGCCGCTTTGCTGTTTAATTCTGCAGGCCCGCTCATTAATCAAATGTTGCCTTATTTGCATTTGCCTTGCCATCCAACCCATGGAACCATCCATCCACCCAGTCACCCATCCACCCAGTCACCCATGCGGATTCCCGAGTTTTATAAATGGGCTACGAAATGGCCTAGGCATGCCCCATGTCCCCCCCGTTGCATGCCCCACTCTTTGGGTCGCTTAATTTATTTGTAAATATTAACACATAAATTGCTCGCGTCGCTGTTCCCGGGGGTTGGGGGAGCTCTCGGGGCATTTATCAATATTTTATTGGCCCCATAAGCGTATTAATTGTCAGGGTTACCCTTTACCCCCCCACCCCACCCCTGTACTGTCTGTGGGAGGAAGGGAATTAATTAGTCGATACTGCCCGCCCGCCCGCCGTTCAATCTCTCTCCATGGAGACGTGGAAAAGTCTCCGAATGCGAGAGATGCAAAATTCATACGCAACAAAACTGACCGCAAACAAAACTGGAATGACATTGAGGATAGGGGGAGGAGGCCTTGGAGGAGGGGATGGGTCAGGGACTGGGACTGACTGCTCATGACAAGTGCACACGAATGAGTTTCATGAGCTGAAGTCTTCCGGCCAGAGTACGGGACGGAGCCCTGGCCACATCATCAAAAGGAGAGGACTCTGGCATTGAAGGACTTCCCTTGATGACTGCCAGATGCTCTGTGAATGATGGAGAGAGCTGCCCAAGAGGAGTAAACCTCTCTGGAAATAGCTGTTTCTCTTTCCAAAGTTCATAGGTTACTGCCAAAGTCCATCCTCTGTCTCGCAGTCGATTAGAAGCTGCAATTTCTACCCCTAGAAATGTTAGAGTATTCAGAGCACACTTCTTCCGGGTCGCCCGCTTGAGTGACAGCTGCTTGCCAGTCGGACATTTTCTGTGTGGTTTGAGCCAACCATTCGCTCAGTCCCAGTCCCAGTCCAAGTCCCACTGCCAGTCCCAGTCCCAGTCCCACTCCCAGAGACCCGTCGGACAGAACACAGAGTCCTCCTACTCCCTCCTAGACACATGAAAATGACATGATGCTCTGATGCTCTGATGCTCTCTCTCTCTGTGTGGATCCAGCAACTCTGATGATGGCTGCCCCTGCCCCTTCCCTTGCCCCGTCCTGCCAACTCATGCTGAAAAATCCTGTTGACGAGGATAAAATGCAAAAACAGTTTTGTGGGGGCGGCAGGACGGGGCAGGAGTCAGAGGAAAGTTAAGTGAAGTGTAGACACACTGTCAGGCTGTGCATCTTGTGCGGGGTGGGGCGGGGCGGGGCGGGGCGGAGCGGGGATCTGGTCGAAATCCGAGAGTCCCGGGATAAGTTTATTGTTGTATGTGCCACACGAATTGTTTTCTGGTCAAATCTGTCACTCGGCCTGTCCGGGGCTGTCACTGGGCAAAACGAAACGAAAGGAAAGGAAAGGCAAGGAAAGCAAAGTTAAGGAACGGAACGGAAGGGAAAGGCAGGGAAAAGCAGGGAAAGGACATGACAAGAGGCCTAGAGGACCAGTTGAACTTTAACCCAGGAACAAAGCCCACAAAATGCACAAGTTTTGAGGTAGATTGATGATTGTGTTGCCAGAGAGAGAGAGAAAGAGATTCAAATGGAAATTAGTTTTGTGGCAGGGCGGGGCGGGGCGGGGCCCCTCTCACCGCTGTCTGGAACGCTGAGGGATTTCCCTACCCCCTACCCCCCTTGGGAAAGAGTAATCTACACTTACCCTTGGCCAGGCCTCAGTTCTCATTGTAACCGAAGGAGGAGGAGGGAGGAGGAGACCCCCTCCCGTGGGGGCCTGTGCTTATGGCCGATTACACACAAAGACATTGCGCCGACGGCTCTACGGGATCGGTGCAGCCCTCCCCCCTGCCCCTCGTTGGCCATGCCTCTTGCCGCTTGCCTCCTGCCTCTTGCCACATGCTGATTTCAATTTCTCGCAGCGCGCAACATGAAACGGCTACAAAATACAATAATGATGACGATTGCCTGACTGGGCATTACTTTTTCCTTTTTCTTCCTCTTTTTCTTCCTCTTTTTCCAGTCAAGTATCTTCGGGGCCTTTGCGCATTTCTTGGTTTCTCAATGGGAGAGAGAGCGAGAGCCCAGAGAGGCGGCTTCTTTCTTTCGGGATTTCTTTATTATTGTGCGTTCCAGGCCGACTCCGACTACGACTCCGACCGCATGTGGTGGCAGCTCGAAAAAGTATTCCCAGCCGAAAAAAAACACAAAAAACGAGCAGAATTCATTCATGAAAACCGTCGACTAATTCAAGTTGAAATGTGTGAAACAACAAGCGACGACCGACCGACCGAAGGAAGGAAGGAGTTTCGGCCTCAACGCTAATGATTAATGTATGAACACACTGAAAAGAGTCGCTCCCTCCCGCTCTCTCTCCCACTCTCCCACTCTCTCTCCCTCTCTCTGCCTCTCTCTGTCTTTCCTTGCCACAAAACCCAGTAGCCAGGCTGCGCTGTCGATCGCACTGAGTGTCATTAAGGTTGACTTGAGCGCAGCTGGAGCTCTGCAGCTCTCCAGCCCAGCTCCAGGCCAGCTCCTAACTAGAACTCGGAACTGTCAACTGTCAGCTGGCGAGGAAGAAAATGGTGAAAATGTCAAATCGTTTTTAGCGCAAAATGCCATTTGCTGCAACTCAATACAAAGCGACGCAGCAGCAGCTCCAGTTGCAGCTTCCAGCCTCGACTCCCGGTAATTGCCAGCCAGAAGTGAGTTCATTTGGAACGAACATTCATGCATCATGCATGATCATCGTCTGAAACGGGAAAGGCTGTGGGTATGGGCCGTACTGGAGGGCAGGGGCAGAGGGGATCTCTGCTGACGGGGCATATAAATAAATCCAATTTGTTGCGCGCGTGAGCGTTTGACTTGAATCGATCAGATCGGATCGGATCGGAGCGGTCGTTGTGCCTCTTCTATCAGCCATCCATCCATCGATCCATCCCATCCCATCCGTCGTCCATATATCATCGTCTTTGGCTTTCCGGTTGCCACAACATGTCAATCATGGCTCTGTGGCTCCCCCCCCCCCTGGCTCCCCCTCGTGGCACCCTGGCATATCAAACGCATTTTCTATTGTTTCGTTTTCTGTGGCCATTAAATTATTGTGATCGGCGCGTTTTGCAGCTTTGGCTGATGATTTTTTAATGGGATTTCAGTAGATGTTTTCAGTGTTCGTTTCAGTTCGGTTTGGATCGGCTATAAACCTCATTGAAGTCTGGTCTGCCAGGTGTACGAGGAGATGATGCCATATAGAGCGTAACGAAACGCCAATCATGATTGTGATTGTCCATAATAAAGTGTGTTTGTGCGTTGATTTCTAATAAAAGAAACCCTCTTCGGGGCTCGCGGCCATCTAAATCGTATTAAGATCTCGTTAGCCTCTCCTTGACTTTCCCCCTTTAGCTATTCCTTTGATCTTGCTCCCAATACATTTCCCACTCCCCTCACCCCTGTATGACTTATGGCTTTTCCGTTTTCCTTTGCTGCAAATATGAAAAACCCATAAATCGAATTGCCATTCATAAACATGACACCCCTAATGAGAATAAACTCAAGCAACAAATCCAAATAAAATATACGGGAGAGCCAGACCCCCGCCCCCCACCCCCTATATCATAAATAACCGAAAATGGGGGAAAACTGCAAAAGGAAGCTGCAAAATGCCTGGGCATAATAGAAAATATTTCGTTAAACGCCAGACGAGGCAGGGCAGGGGGCCAAGGGGGCATAGAGGGGGGGCATGGGGCAATGGGGGCGCTATTCCACAATGAGAGAATCCAGAGACAGCGAGAGAGAGCGACGGAGACGGAGACGGAGACAGACTCCCAGCGATGGAACCACTTGTTTTATAGCTGGCCATATTTTTGCATGCAGACATGGCCAAGAACGAAGGAGGAGGGGGGAGGAGGGGTGCCTCAAAGAAGGCAGAAGGGTGGAGACGACACCGAAGCCGCCGCATCCACTGCCAGGGCCCATGCCCACCGCCTGAGAGCGACAAAAAGACGTTAATCACGTTGAGTTATGTGACATTCTTATATCTCTGCGCCACCAAAGTGTCACGTACGCATTTGTTCCAAGCCAACAACTGCTGCTGCTCCCCCTCCACTCCTGGGCAGTGGGGGGAGTGGGGGGAGTGTGTGGGAGTCAGAGCTGGAGCTGGAGTTGCAGCACTCGGGCTGGGCTCCAATGGGCTTGGAATGGGTGCTAGCTGTTGCCGCTGTTGCTGTCAGTTGTCCATTGTTATAGTTGTTGCTGCTGCTGCTGTTGTTATTTGCTGCAATTTTGCAGTTTTTATACCCTTACAGGAGGGTATCATGGTTCTTAGCAGAGTTCAGGAGCATCCAAGAACCTCTTTCAGCACTAGACTACCATTCGAATAGCAAAACATTATCATAGATGCCATAGAAATATTTATGTACTGTATTTACTAGGGACCGAGCCCCCTGCTCACTCGCTTCGCTCTTGCGTCAACCCTTGGCTCACTTGCTCCGCTTCGACCGCTCCAAAATGTGTAAAAAATGGAAAAAAACCTAAAAAAAAGTTTAAAAAAAAAAACTAAAATAAAATAAAGTAAATGAAATAAATAAAATTAATTTTTAGGGATTGGAAAATATTGTTTAGATCCCAGATCTAAGAGTTATGAGTTTTAAAAAAATCAAGGCCGATATAATATATAATAAAAATCTGAAATAAGTTTTATTCTTGAATTTTATTATAAAAAATCAACAACAAAAATCTGTTTGCAATTTTTAAAATCAAAATCGAAACTAAAACTTAATTCTGATTTTTATAATACCAATCAAAAATTGATTTTTATTTCATGATTTTTATTTATCACAGTTTAGATTTCAGATTGAAGAATATTTAAATCATAATTATTTACACTAAAATAAAGGTTTTTTTCACTTTTGACACTAGGAATAATTCAAAATAAATTAAAAAATAAAGTGAAATTAAACAAAAAATATTTGATATATGATAGAGAGATAATGAAGAAAACTAAAGATCGGAAAGAGTATCCCCTGCCTCGAATCTTGACTTCTTTTGCTTGTAATTTCGTTTCGTTTCTTTTCGCCAGTCTGTTTGGGTTTTTATCGCCTGGATGCAGGACGAGCACCCATACCCATACCCCCCATACCCAGAACCATACCCAGAACCAGAACCAGAACCATCTTTAGCTCTTGCCAGCCGTGTGGCATATGCCACACACTCCAGCGAGTTCGAGTCTTTCGGGAAAGGTTTTTCTGCTTTTCTCCCCTTTTATATTTGTTTGCAAAGTTTTTCCTTCGCTTTCGTGATTTTTTATGCTTGCGTTACACAACACACAAAACAACCGAAACGCACGAGACAAAAGAGGATTTTTCTTATTTCTTATTTCTTATTTCGCTTTTGTCATATGTGTGTATTCCTCTTTTGTTCTTCCTTTCACTCCGTGTGTAGGGGGGTTTTTGCCATTGTCAACACTCGGGACCCGGGCTCTTCCATCTTCCATCCAGCATCCCAGTATCCAGCATCTAGCATCCTTGTTTGCGGCTGTTTTGGGTGCAAATTGCACTTTTGTTGGAACAAATGCGAGAGGCAAGGCAACAATGCCACAAGCAACAACATTGCGCCACTCCACACACATGTGGAAGGAACGGATTTGCGAGAGGGTTTGGGTGGCTTTTCATTTCGCTTAACTTTTCACTTTTTCCACTCATTTTCAGAGACAACAGAACTTTCCCCGTCGCTGTCGCTGTCTCTGTCGCCGTCTCTGTCTCTGTCTCTGTCACTGGCTGTGTCATTTCTGTTGTCTCTGCCTCCGTCTCTGCCTCTGCCTCCGTCTCTGCCTCCGTCTCTGCCTCCGTCCCTGCCCCCGTCTCTGCCTCCGTCTCTGCCGCTGACAGTTTGACTTATGCGACTTATGCAATCCCGAAATTAGTGTTTTTTATCCACTGCAGCAGGGACTTTACTTTACTTTGTTCTGCCTCTCGTTATGGATGGGAATAATGTCATGTGTCAGTGGAATAATGAAGAGAAGAGAGTCGGATCCATACATACCCCCTGAGAATGGATACAGCGAAGGTCCTTTTTCCTAACTAACAATATATGAAAGGACTTGCTAACACGCCACAATCTTATGTGTGAAAGTATTTGCTTTCATGCAGATCTTGGTACTAGAGCCCTGCTGGAAGAGGCAACCGAATCGACTCGCTGGGATTCGGTATTCCCTTTGTTCCCTCAGTTGGAATCAGCGTCTCAGCCTTCTCTTGCCATCGAAATGATCGCCCGAAACGAACTGAAAGAAGTAGGAATTTTCACTGTGTCAGATCGCAAAATTTTGGAACTTTTCGCGCTCACTCTTCATTGTATTTTCTGGTGGAGAGAACGAGACAGCAGCACACAAATTGCCTGGATTTCTGGCTTTTCTTCGGCCTGAAAATATTCCTATAGATCTGGTTGATCCTCTAATTTCTGATTTTTTTTCGCGCTCACTTTCCATTTAGTTTTCTGGCAGTGAGAATGATTTGCTGGATTTTTGCCTTTCTCTCTGCCTCAAATGATTCGAAATGCTTCGAAATACTTCGAAATGATTCGAAGCACTAAAGAAGTCCGCTTATAGCTGTGATTTTTATGAATATTATGGATTCAGGCAGGGCTCTAGTTGGTATTTTAGTATCCCTGCCCAACAGCTCTTAAAAGAATCCCCCTAAACAAACCCCTTATAAATGCATCCTCCAAGATGGTCTAATGCCTTGTTAGAAGTGCTCCAAAGTTTTGAATAATTTGAATATTTCCGCCAAGAGTTTAACCAAGTTTTAAATTGCTGTTCAAACTACTTTCGGTTCAGAGTTTAATCCCAAAGAGAACTCTCTGGTCTGGTCTGGTCTGGTCTGTCATAGCCAGAGCAGCTCCACTCATTCATGATTATTATTTCCCGTCTCGAGGAAAACTTTCCTGGCCCCGAATCCCCCCACCAGCCACCTTCAAAGCGGGCCGATCCGAGCCGATCCGAGCCGCTTTTATATTTAGTTAATTTTGACAAATTGTGGCTCATCAGAGAGGGAGGGAGGGAGGGAGGGTGAGCATTTTGTCCCAAATGGTTTAGAAAAATGCCCGAGGCGAGGCTCGAGGGGGGGGAAACAAAAGTAAATTAATTACGCATTTCAATCATTTTGAAATGTATCTTTTCCGCGGCCCAAATTGGGCGCATCATTTGTCGGAGGAGAGCAGCACTCCCTTCTCCAGCCCAGTACGGGAGAGGCGTCAATGGATGCGGGAATGGTATAGGTATGGTATAGCATGGCTATAGGATGGTAAACGTAAACCCATCAATCCAAAGACTTTGTCGGCAGAAGCAATAATCAAAAGTTGTAATTATGTATTATTTATTTTTTATTTATTGTGCATTATTCACAGCAAGAGTCTCTGTCTCAGGTCTCCGTCTCCGTCTCGGTCTCGGCCATCGGCCAATTCCTCGTCTGATTTATGGTTGATAAATTTCTGAAAATCTTTCATGCCGACCCCTCGGGGGCCCCCTCTGTCCGGGTGGAGAAAGAACCGACTGTCTGGGCTTGGGTTGGTTGGTAACTCATCAATATCATTAATCATAAAATTAAGTATCATTTATATTAATTTATTATTGTGCCACAGAAATTTCAACAGAGCATTCGTTCGGCTCCAGCCCCAGCCCCCGCTCCCCTCTGGAGCTCCCCTGATTTATCATATAATGCTCATTATCATCGTTATATTTCTCCATGATGATGTTGTGCTCATTTTCGTCAGTCTTTCTCTGTCTCTCTCTCTCTCTGCGGCACACTCTGTCTCTGTCTCATTCGCAGGCCATCATTAATCAGCTGATGCCTCTGCATCCCTCTCTTTCATTGTCATTAGCTCTCCCGCTCCCACTCTCCCGCTCTCCCTGCCTCTCCGCCTCTCGCTTCGTGCCCGAGCTCGGGGCCGTGTAATTAATTATGCTCTTTTGTATTCTACCGACAATTTTCAGTGCTTTTCTCTCTGCTCTCTTCGGCTGCTCGGTTGCTGCTGCTGCTTATGAAATATCGCATATAAATTGGAAACACTTAATCATTTCGATTTACATTTTAATTAAAATATTGTATATCAAAATGAGTCCCCGATGATCCCGGCCCGACTGCCAGATAACTGGACGCCGGGGGGCGCTTAACCCGAAAAAACATGTGTTGGCGGTTAAGGATCGGAGTTTGGGTTTGGGTTTTGGGTTGGGGGAATCCCCAAATATGTCTGCTCCCCTGTCTCCAATTAAGAGATACTTTTTTGGGGGCTGAATGGACCTTCCAACCATTTGTTGTGCACTCTATTAAATTCCTCTAACCCTCCTCTACGCGCACGTATTCCATTCATCCATTCATTGGGCGACATTTTAATCTACAGCATTGGGTGTCAAAGGGCATGCCAATGAAAAATAATAATGGAATCCTTTGGCCCACTCGGAAAGAGAAGCGAGAGAGAGACAGAGACAGAGCGGAGTCCAAGCCATTCAGCCAGCAATCATTATCAGACAAACAAAGGACGGGTCAGAGTCAGAGTCAGAGCCATAACCAGACGTCGAGTGGGAGTCGCAGGAGGAGTCGGGAAAGGAGTCAGGAAAAGAGGGGTCACAGCCAGAAACAAAGAGAACCAAAGCCCGAGACAGAAACAGAACCAGAACCAAAGCCCGAGGCTAAAAAATTAAAACTGAACCCGAACCCAGACCCAAGCCCCAAGGCAAGGCAGGACACAAATCGAATGGCAAACAGGGAACTCGAACTGGAACTGCAAATGGAACTGAAACAGGAAGGAGCAGGAGCAGGAGCGGGAGCGGGACCATCGTCCTGTGGAGAGAAGGTGTAGTGGTGCTAGCAGCTCCTTGGCCAATTCACAATTTAACAAACTAATAAATATTTTGCTTTCGGTGCCTTCCGGTGCTCCAAAGGACACGGATATGCCCTGCCGAAAATAGAGCAATTCCTTTGGCATCAGCGTGGGAGAGCGAAAGAGAAGATAGAGAAAGAATGAGAGAGAGAGCGAGAGAGAGGGAGAGAGAGGGAGAGAGAGGGAAGAATAATATAAATCAAAGGTTGCACTAAACTTTGGCCTGCTCGATGTCGTTGCCAGGATAACAGCAAGAACGATGAGTATTGCCTGGAAGCTGCTCCTCCTGCTCCTGGAGATGGCAGCGTGAGTGAGTCGTGAGCACTCACGAGGCGGGGAGAGAAAGGCTTTCCTGTAAAACTAATGCCACTGCAACAGATGATAGCTTGAGGCATGCTAGGAGGTATTCCCGAAGAGCCTGAGATGCCAATCGAAACCTGAAACATCCTAGAACATCCTGCAACATCGTGTCACGAGGTGTCTCTCCCATCTCCCATGGATTGGGCAGTGGGAAGCCATCTTTTGCCTGGTTGATAACTTGATAGGTGCAGGCTGCATTGTTGTTAGCAGGATAGTTGTTGCTGTGCTGCTGCTGCTGCTGCTGCTGCCAACAAGGACACTTTGGTGTTGGATTTAAGGAGGAGGAGACACACAGAGTGGCACAGAGAGAGAGACAGAGAGAGAGAGAGAGAGAGAGGCAGAGATGATACTGACTGGGGATCCGCACATGGCTTGCAACTGCCAGGCTGTCGGATATGCACTGACATAAATTGCTTCAACTGACAACGGCAGGGTCGGGGAGCGCACAAGGAGCAGGAGGAGGAGCAGGAGGAGCAGGAGGAGCAGAAGGACTGGGACGATGGATACTACTGCAGGATGCCCAGGACAGGACCTTGCCCCATGATTACTGCCTGCCGTCTCCGTCTCAGCTCTCGGATCTGCTCTGGATTGTGCCTCAGCCTCTGCCCCAGCCTCTGCCTCTGCCTCTGCCTCAGCCTCTGCCACTGCCTCTGCTGGGGCAATAACTTTTCTCTGTCCGGGGCCCCGTCTGCTGCTGCTGCTGCTGCTGCTTTGGGGTAAAATTAATATTAAAATGGAAGCATCGCCTTCGTCCAATGTCCGACGTGGCACGACGCATTGCACTGCACGGAAGGACCTTGCCAGCCCCTCCCACTGCCCCCAGTTTCCATTTTTCTCCAGGAAAGAGCAGGCCAGGGACAGGGCAACGCCAGTCAGTGCCAGGGCAAAGGACATTTCCAATTTATTTACGCTCAGAGGCACTTTGTCTGCCGCTCTGCTTGCTCCTCCTTGCAGGGGCATCTCGTGCTCCTGTTTGGGCTCCTGGACCGTTCTTTTTTTCCCCACTGCATATGACAGTATTTGTGTAGCCTGTCAGGGGAGGCCAGAGAGTGCGAGAGAGAGAGAGAGAGAGCGAGAGATAGCGACAGAGATAGAGACAGAGACAGGAGACAGCGACAGAGAGAAGATGCTGGTGAGGGGGGGCGAGAGGTCGCCTTTTTGCTAGCTTGCTTTCTATTTTTGACAGCAAAATGTTCCTTCTGGTTGTGTTAGCGTGAAAAGCGTTGAAAGGTGTGAAAATGAAAATTTACTACTTGCCGCCAAGATTTATGCTGCCCAATATTTCTCTACTCCTTCTCCTTCTCGCTGCTGCTCTGTCCTTTGCTCTGGGCAGGCAGACATCCCCTACCCCCCTCCCACCCAAGTGCAGGTCGGGTGGGTCAAGGGCCAGGACATGACATGGCCCTGGACTCTGGACTCTGACGACAAGTTATGCTGATCCAAATGAAGTGCAACGCTCAATGGTTTGTCGCCCCGGAAAATAGTAGTTATTTTATCATCTATGCGGCTGGGGGATGGGGGATGAATGTGCGATTATCTGGAGGGGTTTCTGGGGAGTTTTCCTTTCTTAAGAATATTCATAAATTTAGCCTCTGATTAATCTCTCAGCCGCCACTCAAGTATCAATATCCGCCCTCGTCTGGGATCTATCTGCACTGATTGGCTCATAGATTTCGAAACATCCTTATCCTTGTCCCATACTTCACGCCTCAGCCTGTCCCCCCTGTCTCCCTGGCTCCCCATCTGTCTGTCTGTCATGCCCATTGTCATCGATTGGCATCCTAACTTGACATATCCCCACAGCAGCAGCAGCAACAGCAGCAACAGCACCAGCAAATCCTGTGTCAAGCATCCTGACACGCACATGATAAATTATTATCTGCAGACTATGGCGATGAAGGAGCGACGATATAGAAGTGGCTATGCCAGGGGGAGCGGCGGGAGTAGCTGTCCCTCTGGCCTTGCTGCACTCTGTGCCCTCCGTGCACTTTGCACTTCGGCACAATTTATATTTAAAAGGCAGATGCAGTGGGCCAGGCACCGGAACACAGCCAGGATCGAAAGGATTGCCAGCAAGGGAGCGAAAGCAGGGGGGTGGGGGGGGCCCAGGAAAAGTGTCCGGTCCGGCAGTGTCTCTCTCGAGGGCGACGCGTAAGTGGAGCGGTAAACAAGTGACCCGACCACGAGGACTACTCGGCAACGCCCACTCGGGCGCCGCCCCACCCATATGGCAGCGAGAGAAGAGAGGAAACGGAAGATGGCAGTCGAAGGAGAAGAAAGAGGGAGGGGGCAGGGGGATGGGGGATGAGAATGAGGGCTAAATGTTGGCTGCAGTCGCTCAGCGGGCGGGCGCCATTTACCAAGTGTCAGAAGCAAAGCTAAAGCTATTGTCGACATGACTTTGGACAACAGCAAGAACAGCCAGATGACTGCCCTCCCCCTCCTCCCGCCCCCCCTGAATCGAAAAAGTGAAATGCTTTGTTGGCAATTGCCGAGGAGTTTCCCAAAGAGTTTCCCTCCAGCCCTCTAGCATGTGTCAACTTCTTCTCCAACTGCGGAGGGATTTTACTCTCCGCTGCGGGTCAGACTCCAAGTCCAAGTCCGAGTCCCTGTCCGAGTCCGAGTCACGACGGTGCAGGCGATGGAAAAGTGGGTGACAAGTAACCGGAAAATGTATTTTATTGTTTGCATCCGGACATTTCGTTTTTCCGACCTCTGCTCTCCAGAGCTCGCTCCTTCAGTCAGCCTCCGAGGACACTCCTCCTCCATCTCCTCCTCTGCCATGGCCATCTTCTGGCACTAAATTTGTCGAGTAATTGATGATATTGCACTTTTTCACCAGAATCCATTCGAGAAGGAGCGCTGCAGATGCTCGCAGATGCTCGCAGAGCGCTGTGGGCGTTATTGTGGTAATGTCCTGGCAATGGACACGAAGAAATACTGCCCCTGACAGCCCCAAAAGAAAGGAAGGGAGCTTCGAATGCGAAATAGAAAATCAGAGACCAGCATAGGATATATATGGTTTGAGGGATAAACGGATCCAATTGCTAGCCATGATCACAGCTGAAACAGCATCCTTCATAGCATTTCAGATGCTTATGGTTGTACTTCCTTCCGGCCATAATCTCTCTGTCCCTGCGAGCCTCCTGCCAGGTTGATGGATTGTCTAAATGTGCTGCGTATGAATGAATGAATGAATGAAACGAGTCCACCCACATCGGACTGGCTGTTGGCTGTTGGCTGCTGACTCTGCCCTTTTCCTGCTGCCTCGCCGAGATTGATGGCCAAAATGGCTGTTGAAACAACGTGGAGGCAGCAGCAGCCCCGCCCTGCCCTGCTCTGCCCTGCCGCTCAATGAAGAAAAATAATCACCAACATCATTTATTTTCCGTTTTGCCTGCCGCCGTCGTACAGCACACATCAATCTTTTGCAACGGCCAAAGCAACAGCCAACTATCGACCATGACCATGCCCCAGGACTGGGGCTGGGGCTGGGACTGGGACTCCTAGCTGGAGCCTGAGACTGAGACTGGGACTGGGGGCCAGTCTGGTCTGGTCTGGTCTGCTGATGTATACTTTTGCGAGCCTGACAGCGCTTCGCTTCTGACATGGACATGGACATGGTGGGAAGGGGAATGTGGACGAGGAGCTGAAGTCTGATGCCTGATGCTTGATGCCTGATGCTTGAAGCTTTGGCGCAGCTGACAGACGACTTTTGACGTTTGTCTGCAATTAACGATGCCATTTCCCAGTCGCTCAGTGTTGAAAAATGACTGCAGCTGCAGGTGAAAATGGCACAGCAGAGTGTTGGTTAATGACATGACAACAGACGGTCCTCCAGCCAGCTTCAAGTCATTTAAATCATTAATTCCAATGACGAGGACGAGGACGAGGACCGACCCCACACACGCATCCCATCACTCAGCCAGAGTGATGTCAAAGATGGACGAGCGACAGAGGATGGATGGATGGATAGATGAGTAGAGGGAGTCGTCGAGTCAGAGTCAGAGCCAGAGTCGGGTCTCATCCTCGTTTGCTGGGACTAATTTGTGGCTCTCGACTGGGACGCCCCCATTGTGGGGGACTGTACACGGAGAGAAAACTGTGGGATTGGGATCAAGGCAAGCCTGGATATAGCCTTCTATACGGCAAAAGGTTTTCCCCTCGGTGTGGACACATTTGATCCTGGCTGAGGCTCGTTATGTGTGTGGCTGGGACTCGGTTTTGTTGCAAGTCACTTGAAAAGTCATTAATCATTCCGGTGGGGAGTTTCGCTCTTTGCACCATTTCGGGGCGGAGTTGAGCCCCAGAGCTGTCGCAGAGTCGCAGCGAGTGCGCTTTCGCAATGGATTCGCAAAAATCCATCACGCACCGAATGCCAACCAAAAGCAACAGCCAACGGGGAACAGCCAACATCCAACAAACAGGCAACAGCTAACAGCCAACATCAATGTCAACGTCAGGCAGTGGCAGTGGCAGAGGCAGAGGCAGTGGCAGAGGCAGCGGCAGTGGCAGGACGCGGATGTGAGCGCGGACAAGGCGACGGCAGCGACGTCTGACAGGCGGAAGAAAAGCCACGCCACCCATCAAGTGGGTAGGAGAGGCCTTGCTGGCAGAATGGCATAGTATGGGTATGGTTTGGGTATGGTTTGGGGTATGGTATGGGGTATGGTATGGGGTATGGTTTGGGGTATGGGGAGCCCGAATGAAAGTGCTTTGTGATTAGGAGTCAAAGCATATGCTTTTTAATTTGCATGTCAGTTTGCGGTGCTGGTTCGGCGGAAGGCGGCCCGGCCCGCCTGTTCGACGATGATGTTCTGCCCGTTGATGGTCCGTTTAGATTAGTGTGTCTGTCTAAAGCGCCATGTGATTGCCCAGAGGCCAAAAGGGGACCATGGCCTACAGTTTTCTATGCGGGTCGGGGCTACCCTTGTACTGAATTCTTGTAGATGAAAATTTTAATTGAATTTTAATACTTCTGTGGGATTACTTATTTTATGGCAGCTCAAATGGTAAAAACTAATGCCAAATTGGCAGATCTATGAAGTATCCATTGCATTACGCATTTGTTTTTGGCTTATTACAGCTAAGATCTGTAATTTAAATTGTAACTAAAAGTGCGAGAGCAGCGAATTTGTTATTTTGTTAAAAATCATGAAAATCTGTTGTTTTTTATGTTAAATCATGTAGAAATACCATTTCGGGGCGTGTCCGACGCCCCTTCCTTACCTCTCACGCGGTCAGGTTCTTCGTCAGGCGTCTCTGTTGTTAATTACATCCTATATGTAGCTTATATGTAGCTATTTGGTGGCTGCATGTCGGTATGACCACTGGCGCCATCTGCACACAAGAAAATGGGACTACCACACCACGAATGGCGTTTATGGCATCTTTCTGCTATAAATTTGAGTCTCACACTTCACAAATTTTCTCATAGGGGGCGCCCAATGTTTTCACTATGAATTTTAGTTTATGGCGATTCTCCTTTCAACTGTCCTCTCTTTGGGATCGGACTATCCCGATCTAATCTTTAGGTATATTAGCCACCCCATTCCCAGTAAGAATACCCTACCCAAATTAAGAAGTGTCCCTCTTTGGTTAAGTCCTTTTTTTTATTGCCGTCTCGAATGATTGTTCGGGATTCACTTTCAGTACATGTTAGTCGCAGAGCCCGTTGGCCCGTCCGCTAGGGCCACAGCAGCAGGGTCCGCCAAATTTACAAGGATAGCAGCAGGGTCCAGAGGGTCCACAGCGGGGTCTGCATCCTCCGCTGAGGGCGGGCCAGCAGGGTGAGCAGTTGAACGTGTTGCTGTAGCAGAACCCGCAAGGTCCGAGGGATCCGCAGCCACCGCAAGGTCCACAGCACATGTTTGAGCAGTTAAGTTTCTAGAAATATTAGGACCAAGACATATTAAATTCTAGCACATTTTTTTCAAATTTTTTTACAATTTTTTACCTTGAACCGAACAAAAAAAAATTCTAGACGACAAAATTTGTATTACAAACAAAATTTAGATGTTTCTAGGCGGACGGGTGCGGTGTGAATGAGAAATATAGAGGGGGAAAAGTAGAGCAAGGGCTTGACAGGAGCCCAAACACACTTCACAGGTGACTTGATGACTTTATTTCTATTGAATATATTTTGCTTTAAGCCAATCCAGTTAGCATAGCAATACCCTTCACAGTTGGCAAAATCTTGTAGCGAACCTCCTTCACTTCTGCCATTCTTCTTTAAGGTTTTCATTTCCCTTCGTCATTGCCTCTTAGAAAACTAACGTTTCCTGCTACTTTTCCTTTCAGGTGCTGCATTTTTTGCCCAACCGTTGAACGCTGTGCGTCCAGGAGGATTCTATGAGGAGGCATCGGCCAGCGAGCCACGAGAACGTATGTCCTTGAGCGACTTGGGCCACTCCGAGCCACTCCACTTCTGTTTGGTTTCAGGTAACTACTCTATCATTTCTTATAGAATTAATAGAACTAAAGCTATTTTCTTATATTTTCCAGAACTCTTTCGATCTTGTAGATCGTGCTTTCCCGTGTCCTGCTGGGGTCCAGTGCAACGTGGTCCTGTGGAGGCTGCTGTGGTTGCTGTTGCTGAGTATTAACGACAACGACAGAGCCTAAGGCTTCGATCTTAAGTCCAGTGTAACCTGCTGAAAGCTTGAAGCTTTTGTTTAGTCTTTACAAAGAAAACATTTACTAATAAAACATTTACAAATAAAAACTTTTCACAAATCTTATTAATTGGGTTGGGAAAAGGACCTTAGCAGCTCAAGGATTTTCTTACGATTCCAGGAAGCTGTCGCACGCCCAGGTCGGCTCACAAATAACGGAGAAAACACGTCTGGAAAAAATGTCCTTGGTCCTTCGTCCTTAATAAGGACTCTATCAGATCAAGGATTTCATTCCGATCACGGGAAGCCGTCGCGCGCCCAGTTCGGCCCACAAATAACGGAGAAAACACGTCTGGAACAAATGTCCTTGGTCCTTCGTCCTTAATAAGGACTCCTTTTGATCAAGGATTTCATTCCGATCACGGGAAGCCATCGCACGCCCAGATCGGCCCACAAATAACGGAGAAAATACGTCTGGAAAAAATGTCCTTGGTCCTTCGTCCTTAATAAGGACTCCTTTTGATCACGGATTTCATTCCGATCACGGGAAGCCGTCGCACACCCAGATCGGCCCACAAATAGCGGAGAAAACCCGCCTGGAACAAATGTCCTTGGTCCTTCGTCCTTGATAAGGACTCTCTTAGATCAAGGATTTCATTACGATTACGGGAAGCCGTCGCACGCCCAGATCGGCCCACAAATAACGGAGAAAATACGTCTGGAAAAAATGTCCTTGGTCCCAGGTCCTTGATAAGGACTCCTTTTGATCAAGGATTTCATTCCGATCACGGGAAGCCGTCGCACGCCCAGATCGGCCCACAAATAACGGAGAAAATACGTCTGGAAAAAATGTCCTTGGTCCTTCGTCCTTAATAAGGACTCCTTTTGATCACGGATTTCATTCCGATCACGAGAAGCCGTCGCACACCCAGATCGGCCCACAAATAGCGGAGAAAACCCGCCTGGAACAAATGTCCTTGGTCCTTCGTCCTTGATAAGGACTCTCTTAGATCAAGGATTTCATTACGATTACGGGAAGCCGTCGCACGCCCAGTTCGGCCCACAAATAACGGAGAAAACACGTCTGGAAAAAATGTCCTTGGTCCTTCGTCCTTAATAAGGACTCCTTTTGATCACGGATTTCATTCCGATCACGGGAAGCCGTCGCACACCCAGATCGGCCCACAAATAGCGGAGAAAACCCGCCTGGAACAAATGTCCTTGGTCCTTCGTCCTTGATAAGGACTCTCTTAGATCAAGGATTTCATTCCGATCACGGGAAGCCGTCGCACGCCCAGATCGACCCACAAATAACGGAGAAAACAACAAAACAAATATGCGTTGTTGTTGTTGTCAATTTCGTGACAACAACAACAACAACAACAACATTTGTGGACAACAACAACTTTCAACTAGCGACCACAAGTTGGCCGAAAACCGAGAATCACGACTTTTGGCGAAAAACGCGATGGCTCAGATGTCCTTTTTTCTGGTGGCAATCGGTTGGCAGGACTCTCCTGATCACGAAAAGGTATGCCACGCCCCGATCGGCCCACAAACAGCCGAGATATAGCCAAATGAAAATACCATGAATTCTGATTCGAGTGGCGCAATGTTGGCAATTTCAGAGCTGGGATACCAGGCGAACAGAATCAGCAGAAGGTCGCTGGTTTTTTTGCCCCCAAAAGTATGCTGCAATTTTTCAATTTTTGCCGCCAAAAGTATGCACCAGTTTTTTTAAATTTTCGAGAGTTGCTTGCTGCTGATTTCTGTTCGCCTGGTATCCCAGATCTGAAATTCTCGGTTTTCGGCCAACTTGTGGTCGCTAGTTGAAAGTTGTTGTTGTCCACAAATGTTGTTGTTGTTGTTGTTGTTGTTGTTGTTGTCACGAAATTGACAACAACAACAACGCATATTTGTTTTGTTGTTTTCTCCGTTATTTGTGAGCCGATCTGGGCGTGCGACGGCTACCCGTGATCGGAATGAAATCCTTGGTCTGATAGAGTCCTTATTAAGGACGAAGGACCAAGGACATTTGTTCCAGACGTATTTTCTCCGTTATTTGTGGGCCGATCTGGGCGTGCGACGGCTTCCCGTGATCGGAATGAAATCCTCGATCTGATAGAGTCCTTATTAAGGACGAAGGACCAAGGACATTTTTTCTAGACGTGTTTTCTCGGCTATTTGTGGCCCGATCTGGGCGTGCGACAGCTTCCTGGAATCGTAAGAAAATCCTTGAACTGCTAAGGTCCTTTTCCCAACCCAATTAATAAGATTTGTGAAAAGTTTTCATTTGTAAATGTTTTATTAGTAAATTTTTTTTTTGTAAAGACTAAACAAAAGCTTCAAGCTTTCAGCAGGTTACACTGGACTTAAGATCGAAGCCTTAGGCTCTGTCGTTGTCGTTAATACTCAGCAACAGCAACCACAGCAGCCTCCACAGGACCACGTTGCACTGGACCCCAGCAGGACACGGGAAAGCACGATCTACAAGATCGAAAGAGTTCTGGAAAATATAAGAAAATAGCTTTAGTTTTATTAATTCTATAAGAAATGATAGAGTAGTTACCTGAAACCAAACAGAAGTGGAGTGGCTCGGAGTGGCCCAAGTCGCTCAAGGACATACGTTCTCGTGGATCGCTGGCCGATGCCTCCTCATAGAATCCTCCTGGACGCACAGCGTTCAACGGTTGGGCAAAAAATGCAGCACCTGAAAGGAAAAGTAGCAGGAAACGTTAGTTTTCCAAGAGGCAATGACGAAGGGAAATGAAAACCTTAAAGAAAAATGGCAGAAGTGAAGGAGGTTCGCTACAAGATTTTGACAACTGTGAAGGGTATTGCTATGCTAACTGGATTGGCTTAAAACGAAAAATATTCAATAGAAATAAAGTCATCAAGTCACCTGTGAAGTGTGTTTGGGCTCCTGTCAAACCCTTGCTCTACTTTTCCCTCCCTATATTTCTCATTCACACCGCACCCGTCCGCCTAGAAACATCTAAATTTTGTGTGTAATACAAATTTTGTCGTCTAGAATTTTTTTTTGTTCGGTTCAAGGTAAAAAAATTGTAAAAAAAATTTGAAAAATATGTGCTAGAATTTAATATGTCTTGGTCCTAATATTTCTAGAAACTTAACTGCTCAAACATGTGCTGTGGACCTTGCGGTGGCTGCGGATCCCTCGGACCTTGCGGGTTCTGCTACAGCAACACGTTCAACTGCTCACCCTGCTGGCCCGCCCTCAGCGGAGGATGCAGACCCCGCTGTGGACCCTCTGGACCCTGCTGCTATCCTTGTAAATTTGGCGGACCCTGCTGCTGTGGCCCTAGCGGACGGGCCAACGGGCTCTGCGACTAACATGTACTGAACGTGAATCCCGAACAATAATTCGAGACGGCAATAAAAAAAAGGTTTTGACCCAAAAGCCCACCAAAGAGGGACATTTCTTAATTTGGGTAGGGTATTCTTATTGGGAATGGGGTGGCTAATAAGGAAGGGGAAAGGGACATCACGGATATCACGCCTGAAGGTGTATGGGAAATAAAATCAATACCGAACAGGGACAAGGTGAAAAGGGGATTGATTCCATGCTTGTCGATGAGGCAGGACAACATGCACCTTGCCGTACAAATCACTCCTCCTAGCTTCTGTCAGCTGGCACTTGGCCATTTGAAGTCGTCTGTTAAAAGCAGACCAATTAATAATCTTCACTCGTCTCCCACCCAGCTTAAAGGCTTCAGCGAGCAGGCTAATTAAACCCGCCGTTAAATTAGCCAAGTAGAGCGGGGCGAGCAATTGACAAATTGTCAGCCAGGCCAGGCCGGGCCGGGCCGGGCCGGGCCAGGCTGAATCGAAGCTCGAAACTCGACACATCGATCAGTAGAGACAGAAAACACTTTGCCTGCTGTCCCCTGTCCGTTGCCTGCTGCAATGTGGCCACAGCTGGTGGACAGTTGGCATGGCCGGCCACTTGCCCATTCCTTCAGTCGGACGATCTGCGCCGTAAAATGCCGTTAAATGGACACGCAGCGCGAGCCAGAGCCAAAGCCACAGCCACAGCCAGAGCCAAAGCCAGACCAAGAGCCAAAGTCGTAGCCAGAGCGCGCGCACTTCCAACGAGTTCTCTCCGCCAGAGATGCTTCCTGTTTGATAAATTTGAAAATCAATTGAAAATGCCCGAAAGGCCGACGCGTCATGGTGGGAGACAGACACAGGCACACACAGGCACACACAGGCGCTCGCCGAGAGAGAGATTCGCGGAAAAGCAGCTGGAAGCTGTTCCGAGTTGATTCGCCATTGGAAGATGCCTGGAGATGCTGCACCTGGGCACAGGCAGCCAAAACTGAAGCAGTGACTTTCAGCAGCGGATGGAATGGCTGTGACTGTGCGATGCGTTGGGCTTAAATACTTCTGAAATTCTTTGAAATCGGGAACTGGAAGGAAATCAACTACAGACTTCTTGAACATGAGGAAAACCAATCCAAGGCTAGGAATATGAAGGCCTTTTTCAACGCAAAGGAATATCTTTCGATAGTCTATAGAATGCATGATATTGTGACAGATTTTCCATGGATAGGTATGTAAGCTGAGTTTAAAGATACTTCAAATAATATAAGATTTAAGAAGATACTCTCCCAAGTAAGTTATAATTTAATTTAAGTAACTAGCGCAGTAAAAATAAGTCAACACTTGTAGCGTTAGAATATAGCCTGAAATAAAAGTAAAATTACAATTTTCCTTGTAGCCCTGTTGCTTATCCTTCCACAATTTTTCCCCTGCTGTTCTACTCACTTCTAAGTGGCATCGGTGCCAATTTAAGCCCCTGTACACCCCATATACCACTCCACTCCACGCAGTAGACTGTGGAGCGTCACTTGCAATCATCTTTTCCACCTGTTACCTGTTACCCGATCACTGGACCGCCTCCTTGGGGGCCATCATCTCTGGCACTGGCTATAGCCCAGAATATTTTATTATTTTTTATTGATATTTTCTAGCCATCTATTTACCCCGGCTGGATCATCTGCCCGAGCCCCCGTCCCGCCGATCGCCCGCCCCGCCGATCGATGCAAATAAATCACTATGGAAAATGCAGTCGATGAAAAAAAGCGACGCGTAAGTGCCGCCAAATAAATTTCGCAATTTATTTATTGCACAGTCGACGTTGGCTGCCGTTCGTTGAGGTTGCAACTCTCCTCTCCCCTCCTGCTGCTGGCTGCTGGTGGTGCAGTTGCAGATGGAGATGGAGTCCGTCCTGGTCAGGTTTTTTGGCAGGAGAGCAAAAGGAAGGGAAGTATTTTATTTCATTGCCAGCAAATTGGCAATAAGTGAAATTTGTTGACCGCGCTCGGCAGGTGTTTGGCAGCGATTGAAGGAAAAGGAAATTCGAATCGCACGCAGATTCCATTCCCCCAAGATCGGGGAAATTGGGTTAGCAATGCCAGTCATCGATGGAGGAGGCTGTGCGTCTTTGATTGGGGTTTCTTGGGCTCTCTTGGGGAGGCGTGTCCCACCTCTTTAGCGGCTACTAAAGACTCACTTAATATATCATCAGGCAATGCCGAGATAGTGCTGGGGCACCTGCTCTTCCTCTTATGAGTTCCCTGGAAGCCGGCGTAACCGATCGGCTCTGACCCATTTTCCCATTGTTAAACATTCACTTTTGTACTCATAATTTATTGTTATGTCTTCGCCTTCAACCTGGTCTGCGGCATGGGCATCGGCATCATTTTCTGCATAAATAAATCAGCTAAAGCGGAGGCCAAGTGCAAATGAATTAGCATTTGTATTCAGACTCTTGTGCAGTTCTCTTCTCTTTTCTCTTTTCTGTCTCTCTCTCTCTCCTGGGAACCCCTTTCCCGATTCCCATACGCATCATTAGCCTAAAAGGCAGCATCAAGTGTAATTTAACCGTTAACAAAAGCCTATTGTGAGCTAACAATCCATTGTGAGTGTGTGGAAAGCCTTTTACCTGCCTCCTGACTGCCTCTTGCCGCACAAACAGAGAGAGAGAGAGAAAAGAATCCAAGCCAGACGCAAATTGATTGAACGCAGCGAAGGAGTCTGCGTCCGCGTGGAGTGGAGCTGGAGTTGGAGTGGCGTGGAGTCCGTCTCCGTCTCCGTCTCCAAACAGAGAACGAACCTGGCTAATGACCGCAAATTAACACTGGCCAAGGAGCTGCAAGACGAGTGTCATTAACAGAAGTGTTTGCCAGAGCCACAGCCTCAGCCACAGCCTCAGCCACAGCCACAGCCACGGCCAGGGGCAAGAGTGGGGGCTGCCAATCGAGTGGCAAGCCACTCACTTTGGCGCGGGCTTTTAGCATATCTTCTAATAGATCGCCAACTTGGCATACTTAACTCACGACGCACTACCCTAACTCTTTTCGGTTTCTGGTTAGGCGACTCTGCGCTAAGTTGGGCCATAAATCGGCAGTTAAGGCCCCCAGAAATCTGCATGGCTACCGGCGTCGCCGCGGGCATTCATAATTTAAAGATCGATACTCGCATAAAAGGAAAAGCATTTACTTCTGCCTGGAACTCTGACTATTCGGAAGTAAAAGAACAAAATGGCCCCCCACTCCCCTTGATGATCGGTGGATGTTCTGGAAAAGGGCCCCCCTACAGCCCGATTGCTGCCTTTTTATGTTGCGATTAAAGGGGCTATCTCCATTCAGTTATTAAACTTAAAGCACCAATAATAAGCGCAATAATCATTAGAATTAATGGACACTCTAATCTGCCATTTGCGCTGCTTTTCTTTTCTGCAAATGCACTTTTCCAAATTGCTTCCCTCATCGATAGAGTTGCCAATGGCAAAGTGGTAGAGGTTTGACGATCACATTAAAGATCACCAAGGAAACAAAAGTCAAAGCACTGAGAGACAAATGGCATAGTATAAAGTAAAAAAAAACACTTCCATATTCGAATTAAATATTTGGGTTTTAAATAAAAATGTTGTAGAATTAAAAGGAATTTGTCTTAACTATTAAACTGTATGAAAGGATTCTTTAAATTGTAGGAATTTTTATGAAATATATTTAATTCAGGGATCACAAAAAAGAGCTATGAGTTTTACCAAAATCAAGGCCGATCAAGTTTGTATATTTAAAATCAGAAATAATTTAATTTTTTATTTTTATAATATTAAAGAAGATTTACAAATCATGTTGCAATTTTAAAAATCAAAATCAAAAATAAAACCTCTTTTTAATTTATATATTAGGAATCAAAAATTAATTTTGATTTATTTAAAAAAAATCAAAAATTAATTTTTATTAATTTTAAAAAATCACATATTAATTATTAAATATTTTTAAAAATCTAAAATTGATTTTTATTTTATGATTTTTATTATAAAAATTATAACTCTAACGATCCCTGATTTCATTTATTAAAATATTAAAGTTATTAATTTAATTTTTCATATTAATTTTAATATATTATTATTTTCTTTGGAGAATCTTCGGGTATTTTTTCTCTGGGTGTGGCTGTACTTAAACTTCCTCAACGTTTAAATGATTTTGTCCCCAGTAATGGACCGCCAGTAATAATCATTAATATTAATAGACAATTTTGAATTTCTCTGGCAAAAAATCAGAATAATGAAGATCGATTTGGTTAATGCAAATCCATTCGATTAATTCACATCAGCTGTAGCTGGCTGGCTGTATTTTCGCATGTGGGAAGTATCTATCTATCTATCACCCAACTAACCCATATCTCGCCCAATTATCTAGCCCCCTGGCGATCCCCTCGATCCTCGATCCCCGCTCTTCAATTTGCAATTTGGAGCCAAAATACACAAAAATTTCCTTTGCAAATTGCTTGTGTGTAGGTTTTGGACAACGTTTGTTTTCTTTTTTCTTTTTTGTTTTTTTTGCGCCAGCCATAGACATCTTTCTATTCCTATAATTACCGCAGAAATCGCATAACAAGCAGCAGGCGGCAGTTGGGTGGGGTGGGGTGGGGGAGGGGGTGGGACTGGGACTGGGATGGGGATGGTGCGGAAAGTGGGTCAGGTCTGTGGGTCTGCGGCATTATTGGTTTAGTGGATCAAACCCGACAACGACTACGCAAAAGGCAATTTGAGTGGCTTTGAGTTGCACGGAGGAAAAACAAAGCAAACAAAAAGCGAGAAGGAGACTTCCACTGGCAGCATTTATTAGATCAATGTCTTGGCAACGGCAACGGATACGGGGGGGGGTAATGGGGGAACGGGGCAACCCACAAGACTGCTGAATAAATTGCAGAGGCTGCGACGACTCTGCGCGCGGCCTACTCGGGGAGCAGCAACAAAAAAAGCAGAAGAAAATCGCAGAAAAGAACAGCAACAAAATCAAACGAATGACTAGCATGAGGCCAATATATAATAATGGTTAAACGCCCAGGCATCAGGCATGAGGCATGAGGCATCAGGCATGAGGCTGCACCGCTGCAACATCTAATAACAGCAGCAGCTGCCTGTTGCAACAACAACTAGCAGAAAAAACAGGCAACAGCCAACAACCAGATACAAACTGCCCATTAAGCGAAGCTCCGCTCCAGAGAATCCACCTCGATCGGCATTGGCATTGGCATTGGCGCAACAATTTAAATAGAATTCGCCACAACATCAATGAGGAAATCGAATTGAATTTGTTGCCCCAGCCCCAGCCGCTGCTGCTGCTGCTGCTGTTGCTTTTCATGTTCAATTTTCCTGCACCACCCAAAAGGAAAATTCGACAAAATAAACATAATCATGAAAAGAAAGTGCTGGCCCGAAGAGTATGTGAAATATGGGCATACCCTTGAATCGGAGCAGAGCAGGAGGCTAAAACCAACTCGCAGAAGACTTTAGATCAAAACCATTAGCTGGAACATATTCCCATATAGAACGATCCATGGCTGCCCCGACTGGCTGGAGTATCATTGAAGATCCTGGCCAGAATTTGATGGGAAACGCATGGGGCACACACTTGTCGCAAGATTTATATGGCCAGAGTGCCCCGTGTCCCGTGCCCCGTGCCCAGTGCCTGGCTGTGCATTAGAAAATGTTTTGGGCCAGCATGTTGCAGCCAGAGGAGTTTCTCCTGCAACATCAATAAACTTGGTCCGGCTCTTACTGGCTACTGGCTACTGGCCTTGCCTTGCCTTGCCCCGACATGGCTCGAAGTCTGTTCCGTTCCGCCTATTGCCGTGTTGGCTGGCCTGCCTGCATATTAATTTATGTTTCGACATTTGCCTGGCTGGCTGGCTGGCTGGCTTGAAGAATTTCTTAGCCACACCCAGCCATAATTTGTTGTGTTGTGTTTTTTTTTGGCCAGCTTTGCCTGACAGGCAACAGCCTAAAATTCAATTAAAAATATCAAGTCAAGGCAGAGCTCTGACTCTGCTTATTATTGCTGCTTTTGGGCCGCGCTGGCATTTTCTCTATGGCATTTGATTTGGGGGTTCTCTGCCCGAGAGGCCACTCTTGGGCTGCCTGCCATTGGGCTGGAGAACATTTCTGATCAGCGACCCCTGGGCCCCCGAGAGGTTTCGTTTGAATGGTTTTCGGCTACCGATCAACGATCAGAGATCGGCGATAAAGATACGAATATCTGTCAGTGTTTACCCAAGCGAAACTGCGAATTATCACTGCTCGTAAGAATATACAGTTATTGTTCTGGCCATTTTGCGAGCATTTCTAAACGTTTATGAAGTGAAACGACTGTTATTCTGCGATCCTCTGGAAGAGATGGAAGGTGTCAATATTTGAGGATCGTGATCAATGATCCGTAGGGAGATTATCTGCTCTCCTAGCGGAACTGGGAATGATCTATGATCGTTAGAAATCAGTTAAAAGAGCAGAGAGGATCGCGATCATGCCGCATCAATCAGGAATCAATGATCCGCAAGGAGATCTATCTCTGATCATTAGAAACGATCTACCAGCTGCCATCTTCAGCTGAAGATCACTTCCTACAAATGCCTATGGCTGGCCAAACTTTGAACCATCCCAAGACCCAACCCAAACCCATTCCCAAGACCCATCCTCAGGCCATCCTTCCAGCTATGCCTTCCTTACAAAGTCTGAGACCAGAGACCAGAGACCAGAGGCCAGAGATGATCTTGACCAAGCCATGTCCCTTGGGGGGGCGTGCCCTGTTACGTTAACCCATACACAGAGGCATACGCATTGTGTGCGAGTACCGCAAGAAACGAGAAACGGTCGACAAATTTATGACTTTCCAGTCACCCCTCGGACCCCCCCGTATCCCGCCCAGGGGGATGGGGAGACCTTTGTGACTGTGTGCCCAACTACCGCGCAATTTACGATCGGTTCATTTAGGTGGCCCATTGTCCGGGGCGATGTTCCGTTCCGTTCCAAGCCGATCCGCTCCGATCCGATCCGATCCGATGTTTATGCAATGTTTTTGTGATTTCATATCAAGGCAGCTGGGAATTTGTACCGGCAACGCCTTCGCCTTCGCCATAGCCCTCGCCCTCGCCTTTCCTTGTGGGCGTCCGATCTGGCTCTCCCTCCCTCCCGCTCTCCCCTGCCAGCAGTAGGCTCTTCTCCTTCTCCCTCTGGTGGCCTTTCTTTCTGGGGGACGGGGACGCGGAACGTCTCTCCTTTGGCCATGGGATAAGCGCATCCTAGCCAAATATGTGGGCCTGTGCGAGCCAAAAACGTGAGCCGAACAAATTGTTGTTGCCTTAAATAGTAAACAGATTTTTTTTCTGTTTTTTTTCTGTTTTTTTTCGTCGCACAGCCAAAAACGGGGCCTGCGTATTACGGCAGCCCCAGGAACACGATCGATGAGAGGAGAGGACAGGAGAGGAGTCCACCAGTCGGAGAGTCGAAGAGTCGTAGTCGATTCTTCTCTAAACCAATTCCCAGAGGGTTGAGCTGGGTCATTCTCTGGGTCTCTCTCTCTCGGTCGTATCGGCCGGAGGGGTCTCCGGTCCCCAGGAGCATTTAAAAATCAATTTGGGCGCATTTATGTTTCACACGATTGCCCAGAGACAGAGAGGAGCAGAGGGGACAGACTGGGAGGGACTCGGAGAGACTGGGGGACTGGGGGACTGGAAGAGGAGCCTCCGAGTCTCTGAAGAAGTCTCGTTTGATGATTATCTTCTCTTGCTGGGACTTTCGGTTTCCAAGCTCGTGTACGAGAGATGTACGATGTATGTAGATGGTTCCCCCCGGTGGAAAATGGATGGAAATGTGTGTCACCGGGTCTCTGTGTCTCTCTGCCTGGCAATCCTCCAACTCCAACTTCAGCTCCATCTCCAATTCCAATTCCTATTCCCCTGGCTATTGCCATGGCCATTTCCATTCCCAATTCAAAACAATTACCAATTGTTTATTTGTTCTTACAACTTGTTGTCGACTTCCTCAGTTGTGGGGCTGCTGGTGGCGGTCCCTCAGCTCCCCACACCTTCCTCCCCGGTCTGGTCTCTAGCTGCTCCTCTGGTCTCTGGTCTGTGGTCTCTGGTCTCTCTCCTTCCCGAATCCATCAATTGCCACACACTATCTTCGATCTGGCACTAGGCAAACAGAAAAGAAAACAGAGGAGGAAAAGCGTCGAAACGAGCCCAACCGAAAACTTTCCTCCGACCACCACTGCGACAGACGGCACATTATCTTCTTCGGCTTTTCATTTCACTAATGACAATTGATGATCGTACACGTTTATGAAAATGGAAATGGAAAATCTAATGAAACTGAATCTTAACTGCCACTGCCACTCGGAGAGGGGAGAGAGGAGTGGGAGTCCGAAGTCAGGTGAAGTCAGGCGCTAAATTGTGGTCGGTCTGTACGATCCATCAGGGGAGATAATGGGCGAGAAGTTGTCTGACCGAAGAGGGGGGGTTACAGGTGGCACTAGGGCAGAGCCAGAGGCGTCTAAAGATGCCAATGAATTTCCCAAGAGAGCGAAGGAAAGAGGAGGTTGTAAGAGAGAAAAACCCAAAGCCCGAAAGCCCTCTGAGTTGGGAGAATCCGCAAAGGATCCCAGAGAGTATTCCCTTTGAACCCCTTCGTTCTGCCCTGCCCTGCCTGAAGGATAATTCCTCTCCGATAATCCCTTCCAATTAACTGGCTCATTGAATGAAATGCTCAACTGCCACCGAATCATTTGGCGAATGCTTTGAGGCATGCCAAGACTTTGGCACTCGTAAATTGCCAGCCCAGAGCCATAGCCAGAGCCTGGCCCCAGCCCCAGCACAATGCCACAATGTCCCGATGACAGTTCGCGGCACAAGGATGAGTGGACTAGGAAAAAGTATGCCAGCCGGAGCATGCGGCATGCCACAGAAGTTGTCATCGTCAATTAGTTTAAAGGCAGTATAAATTTATGTTAACAGCCACCAAACATAATATCCCCTGAGAGAGTCGGAGTCGGAGACGGAGTCGGAGACGGAGCGAAATCGAATCGAAACGAAACGAAACAATTTTCCCTTTTCAACATGTTGCCAGCTGGAGCCAAGGTGCAGGCGGGAGGGGGGGGCAACATCATCGCCAGCTACCGTTTGTGCCACTGCTGCTGCTGCTTCTGCCACTGCATCTGCTGCTTCTGCTGCTGCTGTGGCATTGTTTTGGGGCGCGCGATTTCGTGGCCGTTATAACAGGCCCAAAGAATCCGAATCCCAACCGAATCCGAGGCGAACGTTATGCCTCAATGAAGTCTGAGCCCGGTTCCCGATTCCCGGTTCCCTCTTCCCTCTAGCCCAGTCGAGGCCAAGTGGGTCGTGGCTCTGCCTTTGCCTTAGCCATTGCCATTGCAATGGGCCTTTGATGTTGTCGCTGTTTGTTAGAATCAGAGCTGCAGAGGCACAGGCAGAGCCACATGGCCTGGTCCAGGGTCTGGGTCTGGCTCTGGGCCTGGATTATTTAATGTAATCGATCGTGATGGGTTTGTTCTAATTTGCGGTGATTTTGTTTTTGGCGCTTGTTAAGAACCGAACACGAGAGATCAGAGCGAGAGAGAGAGCAAGAGAAAGAGCCCAGCGAAACCTCCTTTGAAGTTGGTGAAAGATTTACAGTCGTATCTTTTATGGTATATCATAACAATTTACGAGCCAGTGTTTAATTAGTAGAAGGGGGAAAGGGTGCCATAAATTGTGGCTTGTGGCCTGGGAGAAATTTTCCCCAGACTAGAGTTCAACTCCTCTAATTGGCGGCCTGAACCCGAACCCTATTTGGAAAGGATTATGAGGGCGGCGATAGAGCTGTGAGATTTACAATCTTAAGTACATTTTGAGCACCCAATTAAGTTCTTTTCGGAGAACAGGAGAGGCCTGTAAGTAGACCTCGAGAATACCCATTAGCATTCCCATTCTAGTTGCACGTTTCCAAGCCATTCTGGCTGCGTATCGCAGATGCAGAGCAGCCATACATATGGGGAAATTGCCTGGAAAATTGCCTGGACTGGACTGGACTGGAGTGGACTGTTGACTAGATGGTAATTGCAGGTGTCCGACATGGTAATGATGTCTTTGTGCCGGGGCCAACATGCAATTGGAGGCCACCAATTGCCGGGGAAGATTGGCTCTGGGGCGGATGACTTCCACCCCGTCCATGCTCATTATGGACGGACTTGTTATGGTTATCAGTGATACCCAGGAATCATTCCGAATGACCCACATTCTCAGCTCGGCTAGCAATCACAGATATTCTCTCTGGCATTCACTTTCAGGGTTCAATGACCCAGACACTCACCTGCTCTTGGCCTCCGGTTAACCCCGCTTGATCCGATCGGATCGGATCGGATCTGGCATCGATTTATCCGAATTAAGTAATTTCGATTCCGTCACGTCACGTCAGAGCGACCGCCAGTGCCAGCCGGCAGCTGAAGAGATAATCAAATAAAATGGAGATTGTTAGCCATTTTCAAGTTGAAAGAAAAGCGCCACACGGGAATGAATATTTGTTTTGCCCGAACCAAGGGTCAGGGACAGGGACAGCGACAGGGCCAAGGAAAAGCCAACGAAAGCCAAGGGAAAACTGCAGCCGAAATCAAACAAATTGTATCGATGGCTGGCCAATGAAGTGAAAATCGTGATTCAAAAGTCAAGCAGCGGCCTGTAATTTTCACTAATTTTTAACAATGTTTTTCTTTTAGTCTTTTCGGTCGATTTGCTTCCCAAGTAGCAAAACAATTATGCGAATTAAGGCTATGGAGGGGGAAATGCCCATTCCAATTGGATTGGTAAGAGTTCAGGCCAATCTGTGACGTCACACTCGGGCGGCAGGGCTGACAAATAAGGTAATGCGTCCAGAAGGAACAACCAACTCCATATGGGTCGATGGGCTGCCGGCCAAAGCAGGCCAAGAGATCCCACAGTTCCCAGGAAAAACTCCATAACAGCAAATGCATTCTGCATTTTAAAATCTCCTCCAAAGGGTCTCTCTGGTCCGGGTCTGTCTCAGGTCTGTTCTGCAGTTCGCAATCGCACGTCCCAAGGGAACGTTAGTCGACATTTATGGAATGGGACTTCTGATTTCTAGCCACGCTGCGCGCATGTTTCTGCTTAGTTGGCTTTTCTTTTTACAGGAATTGTGCTGCAGCGGCAGACTGCCTGGAACCACCGCCTCCTCCTATCACAGACAGTCTGCTGGAGTCTGAGTCTGCCTGAGTCTCTTTTTGCTGGCTATGGCAGAAATTACTGGAAATGGCATGTAATGAGTCTTCAATGCGCTTTCGTTTTTTTCTCTCTGCTCTTCTTCCAATTTCTACGATTTTCCTGGAAAGCTTGCGTCTTCCGCAGTCGAAAGCTTTATATGCACTTGCGCATGGAGTGGCTGCCATAACAAAACGCATTTTAACCGCCCATCGTTCAACTGGCTCGTTGGTCTAGGGGTATGATTTCCGCTTAGGGTGCGGGAGGTCCCGGGTTCAAATCCCGGACGAGCCCAAGAGAAATAACTTTTTTTTTCTTAAATTTTCTTCTCTTTTTTGTAAGTTTAAATATTTTAATGGGATTAAAAAACGTTATTTTGGAGAAATAAATTAAACTAAATAATTGAAATAGAGATTTTTCGCCAGAAAGTGGAAATTTGGATTTCTTGAATTATGATGACATTTTTCGCATTTAAAAGTCAATAATTTTTTAGAAAGTTAAAAACATTTGAACGCAATTAAACGCTTTCAACACGAAAAAAAACTGTGAATATTCTGCCCTTTACCTTTAACTGAAGCCAGAAAGAATATTACCAATACACAAGACTATCCAATTTAATAGTAACAAAAATACCTATTTCTACAATAAAAATCAAACTATTTATTTAAATATTTGATTTTATTAATTCTGTGAATAAAAAGAAAATAAAACCAAAAAGTTGAACTTCCTTGGGCTCGTCCGGGATTTGAACCCGGGACCTCCCGCACCCTAAGCGGAAATCATACCCCTAGACCAACGAGCCAGTTGATCTGCACTGAAATTCGTTGAATCATAAAAAAAGTCCAATTTATATGGCTTTTTATGTAGTTTTGTTGTGATTTACGGACAAACAAAATACCTTGAAGACGATAAGAGAAACTGGTTTGCTTGCATTTTCAAAATCAAAGAGTTTTCTCTTTGGCCATGTAGCGAAAACTCGTTCAAGTGCTTGTGGTAAGGCAAATAGAGTTTTGGACGGTCGAACGTTAACCGGCTCGTTGGTCTAGGGGTATGATTTCCGCTTAGGGTGCGGGAGGTCCCGGGTTCAAATCCCGGACGAGCCCAAGAGTAATAACTTTTTATTGTTTTGTTTTTTTGTTGTCAAATTATAAACATTGCTTATAGAATTTATTTTTGTTGCACAAATAACGACTTAATGGGTAAATAATATTAACATTTGTTGTTGCCCCGCTTAATTAGCTAGATTAAAATTGCATTAATTTAGGTGGAATTTAGAGTGGAGCCTGAACCTGTAACGACATCGGCTTCTACCACTAGGGCGATGCCCCCTCCTTGGAGTGGTTTGAGCCACAAAAAGCCGAGTTCGTTGCAGGTTCAGGACACGAAATACACATCAGAGAAAAAAAAAACACGAAAACAAACAGAACAAGTTGTCGAAAGCAACTTATAGCAGATATATGTATCTGTTTGTCAAAGACCTAAGAACTACATAATCATAAATAAATGACACATTTTGTGGACATAGAGAATTGGGTAAACGTACAATAGAATAACATACAGATACAATGGTAGAATAGATAGATGATAAATACATAAATTTGGCCCAAAATTGTGGTTTCTTGATGACGCAGCAGCAACGCATACGCGTTGCTGCCATGTGGGGGGGTTGTGGTTGTCCTTTGCTCGACGTCCCTTCCAGTTTGCCTTGGAGGGGGGTGAACAGTCGTGGTTAGTGGAACTCCTCATTTGGTAGCTCTCTTTCAGGGATGGGGCGGGTTACGCTGCAACATCACCAACATCATCATCATCATCGTGGTGTTCCTTATGATTTTCTCAACCAGTTTTGCGCTCTGTTAGATATAGATGTTATTCGCATATGTACATACATCATGATGTTGTGCCGCTTGATTTTGATTTGGTTGCTTGGTTATTAATATATTTTAAATATTTATAATTATTTATTTATTATTAGCACTAATTATTCTTTGGTTGTTCCACTGGTTCTGTTTTTGTTGTCGTTTGCTCTTTCTTGGTTATTGCGCATTTTCTTCTGCATTTGCATTTTCATTTTCATTTTGTTCATTGTGCTTTTTCTTCCTGGAGTTGCATGTTAATGACGGCAGCCGTTTTAAACATTTGCTTGTGACTGGGCTTATTTGGATTGGTTGTCGGTGCTGTATGGGTGCTGCTGCTGTTGCTGCTGCTGTTGTATCTGGGTGCTGTTAGTTCTGATGATGCTGGTGATGCTGTCTGTGCAGTGGATTTTCGCAGACTTTTGCCAAACGTCGAGCTGCCTCTTAGACCTGAAATCAAGGCAACAAAAGGAGAACGGAGTTTCCGAGATTAGCTGCTGATGAAACACAATCAGAATATGGCATCTTTGGGTTAGTAGTGGAAGCCAAACAAATATCTGGTTATGAGGAAGAGTACAAGCAGCGGTAGAATGGGGAAGATATACATATGCACCGACACAGATGAAGAGACAGAGACAGAGAGAGAGAGGTAGAGACAGCTTCGTGTAGAGGTGTGTACAGTGAAAGAGAGTGCGCGGTGGCCCCGAAGTCTCGAAGAGAAGCGTGAAGAGAATGCATTGGCGTTTACCTTGGAAGCTCAAACGATTCTGATAGATGGCAAATATATCGAACGGCCGGTAGCACGGCTCGTAGCCGTCCTCGAGCGCGGGATACTCGCTCTGCAGCGCTCTCATCTGATCAGAAGGGTTTGCCGCGGGCACTGGGGTGCAATTTAGCATATGGGAGGGTATCACGAAAAGGTTTTGCTCCGCACATTCATTGGCTGTCGCTGGAGCTGGCGCTGGAACTGGCGCTGGAGCTGGGTCTGGGTTCGGGGGATTCGGTATCGATTCGGTATCGCTGGCTGTTCCCAATGTGGTTTCTGATACGGGTACGGATGGTACAGGCTGTTGTTGGTTGGTTGTTTGGTTGGTTGGTAGTGTGTTGTTTGTGTTGTGTTGTCGGTTTTTTTTGGATAGTGGGAAGATGGTAACAAAGTTGATTAGTTGTTGCCTGTCGCTGTGGCGATTAAGTGTTAGTGACAAGTGTGGATTCTAGTGTTGATTGTTTGGATGGGTCTGAGGGGGTGCTCTGCCTACCTCGCTATCCTCACAGTGGGCACCCTCCCGGGTGTGATCCGTGGTCAGGCCCTGCACAAAGTGCACATCATTCGCTGGATCCTCGGATGCCAAATGGGCGCGAAATTGCTTATTTCTGCAGGAATCGCAAGGGCTGTGTTATATATTTCAATCGAATGGGATCGGCGAGAAGGATGTTCTCTTACCTCAGTTCCAGTTGTTGCATTTGCTGAAAGTGCCTCAATCTGCTGTTGGCCAAATGCAGTTTCTCCTCCAGGGCGGCATTTTCCACACATTTGATAGAGTATTTCTCGGAAAACGATAGAATTTCCAGACGAAGTTCTTCCAGTTCCTCTCTGCATATTTTATTTGGGGGAAAAACAGTTAGATGTCGCCATAAGCAGGCACCTCTATAACTCTGGAAAGCTTCACTGTACTCGTACTTGACTCACAATAAACACTCAAATATCTTTTTGATTTCAGCTGAACACAAAGTGTTCTATATATACACTTTTTTGATTGCTTTTTTCTGGTCTATGTCACCATCACACCATATAACACTGTATTTATAGATCAAAGTTTCAGAAACTACGATCTATATGTAGTTTGTTAAGTGAAAGAAGGAAGAAGGAAGAAGAAAGTTTGGATTGCCTTGGAAAAGGCAGTTTGAATGTGATCCATGTATGGTTCAGGTATAGTATATGAAGGAATACATTCCTCAGTATAATTTAATCATGATTTCATCAGATTTATGAAATACTAGCTGACCTCCCAAACCATTCGAACCAAATATTGTAAAATATTTCAGTTATTTATATTATTTCTGTTTCTATTTCAATCTGAAAGATATAATAGAATCTGCAAATAGATTTCAGAAACAGATATGAATCTGGATCCGTGCCGATGAACCATAGTTCTGGTGGTGTCTCACTTTCTGGTAGTTGCACTATTATTGATCACACATACCATGAGTATTTTCGAATTTAAGCGCCTAACAATGAGGACATTCTTTGCCTCTGGCATCAATCAGCACTTTCGGATGAGCGGAATATTCAATATTTGGCTCATTTATGAAATATGTATAGTTCTGTGGAAGATTTCTATACCTATATTAATAGTATTAGTATTTCTCGTAAAACGATAGAATTTCCAGCCTAGTTTCAGTGATATTTGCTCTTGATTATGGGTAGTAACTATGTCATATACCCATATCATATACAAAATATCATGCATTAAATGAATATTCAAATGCTGATTTGAATATCTAAGTAGTGCTGAGACAGGTTTTACAACCTATCTTTGCTATTAGCCACAAAGCCATAAATCGGACCACATATTTCATGTTTCTGAGAGGAGAATCTATGTTACATATATTCCAGCATATTTCTATTTCATATAGAGTTGGAAGTAGAACCCATATTTAGAGTACGTAAAGAGATACGTAGAGATTCTATCCAAAATTTGAATGGTCGGTCATAAATACATAAAATCATTCAAATATATTCCTTGTTTCCTTGATCATCAAAGTCATTTGTGGTTCCTTGCAGTAATTCTTTCGATGGGTACAAATTTTGAAAGTATAGCCAGATTAAAACTCCTCATATATGATCCAACAGATCTCAAGGCTTCCACAATATTGCCGAACCCAATTTTATACGCTATCTTCTATCGATAGCCCCCTACAATCGGGATCTTCCTCCAGCGTTTTTTGCTTCTTTTCGAATAGTTTTCAAAGTGTTTTGGCAGTCAAAGGGCACAACTGAGCGGCTCTCCCATCAAGTTATAATATAATTTCATGTTGTACTCACTCTTTCAGCGTGGTGCCATCTTCCCGCATGTGCTCGCCCCTTTGGACCTGTCGCAGGAACTCCTGCTTGAAGCGTGCCACCTCACGTTGCACTTCGCTCTGGTGGGCTTTCCGCATGGCATCCAGAGCGGCCAGTGTGGCCTGGAAATTAAGGAAAAACCATTGCAAGATTAGGTATTTTCTTGGGCACACAATAAGTAGGTTTTCCCACCTGAGTTTCCTCTGCCAAGGCGGTCTCCTTTTCGGCCAGCAGTCGCTCGATTTCCAGCTTGTGCTGCTGCTCCAGATCGCAGGTGATTCGCCGATGTGAGGTCTCCATGGCACTCAGACCCTTCTCGCAGAGCGTCTATCCAAGGGAGGAGTGTTATTTATGGATTCTTCTGTGGGATGGATTACACTTACCCTCAGCTGTTCGATTTCCAGTTGGTAGCGCTTGCGGAAGCTCTGCTCATCGGCCGCATTCACATGCTCGTTGTGGTACACCTCGCGCAGGCACTCCAGCTGCTTGCCATGCTCCCGTTCGAGCAGCTCCAGACGCTTCTCGAGGCGCTTGCAGCGCTCCTGCTGTTTGCCCAGCTCGTCGCTCATTTCGCTGCGCTGTCGGAGGAGCAGTTCCTGTTCCTGCTCCTGGCTGGCGCACTTCTCCAGGGCCTGGGCGAGGTCGCTCTCTCGTTGTTCCAGCAGCTGTTCGCTGCGCTGCAGATCCGTTTCGGTCTGCTGCTGCAGCGCCGAGAGCTTCTCCACCCTCTGTCGCAGGTCGCAGCACTTGTGGCAGGCATCCTGGACGCAGGTCAACTCCATCTGCTCGCTGACCATCACACAGGTCTCCGCGAGAGCGCGTTCCAGCTGCCGCAGGCCATCCTTCCTGTCGTTCATGGGGGAAACGGAGCGACGACTCCTCTGTCCTGCGCGGATTTGCTGGAGCTGGGTGAGACTCTGCTCGAGGCGTTCCTTGCTGCCCAGCAGCACGTGCTCCAGGCTGTGCAGACGCTGCAGGAGATGGGCATTCAGCGGGGACTGGCTCGCCGACTCGCTGCTCGAGGACTCTGTGGGCGGACTGATGCTCTCCACCGACTTGCGCTCGATCGTCTCCCTCTGGAGTTCGCAGAGCTTCAGCTCCAGTTGCTCCTTGCCCTTGAGCGACAGCGATCGCCTGCGCTCGGACTTGGCCAGCTTCTGCTTGAGAGCTCGCACCTGTCGCTCCGAGCTGCTGTATTTGAGTGTCAAATCCTGGATGCGGGCGGCCATCAGCTGAAGCTGCGCCCCATCCTCCAGCTGGCAGCGCTCCAGCTTCTGCTGCAGCGCCGCCTGGGCCAGTTCCAGGGCATCGTACTGGTTCTGGGACTGCTTGAGCTCCCGCTTCATGGCCCGGATCTCGTTGACGGCCTTCTCGAAGCGCGACCGCAGCTCGTTGTACTCCTCCGCGAGGGAGTCGCGCTGCAGGCAGTACGGATCGATGTCGCTGATCGTGGTGAGGTCGCTCAGCGAGTCCATGCGCTTCATTTTGTGGCGCTGCAGATTGCTGAGGCTCGCCACCTGGCTGCCCTCCGCCTGGAGCTCCCGCAGCCGCTTGTACAGGCTCTCGTTCTCCTCGATGCCCTGCGCCAGGCGATCCTCCAGCTGCTTGATCTTGCACTGGCTCTCCGACAGCTGCAGACTGAGGCTGTGCATCAGCTCGGCGGCACTCTGCTTGGCCTTGGCCAGCTCTCCGTTGAGCTGCTGCTGCTGCTCCTGGAGGCGGGCCGTCAGCTGCTGCTCCGTCCGCTGCAGGGTGGTCAGCAGCTCCGACATTCTCGCCTCCCGCAGCGTGGCCTCGGCGCGCAGCGTCTCGCACTGCTGCTTGAGCTCTCGCTCGGGCTGCAGCAGCTCCTCGGGCACCACCAGGAGGGGCAGCTCGTCGCTGGTCACACTGTCGACGGTGCTGCGCCTGGAGCTGGGCGGCGAGCTGCGACTGCGCTTGTGGAGGCTCGCCAGGCTGCGGTTGCGCAGGCAGCTGCGCAGTACGGGCGGGGAGGGCGACAAGGGGGATCCCCAGTCGAGGCTGTCCCTGCGTCCGCCCTCCGAGGCGGTGCGGTACTCCTCGTCGGACGAGAAGTGGGGTCCTGTGCCGGCGGGGGTGCCCGGTGTGGTGGCCGGACTCGGCACAGGCTGCAGCTGCGCCTTGATAAAGTCCTGCTCGATGTCCGTCTGCTTGGCGCCCGTCGTGGGCGTCGTCGTGTCCAGCTGCTGGGGCAGACCGGCGGCACTGCGCAGCACGGCCAGCCAGCTGTTGCGGGAGCTGGGCGAGAGGCTGGCCAGCAGCAGGCGCTGCTTGTCCCAGGTGATCAGCTGGAAGGCGTGCTGCTTGCTGGCACTCGGCTCTGCCAGGACATTCGTGAGGCTGTTCACGTCGAGCACTCCATCGAGGACGCCACGCTCCTCGCAGAGCGGATCGCGGTAGTAGAACAAAGCCGCTCCGCTGAGGGTGAACCAGTGCTTGGACCACTCGCCCGTGCGATTGTCCTGCTTCATCAGCCAGCCCTTCTTGGCGTTCAGCGACTCCTCCGTGGCGGCCTTGGCTGAGGGTTTGCTTGTCCCGGAGGAGCTGGACTTGAGGCCCCCCTTGACGGATCGCAGCTCGTCCGTCTTGGCCATGTAGTTGGGGCACAGCTCGTCCATGTTGCAGCCCCCATCGGGATCCCCTCGCTCGTGCTGGTAGTGCTTCGCTGGCTTCAGCTGCAGCTGCAGCCTGGCCGCTGGCTTTGCCTTGGAGAGGCTCTCCCCCTGCTGCTGCTGCTGTTTCTGCTGCTGCTGCTGCTGCTGGGAGACCATCACCGTGGGTATCTTCTTGACTATGGCCGAGACGATGGCCGGCGTGGAGTTGGCCGCCAGTGGCAATGACTTTGGTCTCTCGCTGCCACCGCTGCTCTGCGACTTGTTGCTGTTGCTGTTGGCGGAGGACACCTGGAAGTCCGTCTCGTCGCGGGATGTCTGGTAGTGGTAGTGGGAGTGCTGAGTGTTCAGCGCATTGTTGACGGCCGTGGACCAGCGCTTGTTCTGCTGTTGACTTAGGTTCGTGATGGTGTTGGCAATGTCCTTGATGGTCTTCTCGTCCCGACGTATGTCCTCGATGAGCAGGCATGTCGTGGGTTGGGAAACTGTCAGAGATTAGAGAGGAAGGGTTTTTCGATTATAAGAAATATTCTATTAAATTTACAGAATATATATAGATATATATTTAATTCGAGACTTAAGACTATGTATGCTTCAGACCATATTTAAGCTCTTAAACTTCTCAAACTTATCGATAATCGACAGCTTAGTGATGACACAAAATGTTGCTACTTAAAAATAACTCGATGTGACTTCAATGTCGTGACTAATAATTAAAATAATAAATGTTTTAAATGTTCAGAGGCGAACACAGTCCTTTACTTATCCTTAAATAATAATTAGTAGATCTTCCAAAGATCTACCCAGATATTCCATAATTTGGAATACTTTTCAGAGGTTTACGATGAACCAAACCTTTCATAAGAGGAAAAATAAAAGCTCTCCAATTTAAAACTCTAATCAAAAAACAAAAAAAAAAGAACCTTCCTCAATTTATCCACTCCTTATCCACTCTTTAGTTTTTCCCTCGAATCCAATCAAAACTTAAGAACCTACACGAAAACATTACTATTTATTTATTGTATAAATAAATTAGCAAAACATAAAAGAGAAACAGAGAGACAAGGAGAGGGGGGAGGGAGATCGCTTATGGCGGATAATCAGGCCTCTTATGGCGAGGGCTCTCCAGAGACCATTTCTCAGACCATCTGCCGAAGCATAATAAATTTTCCCAGGCCCCCAAAACGCACTGCACAGCCAACGCATATGGGGAGGCAGCGCATTCTTCTGCCCCTCCACCCCACCCCACCCCACCCCACCCCACTCCATCCGACCCCACCCAATTTTCATAATTGGCCCAACGTCTTCATTAAATACTTTGAAATATGAGCATGTTTGGAGCATGTTTCCGAGGTCTGGGAGCCCCAGCAGAAAGCATATCAATGCCCATTGCCATGGCCATGGCCATTGCCATTGACTGAAATTAACTTAGACACAGGATCGTGGATGGGGATGGGGGTATAGATCCTTAGATCCCCTAACAATATTTATGTCCAGCATTGGGCCATAAAACCGCGAAGCGAGAGCCAAGTTATGTTCGCGCAAATATAATAAAATTATTAAAACGGGCACAGAATTCTGTAAGGGGATCTCCCTCCCCGATCCGATTCTCTCTCGCGATAAGCAGCCAGAGAGAGAGAGAGAGAGAGAGAGAGGACAGCCACAGGAGAGTGGCATAATTTTATTAACACCCAAAACGAGTCGAGGACTTGAGGACGAGACATCAGAAAGACAGAAGAGATCTGGACGGACGGAGGCTGCGTTTCGTTCGCCTCGAAGTTGTCCCATAAAATATATGATTACAAAATATATATTTAGACTTTCGACCTGTTCCCGGGCCTGTCTGTCTGTCTGTCTGTCCGTCTGTCTGTGGGGCTGCCACTGCCACTGCCTCCGAGAGGCACACATTTAAAGTTTATTATGATTATGATACAAATTTCCGACTGGCCATAAAAAGAAGAGCCAGCCAGGCAGTCAGCCAGTCAGCCATCGAGACCCGTCTCCTCTGAGTGCGCATCAATTCGGTCAGTCGAACAGGTTGGTCGCTTTTCGGCTGGTCCGGCGTTTATCTTGATTATTGAGCTGTTGGCCAACAGCACCACAAAAGCCACCAACCAAATGGCCACAAAAAAAAAGCGAAAGGAGGCAGCAGGCAGCAGGCAGCAGCCTCTGAACCCCAGCTACAGCTACAGCTACAGAAACCTTTGGCGTCATCAGCAGACGTCCGCCTCTGCCTCTCTCCCTCTCCCTCTCCCTCTCTCTTACTGACAGGGGGGACTGCGACTGACTCACCGAAGGAGCAGCAGGTTCAAGGTTACTGTGTTAAATGGAGGGGATGCACTGCTCTGCGGATCAGAGAGGGAGTTACGGCCTGATGGGTATGGGGTATGGGGCATCGGGGTATGCCTTTAATTGGTCGACTGACTTGTCGGCAAAAGACCCCAAAGATGGGCCCAAACGATGCGGCGACTATGTCAGCAATGGAATTTATAATGCTTATGATACAATATTACCCATGCAGGAGGACAGTACAAGGACAGCAACAGGACCAGACCCTAAAGCTACTTTGTAGAGGGTTGATTACATGGCTAAGAGATCCTTTGATATATGTCTGAGGTTTGGGTGATATTTCAGAGAGTGAAAGATCAGTGGAGAAGGTTAAGTGATCTTAGGAGTTGAATAAAGTAAAGTAAGCCTCTAAAGTATCCTGGAAAACTGTGGTTTATGGGTTATTAGAGAGGGATCTGATCTATAAGAACTATGAGACTTTTCGAAAGTTAAAGATCAATCGGAGACAGGGTAAAGCGATCTTCATAGAGAACTAAGTATAAGAAAGTAACCGACCGATATGTAGCGAGGGAGCCTGGGGTTGGCGCAAGAGCATAGCGAGTGCGCAGGGGTCTTCCCGCCTAAGATCTCTTTACAAAAAATATAGATAAATATCCCATAGTTGGTATATGAAGCCTAATGGGTATATAATGTAATAGATCGAATGTGAGATCATCTAGAGGTCTTAGATCTTAGAGAGATCGTTCCGTAAAAGCTGTATGATATCTGAAATACTTATGAGAACTCTCCCCCAAAGCTTCAGGGAATACTTAACCAACTCCTTCCTTCCTACAGGTCATCGCTCATTCGATTCTTTGTCTTCTGTGCCCAGAGAGTGCTCCCACTCCTCCCATAAACCCTTCCTGCACTTCAGATACTTCTACTTCTGCTTTATTATCTGGGGGGCTCTTTGTTTCGCTGCATGCCCTTGATGCTGATGCTGATGCTGATGTGTTTTGCACCATTTAATATTTATTGTGGCTTTTACTACGCGCTTTCAAGTTCAAGATCAAATCAGAGCACAGCAGACAGCCCACAAAAAACAGACAGACCACAGAATGAAACAGCCAGAACAAAAAGAGAAGACGCGTAAGGTGCTAAGTGTAATTAAGTTGATAAAAACAGTGTTCTCTGATATATGGGATGGGATGGGATAGGGATAGGGATGGGGATGGAGATGGGGATGGGGATGGGAATGGGGATGGGTTGGGATGTGATGGTGGCGCATGGATGGAGGTTACACCGAAGACTGTAGACTAGCGAGAGAGACAGCGACCTATAATTATACTTAAGATTTCCGATTCCCTTTCCGATCACCGATTGCCGCCTCTCCTCCTGGAGAGCCTCCCGGAGGCAGGAGGATTTCGTTGACTAGTTTTTGGTACAATTTTTTCCAGCATTTCTTTAATTAACAAACATTTGATTAATTATGGCCACAATTAAGCGCACTCAGAACAACCCACTCAATCATGACCGCCTCGGCTGGGGCTACCATCTCCCATCTTCTGTCCCCTCCCCTCCCCGTCCCCTGCCTCTCCTGGGAGTGAGACTCCGCCTCAGACGCAATAAATAATCAAATTGCAAGTTGATTTACCTGCCGCTGCCGCTGCCGTCGAGCCTCTGCCTTTTCAGCCTTTTGGGCGAACGAAAGCGAAAATTGCCTTTGCCTCGGGGACCCCTCACACGATGACTTTGAAAAATTTCTAACTGCCCCGTGCCCCAGCCGCCACAGACTGGCCGGGACTGGCTGGGACGGTGGACCCATCCCCATGTTGCATAAATTTTGCCTGCAAGTCGTTACACTTATGAATATTGATTGGTTATTGGTGATGGTGGTGACGGTGCTGCTGCTGCTGCTGCTGCTGCTGCTGGTTCCTCCTGTGTGTGTGTGTTGCAAGTATCGTAAATCGTACAACTTGCATCGTTAGCTGGCGAGACGCCTCCTCCTCGCCAGGCTCGACTGCTCCTCGAGCAGCTGTCATTTTGCATTTGCACAGAAGTTGTCCGAGATGGGGAAACCCCCTCTCTCTCCTCGCTCCTCTCCTTTTTTTTGTGGCTGTTTGAGGCATAATAGGTTTCTCAATAGATTGATAATGAACTAATGGAACTCCACACACACACACACACACACACACCGACAACGTTGCATGTAATTAAGGATTGATATACTATGAAAAGCCCATGGGTTAAGTACCCGATAAGAGAGAGCGGCAGATAGGGATAACCCCCTTGATTCATGGAGAGATGTTTGCGGAGGCTGCAACATTGTTGCCACAGACAGTTGCCCCTTCTGCCTTCTGTCTATAATTTGTCTTTTGTAATACAATCTTGCACTTAATTCCATGTTGCTGTGGCAGCAACTTCTGTTGCTGTTGCACAGTTGATGCCTCGATTGTTGTTGTCTTTCTTTGTTGCATTTCGTCACCTTTTTGCTGTGGAAATATTCAAAAGAGAGAATAATACGAGTGCGAGTACGAGTACGTGACGAGTACCCTTTCCTCTCCCAGAGATTTATTTGCACTGTAATTATTCACTTTGCCGTGAAACTTTGCCCATTACCCAAGAAACACACTGAGCCGGATAGACGGATAGACGGACAGACGGAGCATAGGACCCAGCCACACACATGTCCCGGAGGGGTCTCGTATCTCTCTGGTCTCTTGGAAAATGCATATATTTCAACCTGGCCCCCATCCTGACACTGGCTTCCCTCTATCTCACCACCGACTGGCCGACTGCCCGACGGCTATTAGGTGTAGACAGTTTATAATCTTTGTCGTTGTGCATTTTAAGAGCTTTAAGGCTGCTACGAACTCCCCACAGATCCCCAGATCCCCAGATCCCCAGATCCGCAGATCTCTTCCATTCAGAAAGTCTGAGGCAGCAGCAGCAGCAGCAGAGGCAGAGGCCAATGAATTGCCTCATTTGCCGCACAATTTTGCTTATTGATGGAATGTAATTAGTCTGTGTCAGCACCACCACGAAAAAGAAGCTGGAGAAAAAAAAACCCATGCCCTAGAGTCCTGCCAGTACCGGTCGCTGTAACTGATCTCCACAGACCTCTCCACAGACCTATTACCCGGCAAAACACTGTGTCTCTCTAATCGAAAAAGAAACCTACGACTGCTGGCTGGAGAATGTGAATGGAGGGGAATGTGTAGGCCTTTAAATTAGAGAGAGAGAGAAATGGAGAGTGTGGGGCAGCACCCAGAAGCGGTGGTAATTGATTGAGGGATATTCGTTGGAAAATTAGAGGAAAAACTAGGAGAATACCACATTTGGAGACTCTATTATCAAAGAATAAAGAAGTGGTTGTATGGATAGGGTTACTTCTAAAATAGATACTAAATTTGGAAAGGAATCTCAAGGAATAAAGGAAGATTAACTAGAGTCAAGATGTCGCTGATTTCCATTTACCTTGAAGTTTCAAGAGTGAGAAAGAAACAAAATCGAATGCAAAGAAGCGCTCTTCCATCTTTTTGTGTCCATTACATTCCGCCTGGCCAATAGGCAGCTTCTAACAAACAATTATCTTAGAGATACCATACACCTATACGATTTTATATATACCCTCTATAATACCATCTTCCGACAGCTCTTTCCCTTCCTCCCCTCAAAGATCATAGTTTTCACCCTTCTATAGTGCCAATCAGTATCTTCTTGGAGTCCCTTTTCAATGCCCTTTGGCTAGGTATCGGCACTTTTCATGTTTTACCACCTTATGGATCTGTGAAGATGGTTAATTTTCGCTTTCCATTTCGTAGACCAATTCGAACTGGTTCACGTATTTAACTGGCGATTTATCAACGGAATAATGCCATTTGATGTGGGGGGCTGAGCCTTGAATTTGCAACAGAGACACACGCAGAGAGAGGGAGAGGGAGAGATACCTCCTCTACTGCCAAACCATGAAAAGGGTCCCCAGTCGCAGGCCAAAGTTCTATGTGTGCCCCCCGCCCACCCCTCCCATTCGTACGGATCTGTGGGGCAGACACACTATAATTTAAGCGTGAATATCATTTTTCCATGAACAAGTATCCTGCAGCAATGTATGTGAGAACATTCACAGTAACTGCAATTACAGGAGAGCCAGGCAGCAGCAGGCAGCATCCAACGAACCCAACCAGAACCAGACCTTCTCGGACTCCACTCAGCTCTCTGTCTGTGTGTGTGTGTCTGCTGCTATGGGATCTAAAGAAAATTTATGAAGCCTACCATTATACGATCTTAAGTAGTGGAGGGGATTCGCAGCAGCCCCATCCTCAGCTCCAGTCAGTCCCTGTCCCTGTCCCTGTTCATGTGTGTGTTTGTGTGTGTGAATTCAAGGTTAATTTCGTGGCTCTGGCTCTGTGGCAGTGGCTTTAACTAGCTGCACGCACTGCCCCATGCCCCATGCCCCATGCCCCTGCTGTCCCCCCTAGACAGCCCTGCAATCCTTCAACTGTATGTCTGTCTGTCTGTCTGTCTGCGTCTGGGGCATGGTTGATAATTTTGATTGCTGCAAGCCATAAATGATCATAAAAATTATAGCAGCCGATACCGAGAGCTGCTCGCGAACAGAGAACAAAACTGCGGATGCGACTCGAAAAATGGATCTACTCTCGTACCAGGAAAAACAAAAACAAAAACAAAAAATGGCTGTCAAGGGTACAAAAAACAGAGCAGAGCAGAGCACCAGGAAGATTGTTTAAATAAATGCTCTGCTCTCGAGTGGCGGAGTGAAAAGTAAAAGTCACTTTATCAACTTTACTTGATATATAGTAGGGCATAAGCGAATCTGCGAAAATTGAATTAATTTCTTAAATAAATATCCGCTTTGATTGGTGGTTTAATGCGGAAGTATGTAACTTTTGATTGAGGGATTTATGGGCTTGATCTTGGGAATAGTGTAAACAGATCGATTTCAATCAATATTGCTGGGTTTTAATAATAATTTAAAACTTTTCCATGGCTTGGGAGATCTATGATATTGTTGGGAATGTAACTTATCCATTTCAATCATATTTAATCTAATTAGAAGTATGAGAAAATATAATACGATGCCATGATGATATATAATGACGATTTTGAATGGATTTTAGGATCATATCCATTCCATTTTTATCTTAAGAGGTCTATTAAATTATCTGGGGATGTAGCAGATTTTGGAGAATTAAAAGAAGATATATTTCAATGCTTTGAAACAAATTGGACTAAAGAGGAATTCTCTGAGTGAATATCCTTCTATCATGAGAGATGTAGGGGGTGTAGCAGATTTATTTAATTCAAATTTAGATAGAGGATTACTAGAAAACTGCTTAATATTTCCTATATATGTACGTATTATATATTTCCATAAATGTTCTACTAGCAGATTTATTTCAATCTAATTTTAGTGGATTTTACATTATATTCCATGGTTTTTCAATAAAAAGAGATCTATGAAATTATGGAAATGTTTTTTAGGGTGTCAAAAGCTGATTGCTGTGAGCGGGTTTGGGCTTTTGCTAAGAATTAATTTCAAATATTTAATTTGAAAAGCTTTTGAGAGCAGCTTTCGAGTCATTTGGAATTCTTAAGAGAATAAATATCTCTTTATAATCTCTTTAAATATCACTTATTCACAAAGATCCCTTTAAAGCTGTATTTTTGGCATTTTTAGTAATCATCAAAATGTTTTCCCTATCGAAATATTGATACCAAAATTATAGAGAATAACCAGAATAAGGCTAAATATTTTCTATAAATATAGTTAACCGGAAAAATCCCCATTTAAATGTTCCTTCAATCCTTCATATTTTCAACTAATTCTATCTGCCATTTCAAGGGACTATTACTCACCCCGATTTGTGATCTCGTTGCCCGCATTTCGATTGTTCTCATCCTGTCCGATGAGGCAGCTGGTCGATGCCTTCGACTTCCTGGGCTGCACATCCTCCTCATCCTCTTCGTCCACATCCTCGCCCGTTTCCACGCCATCATCCTCCTCGTCATCGTCCACAGTGCCCTGGGTGTTGGTCACCGTGGTCGAGCCTCCGGTATTCGTGGAACTAGGACTCAGATCCAGGCTGCTCAGCAAATTGCCCGCCGACTGGGAGGACGTGAGCGTGTCCTTGTGGTACGAGCTATGCCGATTGCCCAGCTTCGTGGACATGTCCATGTTGCTCGACTGCCGCAGGCTGCCAACCACCTGGCCGCCCGGCAGGGTGGCACTGCGCTTGTGGCGACCCTTCGACTTGGGAAAGGCCGCCAGAATGTTGAGCCACCACTGCGACTCCTCGGAGCTGGTGCCCTTCACGAAGGTGACACGCTCCGGTGCGGTTATGGCTATGGAATTGGGATGGCCAGTCACCTCCACGGCCCCGGTCACCTCCAGAACTTTGGTCATGTCAATGCAGGCCTGCGGTATGGTTTCGGGCTGCAGAAAAAACGAGACAATATTATATAAAAATATATTTCATATTGGTATTTAATTTAAGAGAATTTTCCTATTAATCGTTACAATTTTAAGCCATAGTTTCTGAAACATGTTCCCAAATAAAGCAACTATTCATCGTTTTCTTGGGAAAATTGCCATTTCTTTCCGCTTTTCCGCTTTCATATGATATTTCTTATCATTTTCCATCGCCAACACTCGCCAACTTGTTGAGCTAGTCTATTTGGCTCCTGAGCGATAAGATATGACCAGCATTCGCGTGGAGAGGCCAAGAGCAAGGCCATAATTAGCCAGCACCCGGCTGGACGGTCGTTTATTTTTAATTAAAAGAAATTCACATCTCTCCTATCTCAAAAGCATTCCCAAACAATGACAGACATTGCCTAATATTTATGGTACTCTCTTTATTATTAATATTTCTTATCGCCACAGAACCACTTTAGGGGGCATTCAAACAGACAAGAAATTCTATTAATAATATAATTGTTTGCACACTTTTATGGGTATATGATTTCGATTTATTCTTTAAAGATTCTGTGAATTATTCTAATTTTAATCTTTATTCAAATACTCACATAATCATCCACCGAATACGTGAGCTCCCCATCATCGTAGAGGACAAACCATCGTCGCTGCCAGCGCTGAAAATTTGAAGAAATCAATAATGGATTAATATGGAATGAAAAATAGCGAAAATAAAAATATAAAATAAATTAAAAGTTGGAATAAAAAATAGAGAAATAGGAAGTAATAGAAATTCTAAAAAAAATTAATTATATGGATAATGCATGGAATACTTTACAAACAAGAACTTTAAGCTACATAGATCCCAAAGTTTTCTAGATTTTTCTCAACTGTAAGAATCAGATAGTCCCACAAAAATAATTTTAAAAATTAAAAAACACTGCCTAAAAAAAGGACAAGCCCTATGATCATTTTCAAGAATTAAAAACAATTAAATTCAAAAATTAAATGAGAAAAATATCATGTGATAAAGTATTTTCTGCTAACTGATTCTAAAAAGATCTTCAAAGGTCATTAAAGCGTTGAGATGTTTATACAAATTTTGTAAAAATCAATTTATTTTGATTAGTTGACCGTAAATAACAATCTAAAAACCTTTAAGCGTTTATCTAAATATTTTACTTCCACTTTCATCAGCATATACCGATCCATGAAGGTTAACATCTATCTATCTCTCAAGATCTTTGCTAATTTGTTAATCAAACAATGATTTCACTCTCTTTACTTTCGATGTAAATCTTTGGAGAGCCTCTCAAAGTTCTCTATTTTCAAGCAATGATCATGTGATCTTCTGAAAAACATATTTGCGTTCCAGCAATCTGTGAGAGTAGTACAGATCGTATGTAAAGATTGTGGCAGTACTGCGATCCTATTTGCATTGTCGCTGCACGAAATCGGGGGGGACAGGACAGCAGACAGCCAAAAGGGTAAATTATATTCAACGCCCCCGTCAGAAATCATAATTCCTTTATAATTCGTTCGTTTCATATACATATTTTTTCTGCCGTTGTCATTCTACCAAGCCCCAAACGCCCTCGCTCTCTCGAGAGCTGCCTCGTCGCCTGTGGAGTACTCGTACCTTATGCCACAGATTCTGCATGAGGGGCAAGGGGGCATCTGTAGCTGGATCTGGATCTGGATCTGATTCTGATTGTTATTGCTGATTCTGTGGCCAGGGAAAATCATGCCATGCCACGGCAGCGTAGGACTTGCCGCAGCCGTCTGTGTGTGTGTGTGTGTGTCTGATATTTATGCAAATTGCTAAAAGTCAAAGCAAATTAAGCTCAACCTTCAGCGAAGATGACGTTGAAATGTGCGGCACAGCAGATCGTTGTTGCAAGTTGCAACTCCCTAAAGTTGATTTCTCTTCAACACCATGCAACATGCAACAATCTGTATCTGTGGTGCCAAGGGCAAGGGGTGGGAGTACATGTGTGTGTGTGTGTGTGTGTGTGTGTGGTGTGGTGAGGTGTGTCGAGAGCATTTCATTTATAAGGAGAGAGAGAGAGGGAGAGGGAGAGAGAATCAAGAGTCGGGCACCAAGCTCCATTTCTCACTTTACGCTCTAGTTCTTTATTTATTTTTCTTATTTCCTTTTTGGTTGGCTTCGGTTTTTCCTCGTTTTTCTCGCAATTGAATTCATAAATATTGAAGAGCGAATCTATTGAAGGTGGAAGCAAGATGAAGGGTTTAATGAAGTGAGAGGTTTCCTTTTTGGATTCGAAGAGATTTCTTTTTTGGGTGGCAATACACCTCAGTGAGGGAGAACTTTCAATCTCAGAACATGTATTTTTCATCTATGAAATTTCAGGCATTAATCATTGAAAATTTCCCTCAAATTCAATTGGTTTCACCCTAATCCCAAAGAAGATCAAAAGATCCATCTAGTTTCCAGAAGGAACAAAAGAAAAATCCAATTAGTAGCATAATTTATCAAACTATAAAGCAGATTCTGAGATAAAATATGATTGATGATTGCTTTATTGTGTATGAAAAGACCTCCCCTCACCTCTCACGCACACATTTACCCTTTGGAAAAGCAAATAATGTGATGCAACTATTGTGCGGTTCTGATTAGAGGAGACCCCAAAGCAAAGTCAAGCGTAAAAGGGGAAATCTGATCAGGCCCCCCAGAGAAATTTACTAGATACCTCTAGTATAAACTCGTACGTCAAATGAGGCTGATTCCCTGGAGAACAGAAAAAGGTGGAAGGGAGTCAAATGGGTCGTTGGTCGGTCGAATTGTAAATTAGATTATGCTGAAAACACGCCCCAAATATGCTCGAAGAACAGGCACCTACTGTACCATTTCACCCGCCTTTCTCTGGTACGTGTTGCATATAGGTAAGCCGCTTAGACAGTGCCGTTTAGAAGCCCCAGTTTCGTTTCAATGGGCACACACACACAAGCACACACAGGCACACACGCGACTCTCAGCGGGAAGACAATGCCTGCCAGTGGCTTAATTAGCTGCCTTCTATGGGGGATATTTTCTATGTATAAACATATGCACATAAATCGGTTTTGACAGGTTCTCCGTTGGCGTCATTACCCCCCCAGAGGTTGAATGTCAACGGCAGCGCAGACCCCGGGGGCCAGGCCACCACACACTTGTGCCCGACACCCCGCGATAACAGCACACTGTACTCAATGCTGGAAAAATTCTGTCTGATATGTCTGCTGATAGGAAAAAAAACCAAATCAAATCGATGTCTGGAAGAGTCATACGATTTTGCTTATATGGAGTACCTTGTCTACGAGTAGTTGCCAGGGAGTAAAAAGAGGCAACAACCCGTTGGCTAAGGGTATTCTTATATAATTGTTGAAGAGTCAAGACTCCCCCTAACATGCATTCCGCACATGATATTTGACACGGGATTGTCTGCGCGATAACCCACTTGTGGGGGCCAAAACGATTATGAAATATTATACAAAATATATTCCACCGTATAAGCGTCAGAGATATATGTATAATGCCGTTGCAGCGACCGATTTGATGCAAAGAATCATCCAGAAATTCCATACAAGGTGAACCCTATATATTAGATTTGTAACCCACATCGAAGCCATTTATGTACATTCATTTGTGTACCTATATATTACACAGCAATAAACAGGTTCAAGTACGGACAACTACTCGTATTTTATATGCAAATTGAAAGCTCATTTCTTCCGCATGCTTATCTCTTTCGATTCCCCCCTCTCTCACTCACTCTCTCTCGCGCTCTCGCTCTCTCGCTCTGGATTGCATCACACGCGCCGTTCGTTTTGCAGCAGCACCCCGCCATGGACCCCTTTACTACGCCTTAACCCACTGATGGCTCGAGTGGAAGGGAAAAGAAATAGATAAGATATTTGGGAAATGGTCAAGTAATAAATAAGTATACAAGAGAAGATTTCATTTGAAATAAACTATAATTGGTCTATAATTATATTAATATTATATTGATTATTGATGAAAAAAGTGCTGTTTAGGCAAATTAAAGTATTTTCTACACATAGCCTTCATTTTACTCTTTTACTCCGTATTCTTGAGCATCACACCTCCATCTTCGGTAGCCACCAATGGGTTAACATTTAACTGTTGCCGTTTTCTGTTTCCTTTTACATACTTGTACACTGCTCTCCCTCTCTCTTGAGTACACATACTCACACACTCGAAACCGCTATTCCTGCTCGGCTCTGAAGTGGGCTTGGTTTCTGCTGCTGCGACGGGCGGACAGCCCGACAAGCGAGCGATTGCTAATGAGCTGCGTTTTAGGGGGCGTGTAGTGTGTGTTATTCTAGATTCTAGATTCCAGACTGATTCCATAGATGCCTGTCCCCCGCTACGCCGTCTGGCGCGCACCCCTTCTCCACCACTAAGGAACACTATCTATCTCCGCTCTCACTGTGTGAATATGTAAATATGTAAGCCGAAGTTCAATTGCCAAGCAACCACGAAAGCTGGGTCCACACTGCCGCTCTGCTGCTCGGCTGCTTGACATTCACTGAAGGTTAAAGCTTTTGCTCTCTCTCCGTCTCTTGCGCTGCGCTTTTGGTCTCTCCCTCGCTGATGCTCTGATCTGTCTGTCCTCTCCCCCTTTATCAATCAATATTGCCCTCTCTCTTGCTCACTCTTCTTTCTATTTGCATATTTGTTTGCGCTATGCACATTTCTGCAGATCCATTTGCAATACACTTTCTTAGGGTATATCGATATTGACAAATGGAAAGTATAAATCCACTGATACAACATAATCGCTGTCTCTCTATTTCTCTTTCAACATGGAATCACCGAAACATAGCAGCCACCGATCAGCAAGGGTATCAAAAGATCGATGCAAGCCTTCCGTTTATGGTTTTGTATATTTTTATTGCATTTTACATTATTACGAATTATTGCAGCGGCGGCGTCGCGTCGGCGTCGGCGTTTGCGTCGACAGAGGCGTTGATAGAGGCGCGGCCGGCGTGTATTTAAGGCACTGCACATGTCGAGGACCACGATTATTGTCTCCAGTGCAGTTGTCAGGTGCAGCAGGCGGACCAGCATTTCTTCAAATCTACTCAATCAATCAAGTAAGTGGCTGAATTCGCCTAAAGCCAGTTCCAACAATAAAAGTTCGTTTAAATAAAGATCGCGTTAGAAGTTGGTTTGAAAAAGTTCCAGTCTGGCTTGGAAAAGTTCAAATAGTAAAATATCAGTGAGTTTTCATGGAATTTTACTGCAGTAATCTGTCCACTAACAGATCGTTTACTGTAAAAGTATTTCCCTAGTGCAATTTACACAAATAATCCCGAAAATGCAAATTCCGAGTAGAAAATCGTTTCACTTGGCTCTTGTCCAAAAAAAAAAAACAATTTGTTTACACTTTTTGGGATGATAGATTCCAGACCAGAGCCGACTCGACTGTTAAGTAACATAACAGTCCACTGCTAAGTCATGCCCTTACATTCTGTTATCAAAATAAACGCGCGTGTAGACTCCCCCCCCCCCAGACAGGCAGTAGTTTTCCGCAAGACCCAGACATAATTTACGATACTTTCCTGCTCATATACAAATACAAATATTAAGTATGAGTACGAGTACTAGTAGTATGCCCTGATTAGACACACGCACATTAACATAAATTTACCGGCAAAAACCAAAACAGAGCGAAACGAAGCCAACACGTAATGAGAGAGAGAGAGATAAGAACCACTAAAAAGCTTGCCGTGAAAGAAGCTTCTGGTGGAAAGCTCTTTCTCTGCTTTGAAATGAAATGCCCTATAAATACGAGCCTGAAACCAGAAGAAATCGAATAACAAACTGTTTGATTCGCAGATCAAAAGACAGAATGTCACTCACCAACAAGAATGTCGTTTTCGTGGCCGGTCTGGGAGGCATTGGCCTGGACACCAGCCGGGAGTTGGTTAAGCGCAATCTGAAGGTAAGCAATCCTCTACCCATAGGCTCCATGGAATCCCATATTTGAATATATCTTTTATAGAACCTGGTCATCCTGGATCGCATTGACAATCCGGCTGCCGTTGCCGAGCTGAAGGCAATCAATCCCAAGGTGACCGTCACCTTCTATCCCTACGATGTGACTGTGCCCGTCACGGAGACCACCAAGCTCCTGAAGACCGTCTTCGCCCAGTTGAAGACTGTCGATGTCCTGATCAACGGTGCCGGCATCCTCGACGATCATCAGATCGAGCGTACCATTGCCGTCAACTATACGGGCCTGGTCAACACCACCACCGCCATCATGGACTTCTGGGACAAGCGCAAGGGCGGCCCAGGCGGCGTCATTTGCAACATTGGCTCCGTGACCGGCTTCAATGCCATCTACCAGGTGCCCGTTTACTCCGGCACCAAGGCGGCGGTGGTTAACTTTACCTGCTCTCTGGCGGTAAGAAAATCGCACATCTTTCCCCAAAACTCCTCCTCAAATCTTTACTTTCTTCGAAATCCCGTAGAAACTGGCTCCCGTGACTGGTGTCACTGCCTACACGGTCAATCCTGGCATCACCAGGACCACTCTTGTCCACAAATTCAACTCGTGGTTGGACGTGGAGCCGCGGGTGGCCGAGAAGCTGCTGGAGCATCCCACCCAGACCTCTCAGCAGTGCGCCGAGAACTTTGTGAAGGCCATTGAGCTGAACAAGAACGGTGCCATCTGGAAGCTGGACTTGGGCACCCTGGAGCCCATCACCTGGACCAAGCACTGGGATTCGGGCATCTAAGCCAGCCGCACTCTGCGGGCCATGGCTTCTAGCTTCTATCTTTTATTATTATTATTTTCTCCACTAAATTGTTACGCACATATTTACACATATGGCTATAAGGCTGATTTGATTCTCTTTTATGGAACCCCGTTTTCAATATGATAATGCAAAATTATATTTGAGAAATTTCAACAAAAAGCAAGATAGCACGCAGCTCTCTTTTAATTAAAAAAAAATAGATAAATGCCAGTGGTCAGTGGATAGCTGAGCTGTATCGATTTCCACACACACAAAAAAAAAAGAAAATCGTAACTTTTAGTAATAGAAAAGAACTCGAGAAAGGCAGCCGAAAAGAATGTACGATCTGACGGGTAAAAATGTCTGCTATGTGGCTGACTGCGGTGGCATTGCACTGGAGACCAGCAAGGTTCTCATGACCAAGAATATAGCGGTGAGTGGTGGAGAGCTGGGAGGGCTGGGAGGGCGGGAGAGTGGTTAAACAAGTCTCTAGGCAGGCTGCTAGGCTGCTAGGCTGCTGGGCTGCTGCTGCTGCTGGTAGCTGTCGAAACTAATTAAGTTAATGACTTTTTCATGTATTTTTTCCGCTGACTTTCCGCTGTTCGCTGTTCGAAGCTACAATTAAGTTTATGTTTTTTCGAGTTTGATCTACTTTTGCTCAAGGGAAATACTTTCGATTATGGATTAGTGGCATATATGTATCGTTTCTGTATCGTTTCTGTATCGTTCTAGAAATTAGCCATCCTTCAGAGCGTGGAAAACCCCCCGGCCATCGCCCAGTTGCAGTCCATCAAGCACAGCACACAGATCTTCTTCTGGACCTTCGATGTGACCATGGCCCGGGAGGAGATGAAGAAGTACTTCGATGAGGTCATGGTCCAGATGGACTACATCGATGTCCTGGTCTATGGGGCCACCCTGTGCGATGAGCGGAACATTGATGCCACCATCAATACGAATCTGACCGGCATGATGAACACCGTGGCCACTGTGCTGCCCTATATGGACCGAAAGATGGGCGGTTCGGGTGGTTTGATTGTGAATGTCACCTCTGTCATAGGACTGGATCCATCGCCAGTCTTTTGTGCGTACAGTGCCTCAAAGTTCGGTGTGATTGGTTTTACCAGAAGTCTAGCGGTGAGTGGATGATCCATAGATATCCAAAATGTTCTTTAACATCTTCCATTGTTCGTAGGATCCGCTGTATTATACCCAAAATGGTGTGGCTGTCATGGCCGTTTGCTGTGGTCCCACCAAAGTATTTGTCGATCGGCAACTGAATGCCTTTCTGGAATATGGTCAAAACTTTGCCGATCGCCTGCGTCGTGCCCCCTGCCAATCGACCGCCGTCTGCGGGCAGAATATAGTGAATGCCATCGAGAGATCGGAGAACGGACAGATATGGATTGCCGACAAGGGCGGACTGGAGTTGGTGTCGCTCCATTGGTACTGGCATATGGCCGATCAGTTTATAAGCTATATGCAGAGCACTGATGATGAGGATCAGGATCAGGATCAATTATTTGTAGGGCAGCGATAGGGCATGAATGATCCACTGAATAAAATATATCAAATGTGTCACAAAAAGTAGGCAACTTGTTAGTGGGTGTGGAAATAGTTTTGAAATATTTTGAAGTCATTTGAATAATGACATATATGATGGTGCCTGAAAGTATGCCATCTTTTGGATGGGTAATACTGGTACTATAAATAGATTGTAATTCAGAGGGGAAGATCTTTTTCTATTTCCTATACAAAACGATGGTATATCATGCGGTAGAACACTCGTAAATGTGGAAACTTCTTGGAAAATATGGAGCCCTTTTTTACCATTTTTTTAGTATCTTTCAACACAGATTTCCTTGCTCCGAAGACTTCTCTTCTCTTCTAAAACCCTAATACTTTCCCCTCTTGATCGAAACCTTTTGACTTCGATTTTTCCTTACCGAAAGTCAAGTCCAAGTCGTAGTCGTTCAAGGGTTTTGCTGTCTGGCTGGCATTCCCTGCTCTACCATTTCTAGTGCCATCTCAATCCCAACTATGCGAAATGCCGAATCGATTCGCAAAATTTCGCCATGGCAATGCCGTGCATTGAACTTTGGCACATTTCCAACGGCCGCAGCAGCAGCAGACATGCTAGAAGACCGGAGACCCCATCGAACGTTGCCCGAGAATTGAATGTGAAAACAAACAAATCTGCCGACACATTGCACAGGAGGTTGGTGGGAAGGCGGTAGGCAGGAGGCAGTGGGTAGGGGGCAGTGGCAGGAGGCACACTATGTGCCGCCTTGGCATACTTCCAATTTCAGTGCGTTGTCGTCTTGGTCTTTGGTTTGCTCTCCTCTTTAGTCGCTGGCGGGGCACGGGGCATGGGGCAATAGCCTCGTAAAAAATCAATAGCCTGCAACAGACGATTGCGGCTGCTGCTGCAACAATACCATCGTCCCACCATTTGAGGACCCAACGCAGCGGAATCATATGCAATCCAAGGAGGCCGCCAGCAGACCATTTCCAAGTGACCATTTTTCCACTCTCCGTCCGTCCGTCCGTCCGTCCGTCCGTCCGTCCGTCCGTCCGTCCTTCCGTCCGTTGCCGTTGCTGTGGCAAGTTTTGCTTTCCTTTCCGCAGCGGCGCAACTTAATTCCAAAAATCGATTAGTCACTGTAAGCGAACCGTGCAATTGTCCAGCATTTTTCATTTATAACTCTTTTTTTTTTTTCCTTCCTTCGGTTGCAAGTTTTTTTCTTTTTTTTCTTTCTTTCTTTTTTTTTTTGGCACACGCTTGATTAATTTGCCAGGCAGGCAGCCAGGGAGCCAGGAGGAGGAAGGCGGGGAGATGGTAGAGACATTTAAAAATGCAGGAAGTAATCGATTGGTCGATTGGCTAGGGCACACAATAGGCGCACACAGAAATGGGAGAGGCCCAGAGTCCCCACAGTCCCCGCAGTCCCCTGCCCCAACCCTCGAAAGACAGTCACTGGCATTGCTCCAAGGGAGTTCACTTTGGAGGAAACGATACACTTATTCAGTGATTCGGAATGATGTATTTACTTTTGATTACTTTTGAAAAGAGTTTTTCCAGAGTGGTTTTCCCATCAGGGAACAGCAGGAACTTTTGTGGTATGATATGATAGAGATTACATATCATTCATATATAAAACACCTTACTGATGTATCCTTAAAGTACGTATTCCCATACACTTTACCCATTTTCACATAGAATTCTATTCAATTATTAAAAAATTCTAACAAAACCAACCTTCATGTTCCATCTACGATCTATTCTGCATGGGATATTTTTCTATGAACATCCCACCAATTCTAAAGTAGATTAGGCCTCTTTCCTATCGCCATCTTTCTCTTAAATAACTCCTACATTGGCAGCATAACCACTTATCTGAGAACCTACATATCCGTCGAATATATACCAAGAAGAATCAGAATAAATGCAACAACAGTTGCATAATTTTTACCAAGATAAGTGAGCTATGAGATTTCGGTTTTAAAAGTCCATAAAATCTGACAGCTTCCCCATATATTATATCATATCATATTAAATGCCATGCCAACCTTTCAACATTTTCCACCAGCTTATTCCCAATCACATCTGCTCTTTAAGAGCATCAAAGTTTCGTCTAGTTTGCGCAAAATTTCCCTGCAAGCTCATTTTCCCCAACCTCCCTTTAACGCCCTCTCCCGCTCTCTCTTTCCCTCTCTGATCGAACAATAACATGCGACCGACAGAGCGACAGACAGACTGGCGGACGGACCGACCGGCTGCCGGCAGTAGGTGGAGATTAATCATAAAAAAATGAGGAAAAAACGTCAGAAAATGCTGTTTAAATGGCAATACGTGCCTGGTCACCAGGTATTTTACTAATTAACCTGACGGATGCACGCCACGCCACGAAGAGGCAGCAGCAGCAGCGGCAGCACCGACGCTGATTATGCAATTGCATGGATCGGATCGGCGGGGGAGCTATACGATACGAAAAACAGCCGCCTTCCCCCGCCCCACTCCGATGGGAACATCCAGCACAGACACTGATAATGTATCCATTATGGGAATCTATTATTAAAGATGTTGTGAAATGTAGCGATAAATAAAGTTATAATCAAGGGGTTATACAATCAATTTTAGAGTTCAGATCGGATGGGATCGGATGGGGGGACGGCTCTGCGGGTTCTTCATGGGGAAAATGTAATGTGTTTGTTCTGCTCTGGTAACCACTTTGTGCGGGGCGAGTGGGGAGTTTTCCTCTATGATCTATTTGCTCAATGAGTGGTGGCCATAATCAGATGATTAGTTTGTTGAACTTTTGCGAATGGGAGTTACGGTTCAATCTTTTTCTTGGAATTTACTTTGCTACTGGAACGTACTGGAACTACTGGTTCCGCTCTTTATTGGCTTTCAAAATAAATCGTTCACGGTTAGGCAAATGTTTAGTATTAAAGATTAATTTATTTTACTCATACAGCTCTGAGGGAAGCGAGTGACGCGACCGAAGCGGAGCAAGTGAGCCGAACAAGCGAAGCTAGTGAGCCGGGGGTTTGCTGTCGAGCAAAGCTAGTGAGCAGGGGACTTGCCCCTAGCTATGTTCATATTGTAACAAATAGGCAGATCAAGTAGGCCGACTATTGTTTTCCTGCCGGAATGTACAACTGGAAATAGTTAGTCTTGGCTCAGAGTCGGTGCAAACAACACGTAAGTTCTCGGAAAACAAAATATATAGTGCAAAATATTCTCTCCGTTTTAAATTCTCAATCCGGAAAATAATTTCAAATTTAATTTTTAATTTTTAAAATTTATTTGCAGGAATGCCTTGCCCATCTTCGGCTTGCAGATCGGACAGTCGGGGCGTGGATACACTGCCTTCGAGCGGGATGTGCTCACCTGGCACAGGACGTGTCGTGCCATGATGGCGTCACGGATCAACGATCAAAGAAGGCTTCTTTGCACACTAGGCAGGCAGTCGGCCGCACCTCATAAACAAAATCAAGTGACAAGGTTTGCCTCGGGAAGCGAGTGACACAAATGGTACGTATCCTGGCTATAACAGGCCCATAGCTAATTCCCTGCTTGGCCCCAAGGCGATCAATCATTCAGGATTGAAGCTTCTCTTGCCATTTGCCGAGGCAGAGGATGTCCAAGAAGGGCCCAAGAAGCCACAACTCCTGGACAAAGAAAGTAAGCCACGAATTCAGAGTTTGCTGTGGAGTGGAGGCCCAACATTTCTGTTGCTTTCAGCTCGAACCGAGGAGGAAGCCGTTGATCCAGGATTGGCATCGTCGTCCAAGCGTCGGAGGTGCCATGAAGTGGGGTCGCCTTTCTGCCTCGTGTGCCCGGATGCCTTCTTCGATCGCTGACCCTTGGCCCTCATCATGCGGCTATGTCATGTGCGAGGTGTGCATATGGCGCTTGAAGGAGCTGTACCCACACCCCGACTGTCATATCTGTAATCCGAAGATGTGCAAAAATAAATTCTGCCAAGACTTTAAATTTGAAATATATTTTGAAGTCGAATTATGACAGCAAAGGCAAAGCCTTTGACATTTAGCCAATAAATCGCAAAGCGAGTGCAGGGGACTTGCTCCCCAGCGTATGCATAAAAATGTTTTGTGACTAGCCCTTAAATATAAGTATATATTTTAGCACCAGAAAAAAATAAAATACTAATACAAAAAAATTATAATAATAAATTATGAATGCCAAAAATGTATTATTATACAAATTAATGATAATAAAAAACTATGATTTTAAAATTCTAAATATAAATAAAATTATAAATATTATAGATAACTAGTATAAATTATAAAAAGTATAATTTTTGTCTACTTATTCTTTTTATACAAATTAAAATAATAAAATAATTATAATAATATTCAAAAAAATTATAATAGTAATAAAAAATATAATACTACATACAAAAAATAATTTATATAAAGAAATAATAATAATAAATAAATTTCTAAAAATAAATAGAATTTCCTTTATAATTTGTATATATTTATTTTTACAGCTATCTTTATACCAATTGGTTTCTTTACATTCTTAGTTCTTCAATAAAACTTTGTAATTTGCATATTTTGCTGGCATTTTCGATCCCCCCCTTGGGCAAAGTTCACGAATATTGAACTCGTTTCATAACAGACATCGAGACAGTAGAAAAACACATGGAACACATGTTGGTTGCATAGAACGACAATCCACAAACACACACAATCGACTTTTAAGGGCCCAGACCCATTTGTATGGCCGCCTCGTAGGCTCCGACTACGACTCCGGACTCGGAGCACAGCGCATAAAGATTATCTATGGGGTATACGGGGCTCCACGGGTAGAGCTACAGCACACACAAGGCGGTCAAACAAGATTATGCGAAATGCGAAGCCAAATAACAAGTGTTACTCAAGGCAGCAAATTAATAGCCAACATTTTTCTAAACAAATCACGACAAGTGCCAGAGCCAGTGCCAGTGCCTGCCTTTGGCTCGGCTCGACTTCGTTTTGGCGTTTTCGGTGCTCTGACACAGAAAAAAAAAACTAAACTGAGTCTCAAACTTCGAGCTCCCAAAACGACAGATACTATAGATCGCATGGAGCATGGAAAATGCAGTAAGCGCACAAAAAAAAAAAGAAAATAAACATGAAGAAAAATGACAGGCAACAAAAAAACAACGCAACGTTATTCCGTTGCCCCATTGCCGCCTCCGGGGGTCGAACGTTTAAGTGCCGTGCCACAAAAGAGAACCCCACAGACAGAAGACAGCCGACAGCCGACAGCAGACAGTGGGAATTTCTGGAGCTACAGATCTGTTTCGATCCGCAGATCAAAGATTCCAACACGTGCCACCACCAGGCGAATGACAATAGGCTGTGACAATGGCAAAACATTTTGTGAATTTGCGTACATTGACACTTTCCGATTTGAATCCGAATATGAATCTCGTGTTTGGGGCTCTTTTCAGATCATGTCTGTCTCCCCATCTCCCATCGCCCATCTCGCATCTCCCAAGATTGGCCCACGCAATGAGGTACCGATCTGTCCTCCCTCCCCCCCTCTGCAGTCTGTCCAGGCAGCTCCTTTCAGCCTTGGAGGCACTAACCACTTTGTATGTACAAGAGAGACGAATGTAGAAAAGAAGCAATATTCTCTAAAGGAGCGGCGGCAGGAGGAGGAGGAGGAGGAGGCCTGTGTAGTAGACTGTGGAGACCGGTCCATGGTCCATGGTCCATGGGTGCATGTAACACAATCAGGAAGTAATTTTTATTCTACTATGTACCCATAGCATGTGTCGCCGTCATCGTCAGTTTGTTGTTGCTGCTGTTGCTGGTGGCTGCTGTTGCTGGTGGTGGCTGTTGTGGCTGCCACAAGCTCCGGAGTGATCCAAGCCAAGTCACTGGAGACAGTCGTCGCTCGGGAGTCAGGAGTCAGGAGTCGGCAGTCCGGAGTCTTTGCGTGCTGTTGTTGTCGGGGGAATTGCATCTGATTTCTCCCTTCCACCCTTTGATTGCCACAAGAGATGATCATGATGATGATGATGATGTGAGGCAATCGCTGAATCAATCTTGGCCAGTAGTTCAACTGTTTACTGTTATTAGTTGCTGGAAATATTGCATTTTCCGATCATCCATCGTTCCTCTCTTTCTTGCCCATATGATGGGTGGTATGGGGGGAAATGGGGCTACTCAGAGATGGGTGTGGATGGGCCTTTGGTATTCGATTGGTTGGCTGCTTGGGTGATTTTCTGGCTTTGTTGGGAGATTATGATACTTGCTAGCGGTTTTATATATCTATTTTTTTTTTATTTCAGAAAATTTTAGCTTTTTAATTTATTAGTAAATGTTTTATGGATTTTTCTACAATTTTAATAGGAATATTCCCATCTAAAAGTATCAAATAAATATTTTAAATATTTTTTAATTTATTTTTGTTTTAAAATTTCTATTTGAAAATTTTTACTATTTTTCCACATACATTCAGGCATTAAAAACACTGTATAAATTATTTTTTAATTGTTTTTCATATGGAACAAGGTTCAGAAATTCATTCATGTGTGATGTGAAAGTTCCTACATTTATTTTAATATTTTTTAAAAGATTTTCTAAGAGTATGCTGCAGAATTGTAACTAAAATTCAATCAAAAAAAAATTGTACAAAAAGGAAATATTTTTGTGCGAAATGGTTTGAAATAATAATATTAAAATAATATTATTTAGATAATAATTTTAAAATAATTACTTCCTTTTTTTAAGAAGTTCTCAATTTCTTTATTTCTTCTTTCTTCTTAATATCTCCTTCATTTTTTATATTTTCCACTTTTAGCATCACTAAAACTCTTCAAAAATAAAGTAATCAAAGAATTTAATAAACCACTAAATAGCCGCCATAAAAATCACTCACAAATCGTTGGCTTTCCAAAAAAAAACTCCCCTCCACCCATTGAAATTATATAATTTTAATAAATATCACAAAATGAAATCGAAACCACTCGGCCGGAACCAGCCATCCATCCATCCATCCATCCATTCATTCATTGGATTAAATCCCCAGCCAGTCCAATCAACAACTCCATCGAAATAATAACTATTTCGAATGCAATTTCGAGATGCCTTGTAAGACAACGAACAAAAAAAAAAACAACAACTAGAGACCTGCCCCGAAAACGGTGGAAAGCCTAACGGAAAAGCGTTTTCGGCAAATTGTGAAATAATTTGGTAATTTCAATTTTTGATGGGCAGCACAGGGTAGAAATCGATTAGCGCCACGCTTCGACAGGCCTGAGCAGCCCCTCCCCCCTCCCCTCCCCTCCCCACCATCGACTCCAAAAGAATACAAAATAAAGTTATCGAAAATGCAACAAAGGCAACGACGAGTGATCGAGTGATCGAAAGGCGAAAAATGTGGCTCGTGCGGAATGCGTTCGTTCTGCCTCTCCCCCTCTCTCTCTAGCTACCCATTCGCCCTCTCTTTCTTTTGAGTGACTCTATTGAGCCTCTCTTTCTTTCCTTTGGGACTGGGCAGAAACTCATTCAGCCATTAAATGCCGTTATCTGCTGATTACACAATAAAAGCAACCACAAAAGCTACTGCTTGCTGCCTGCTTGCTGCCTGCTTGCTGCCTGCTTGCTGCTTGCTTGCTGCTTGCTTGCTGCTTGCTTGCTGCCTGCCCCAAAGCCCCCAAAGAGAGACCTAATTCGAGGCGCATCTGTAGAAGAGTTACAGCAACAACCAGGCAACAGCAACAGCAACAAAGGCTGTAATATAACGTAACATTTAGAACGTCTTTGTTGTAGTTGTTGTCTTGGCCTGTGATGCCTCCTCTGATGCTGCCCCTGATACTTCTTTTCACTGGAATGGTGCTCTACCCACAGACACAGCAGAGGAAAAAGTTGCCGCAACAATTTCTCGCAACATTTTGCGCTGCCTTGCATCATTTAGAGGCAGCAGCAGCAGCAATTGCGGTTGCCACCGATCTTCAGAGTTGGGGCAGAGGCAGAGGCAGGGGCAGGGGCAGAGGCAGGGGATTGGGTAATGGCCAGTGCAAGATTTGTTGCGTTCGCTGTCTGTTTTCGCTGGCAAGGATATGTCAGAACAACTTGCCCCCGAAAGAGGGAGGAGAGACGTCTCCCGAGCAGGGCGGGGGGAGGTGGAAGATGCACACACACGTTTTCCAGCGGAGAAGATGTGGAGCTGGAAGATGGTATATGGGGCATGGCATGGCAGCTGGGTTTATGGGTGGCAAACCCACAAAATAAAAAAAAATATCGTAACGGCCTTCCCATGGGAGAAGCGACAGCGAGAGAGAGAGCCTTTCACCGCGCATTTTCCATCTGTTGCTGCGTTCTCAATAGAATACAACTTTACGATCGCCTCTCGTTGCAAAAAGAATAGATTCTATCCACTGCCACACACAAGGAACAACAAATAGCTTTGAGAGACTTTTGCGGTGAGGGATACGTAACGTATAGCATCTGGGCATATGCATGTATTTTTTCTCGTTTTTTTGCATGCAACATCAGGCCAGAGTGGGACAGAGTGGGACAGAGAGAGAGAGAGAGAGAGAGGTTGCTTTAAGGTCGTTTCGTATCTGTTGTTGTTTGTACCCTAAAAGCGAGGTATCCCTATATAAAGAAAGAGTTTGCGAGGTAGGAGATAATAAAAATAATAATTCAAATAATCGTATTTTTATGTTTCCTATATCTAAAGATATAAAGACATAAACTTTCTTTCTACTACAGGAAATTATGCTAGTACTATATCATTCCTATATCCCTACACTAAAAAACACTACCATTGGAGCCAGAAAGATCTCTAGATCTCTAGAAAGAAATATCCTAGTTCTAAAAGAATTTATTCTATAGTCAGAGCTTTATACTCCTTGAATTTATATAAATTGAGGACTGTATCATATTTGCTTCCCTAAGAACGATCATGGTTTTAGTGGGAAATTCGAAATTTTATAAGTTTCATACATATATCTTTTCAGATTCACCGAAAAGTTGTATTAACTGCAGACATTTTTCGAAAATTAGTGGCAAGACATTTTTGCAACAGTTCTGAATGACTTTATGTATATATTCTGGCCGAATATTGCAAATTTGGATCATTAGAGGGCCAAACGAAAGATTGCTTTACAGAAAGAGTCTGAAGAGAGAAGCAATTACTCTACTACTTAATCAATAATATAACCTGTATCATATATCCCTTATTTTCCTTACCAAATTGATTGAAATACATTTGCTTGACAGCTATGAATATCTCTTTATAAGTCCAGTAAAATTTGTAATTCTTCTAAGTACAAAATATTGCTTCCAAATATGCTCCAATGAGGTTCTTCCTCCCAAAAGCCTTACAATCTGAACAGCATGAGAGCCTCATACATACATATATATCGTTTTTGTTTAGGGTATAAAAACCTTCGACAGTTCAAAGTCATATTTTCTCTTTCTTGTTTGAGAGTTTTTGGAAAATGCTGTTAGCGATTGGCTGGCTTCCTACCCCTGGTGCTGCCTTCCCCTCCATCGACTGGCCTGCCTTGTATCTAGGTGCAAGAAATCGAGTCTCAAATTGCGCCAAAAGCCGCCAACTGGCCAGCACCACACCGCTCCACTCTCCGCACTCCACACCCCAGTCTTGGCCGCACTCCGCTCTTGGCCGCACTCCGCTCTTGGCCATTAGTTATTAGAGCTTTGGTGTCTGTGTGTACATTGGCGTTGTGCTGCGCTGTGGAATTTTCAACAAGTTTTTGGCTAAAATATGATATTACCCAAGCACCACAGCACACAGCACACAGGTTGCAGTCGCAAAAATATGTATATTTTCGAAATGGCGCCCCATTCCCGTGGACTGTCCGTTCCGTTCAGTTCGATGGGTGAACAAACTCCAAAAAATAAAAAGCGAAAAGTGATTTTCGGTTGCAAGAGCAGTGCATGCCGCATGCCACATGCCGCATGCAATCCCTCCTCTTGTCGAAGATCGTAAATCAGTGTTTTCCCATTGATTGACGTTGATTGTTTGTCGTCGTCGTCGTCGTCGCGTTTGCCTGCCTTTGGCTGCCTTTGCCGTTCATTGAACTCATTTTCGTACTCAGATTTCCACTCGTTTTCCATTTCGCAATGACACGGCATTCAACCAGCGGACGGACAGTTATGCCGGGCCAGTGTTGGTCAACGCAAACGAAAATATTGTGTCAGTCAACGATCTGACAGCTGGTGGCCCTGGAAGCAACACACTTGTCACGAGGTGGATGATCGCTTCAATTAAGATAATGTCTCTCTCTCGCTCTATCTCTCTCTCTCTCTCTCTCTCTCTCTGGGCATGCACGTGGTCTTCAGGTTCACACGATAATGAGAGGCTCATGCAAAGTGACGGCTGAAGGTCAAAGGTCTTTTGTCTTCAGTCTGGAGATTTTTCTGATGTTTGATTTATGGAAAATGCAAATGTTTTTCTTGTGTGAGCTGAGCAAACAAATGCCACCCAATGATCGTATAGAACGGTGCATAGTGTACCCTGTACAGGGTTCTCCAATATTTTTGGTTCAGTGGTGCTTCTTGGAACTAGTTCTTTAGCTTTGAGGTTAGTAAAGCTTTTTGGAATCAGTGGATCGATTGAAACCCATTAAAGAATCTATTATTTAATGAAGATTTTGTATAAAGAAAAATGTGGTTCAGGGAATATCGTTCAAGGGGCTATCAATGTTTACAGATAATATAAATTCTGTTTATTTCATGGAAAACATCGTTATCATCATTCAGTAACAAATAAATCGCGAGGCTGTTGATACAGACATCGGAAAGAGCTCCGAAGTCCCATTAAAATGTCTTGGATTGTAGAATTATTATTTTTCCTGTGTATCTTTTTGACGATTCTACAAGTGTCAGATTCGCAAATATACTATAAAAGTTGGGATAGTCCTTGTCATTGTTATGATGTGTTTGGAAGGTGCGTCAGGTGTAAGTAAGTACAGCAATTTACAACATCTCTTCATGATGTGTATCACGATATTCTCTGTGTATTTTATTTAATGGAAACTATTGTAATAATCGTTCATCATTAATTTACACTTAAATCTTCAAGCGGATAGGACAGACATCGGAAGGAGTGCCAAAAACCCTTTAAAATGTTTTGGATCCAATAAATTATTGACTGTTATCGTGATGCATACGGAATATGCGGTAGAAGATATAATAAGAAAAAATGAAAAGTTACCTTTTGTGTTTTTTTGAAAATAAAAGAAATATGTTGTAATGATTTGGATTAAAAGATAATACGAAGAAAAGCAACATTTAAAATATTTAATAAGACTTTCTTTCCTGAATATTTAAAAAAAATAAAATTGTAAATGAATGTGGCTATGGAGAGCTGCAGAGGTTATCAGTGTTTACAGACTGCAAGTATAATCTCTTCATGAAATATATCAATAAAATATATGGATTATATTATTTTTCCCTTCATGGAAATTATTATCACAGTTAAATTGAAATACTATAATCTTTAAACTCATCTAACATACTTTCTGGTCTGAATATGGTTTATAAATAGCATTACAAATGAATGAATGTAAATGGCTTCAAAGCTTATCAATGGAGTGCAAATATAATCCCTTGATGGGAAATATTCTTATAAAAATATTGCCCCAAGGAATTGTTCATTCAGTAACGAATCAATTGTGAAACAACAAACGTCTCAAGAAGAGCCTTCAATATCTAAAGGAAAATATCTAAAATAATTTAAAGAACGAGTTCCACAACATCCGAAAGAAATCTTCCCTCTCAAGGCGATCCACAATATCTAAAGAAGTTCCTCCACCGAAATGTCTTCGATTGGAAAATTCTGGAATTTCTCCTGCCTTTTATTGGCGCTGCTGCAATTTGCAGATTTGGTATTTGCTTGTAAAAATCCTGATGAAAATCAAAATTGTCCCAGAATAAAGTCCACGATTTATATGTGATGCAAAACAGAAATAAAAGTTTTAAATTATTAATCAAATATTAATCAGTGTGCATGATTATTTTTAAGGCACATGTTGGGGTTGCTATAGATCGTTCAGTCCGGCCAGTATTCACATCTCAAGTGAATTGTTTTGTAAAGTGGAATAATGAATAGAAATCACAGATAATTAACTGAAAAATCAAGATCTGTGTCCAACGATTACTTGCCACGATTTTCATTTAAATTTTAATTTGATTTGTTTGTTGTTGTAATTTATGGATCATTGCGGGAACTAGTTCTATTAATAGACACGTAATCGACACGATTCAATTAGTTAAATGAGGAATGGAAACCATTTTCCATTCAAAGAACTTGTTTTTCTGCTGAGATCTTTGAGATCTAGCCTCCATGTGTTTCCATAACCCACTTATGGATGTCCCAACCATTTCTTGTGGCCAAAAGATTGCGCAAATATCTCCCACAGTTCCAGCACAGTACAGCACAGTGCTGTATCCGTATCCGTATCTGTATCTGTCTCTGTAGTATTATGCCATTATAAATTGATGCAAATGAACTTTTGACTAACGAAGGTCAATTGTCTTTTGTACATAAATGTTTTGTGCTGGTTTTTATGGTGTGTTGTCATAGCAAACGAATGGATGGAGACGGCTCGGGTTGGCGGGGGGTTCCTCGAACCCCGACTCTAACTTTGGGGCTAATTACGCGAGAGCCCAGGGGCCCAGAGGCCCAGAGCCCAGAGCCCCTTCTGTGGCATGGAGGAAAACCCAACTAATTGAAACAAAAATCGAACAGCAACGACAGCAACAAAAAATGCCATAATGGGTCCACTAATTGCTTCAATTAGACATTGGCATCGACATCGACTTGGACCGACCAGCAGCAGCCGCAGCAGCAGCATCGACCCACCGACCGAGCAACAGGTGTGCGAAACGACCGACAAAGTTGTGCAATATCCAGCCCCCCCCCACCATCATCATCGTATTGCAGGGGCGGGGAAGAGCGGTCCGTCTATTGTTTTCGAAAGTTCACGATATTTTTCATGCTTTTTGCGGTCACACCTTTGTGGATTTTTCAATTAAACTAAACGATTGACCTTGGCTTGAAAGAGGGAGAGAGAGGGAGAGAGAGGGAGAGAGAGGGAGAGAGACTTAAGCCTCAATCCAAGTTTCCTACTCACGTGTGTGTTTGGATCTCTAAAAAAGTATCGCTCGTTCTTGATATTCACTCACCTGAAAGAAAAAGAAAAATCGAATAATTAATACATTATTCCGAGGCCAAGAACCACACTTGATTTCACTTCCTTATTGGCCCTCGGGGAGATGCCTAATCTGGTGGGCCATTAAGAAAGAAAAACCCTACTCTTACCCCAAAGAAGATCTGTGACTGGGGCTCTCTATGTGCCTCTCTCTGTGGCATAATGAATTGTCAATCATTATGCAATCTTCGAGTGAAAAATGATGCAGCAGGTTATGCCCCAGAGAATGCGTGGGCCGCCGCACAACATTTAGACAGACAGACAGACAGACAGATGGGACGTTGTGATGTGCAACATGGGTCTTAGATCTTTTGCCGTGGCATGTGGCGCTAGAGAGAGGCTCGCATCTTCGACTTGAAGCTGGGTAGGAGTAGGGGCAGGGGTAGGGGCAGGGGCAGGGGTAGGGGCAGGGGTAGGGGTGGGGGTGGAGGGGAGCCATCATTTATAACACGGACAGCTCTCTTGCGGGTTCCTTACCCTTCGTTGCCGCTGTCTTTTCCTGCTTTTTGGCGTTTATTATATGGCGTTCTCTCCCGTCTGCATATACGCACGGACAGACATCTCTGTGGGACTGGTGGAGACTGGAGACGGACCCTTTTAGGAGAGACACGAGAGAGACAAGACAACGACTAGACAACGACAACGACAAGACAAGTTGCATGATGATGGATGCCACAAGTTTGGATCATAAATTGAGCTTGTTTTCTGGCCGGACTGCAGATGCAGATGGACCGAACACGAGACACGACGGACGGACAGATGGCTGAATGAATTGTGGGGGCGTCTATTGGTTAGCCTTGTCAACACACACACCCATTCGCCCATTCGCCAGCCACAAATGGCTATTGGGAAATGTATCTTTGATGGTTTGTTTGAGAGAGATTCTCTTGCGAAAGAGAGTTTGAATTAATCACAAAAGAAGATGGGAAATAAATGTGAAAATATATTGGTAGTGATGCAGTGATGAAAACTTAAAGAGTTCGTATTTCAATCAATGCAAAATGGGTAGAAATCCTCTGTCTTTTATTAAGAAAAAAGTTCTAGCTAGTCTCCATGATTTTACTCATTAAACCAGTTATCAGTGAAGCGAGTGAGCCGGGGGTTTACGCAAAAACAAAGCTATTGCGCAGAGGATTTGCCTTCGAGTATGTTTAACATTTCATATATATATTGAGAAGAACTAGATCTTGGATAGGTACTAAAAAATAGACACAAATCATTGGGAAAAAGGTACCGCAATGAATGCTAACCATCCAAAGGTACCTTCAACATTTGGGCCGCAGATCATTGAAAAAAATTCCATAAAATAGAAGAGGCATGCCAATTCCTTCCTTTCTTATAAATAATAACATAATTGAATAAACCATCACATATTTTCTTTGGCTTTCAGAATCTTCATCACAATTTCCGAATAGAAAATTTATTCTGAATGATTTTAGAGATTTTTTCGAAAGATATTTATAGATTTTCTCAAACTCTTAAACAAATATTTCTTGAGTTTAGCTCACAACATTTTTGATTAATTTCTGTAGCTGCCAGCCCTTTAACGAGCCAGTTCCCAGGCATTTCAGAGACCATTAAGAACCATTACCCATAAAAAACACACACACAAAAAAAGCCCCGACAAAAATCATTGCAAAATTGACAAACCTAAAACTAATCAATGTGGCATTAATAATGTTATAATGAACAATGGCCAAGTGGCAGAGATACCTCGTAATCGTGTAGTCGTACTCGTAGGCAGGCCAGGCACCGCAGGAAGTCAATTATTGATTCAATCATTACCCCAAACAGCTCTTGGGGGTTTTACTATTTTTTGTTGTTTTTTTTCTATTTCAATATTCGTATATTGATTATTTTGCTGCCGTTCGCTGCTGATGTTGTTGTTCCTTGGGGTGAATGCAACTTCCTTTGGGGCAACACCACTTCGAGTTCTGCTGTTGTCGTCATAAAAACTTAATAGAGTTAACTATTAACTTGTCAGTGGGCCTCTATCTTGCAGCAGCAGCAGCAGCGGCAGCAGCAGCGGCAGTTTCGCAAGAGAGGCGCCCATTTGGTGGCAGGCATTATCCAGAGTTGCCAAGTCGTCAAGTCGTCAACTCCACCGCCAGAGTCGTCAATCATTTTCATTTCGTTAAACGTGTCAAATGACGGGCGCGCGAACGGAAATCGTTCACTTGTCTTATATATATTTTTTTTATGGTTTAACCAGAGAGGGAGATAGATAGAGAGAGAGAGAGGGAGACTGGGAGATTGGCTTATTAAAGTGCCTTAATGCGATATGTGTTAAAAGGAGGGAGAGAAATAATTGCCACATCGGGTGGCACGCCTACAGTTGCTCCACGCCTCCAAATGCAACAGCAGCAGCAGCAGCAGGCGGTAGTTTTTTTTTTGTAATTAGTGTGAAAGAAAATCTGGCAAACAAAAAGGAAAAACGAGGTGGAAAAACAATACGTATACGTACACAAACACAAAAAAGAAAAAGAAAAAAAGGAAGGTAATTACGCGGAAATCAAACATCAAATGTCTCCCTGGTGATTTTGCAGAAACCGTTACCGTTATGATGAAAACTTTGGTGTGACTGTACCTCCATCTGCCTCTCTATTTCCCTCTCTCTCTCGCTGTCTCTCTGCATGAGGCGGCAACACACGCGGCACAATGCGCGCCCGAGCCAAATGACAAAAACAAAAAGCGCTGCAGCAGCGGATGCGAAAACAAATACGAAAATCGTAATAAAAAATACGATACGATGCGAAATTGCATAAAAGAGCAGCAGCAGCAGCCGGCAGCCAGCAGCCGGCAGCAAATGAAAAAAGTTGAATAATATCTTTTAAAGAGGGGAAGCGAAAGCGGAGAAGGAGCAGGGAGCGGGGAGCGGCTTAGAGGGGGGAGGGGTAAGCAGGGAAGTTGCACTGCGAAAGATGAGTAGAGAATATAGCACTTTCGTTCAGGTGACGAATGGGGAATACTCAGCCAAGATATTTCCCATCAAAGGTGAATATTTCCAAGGAAAGCTTAGACCTCTATTTTCTCATCTTAATCTCAAGATTCCCAACTAAATCTAATCAAAGATATACGATTATATATCCCCACTCAGTCCAGACTTGTAGACTTATGGCTTTAGAAGTTTCCTAACTTTGATTGAGGCTCTTATTTTGTAAAAAGTATTTTTTTTATTTTTTATTTATTTTATATTGGTTTTTATTTATTTATTTTATTTATATTTATTTAAAAAACAATTTCAATCAATAATCTTTATTTTATATTATATTATTTATTTTATTTATATTTATTTAATTTATTTAAACAAAAATTTCACTCAATAATCTCTGTCGTAGGGCTGCTCCCACCTCAACTGGAAATCTCTCGCTCTCACTGCAGGGCTTTTCCCATAGGGCTATCTCTGCTTTTGCAATTAGTCACTTAGCACAGTCTAATCTCGAGTGCCTAAGGCTAATAGCCTCCAGTTTATTTCCATACTTATCTGTAATTCATTTCTTTAACTTATGCAATCTTATCTGTCAGCAATATAGCGAATGTCAAATAATCTCTCACCCATTAATCATTTTAAGCATTCAAAACTATCCAATGGAACCACTATTGATCTCTCCCAATTATAAAATATTACAAGTTGATATCTTAATCCTTATATCAATCCAAAAGCCTTCCCTAATCCACCTGTATCTTTCCCATATCCCTCTCCTAACCCAATCTATATAAATATTCACCAACTCAAATCTATTCCAATACCTTATCTGCCAATAAAAATAACCTTCCCCAACAGCAGAGATCATCAAAGTAGGGTATATCGGCGCAGTAAAAAATAAGGAAAAAAACACTACAAACCGAACATTTTATTAAGGCTAGCCGCTAGGCTTTGACGGCCACACCACACCACACCACACACTCCACACCACACACCACAGACGGGAGATGCACATTTCCACAATTTCCACAGTTAGAAATATAGCCTCCGACTGCCTCCGTCCCCCCCTCCCCGTCTGTCCGTCTGACAGTTCGTCAATGCAACCGCTAAGCTCTGTGGCAGCTGCCACCCATCCCCATCCCCAACCCCATCCCTATGCCCCATCCCATCCCATCCCATGCCGCGCTCATCGCACACTCATTCAACGACAATGACGGCGTGGAAATCCAATACGCGATCTCTCCAAGTCTCCAAACGTCATCCCCGTTAGACGTTCAGTCTACGTAAGCCACAGCCTCGCCTCGCCCCTCACCACACCACACCACACCACACGCCCCTCCCGCCACACCCCTTGCGTATAGTCGTCTCACGTCTCCGTTGTCTCTGTTTTATGTAATGGAAAGAAACAAAAAGCGAGACAAAAACAAGGCAAGAACGATATCTGTAGGGTGTCCACGACTATGGGATACCCTGGCACACAAATTCTTTGACTACTTGTTGGCTTGTAGGTGGGACAATATAAGGAAATATCTCCATGAATATAGATATCTGACTACGAATAGAGAGGTTTATGGGATTATAGGACATCCGTTACTCCGATTTTCATAGAGTCTTGATAGAAAACATATTTTTAGGTATGTAATACCTGTAAGATCCTGATGATATTTGGTTCTATATTGATATATCTATATATATATATGGGTTTGTTATTTTTTGAAGGGAATATGAAGTGCATTTCAAGAAATATTCACAGGAACGTTAGTTGTTCCAAACTACTCTGAGAATCTGGGCCATATTCCAACAGACGATCCAATCTTTCAACGTTTATCAGAGGTTCTACAACTTGATCAGCAATCAGTGAGCCTTATGATACAATTTTAGCATAAATTCATGGATCACATGTAGCCTAAATATAGGATGCTCTATATGATAACTAAGGTATGCATCATTCGCGTTCAACAGCACTCAAAACATGATCAATGCGATACTTAACTGATCGCTGATCAAGTTTCCTCCATCTATTCTCCATACCCTTTGGTGCACACAATTACTGGGTATTAAGATGAACACCAAGAAGGGCAGAAGACGGAGAGAGAACTGCCACAGAGGCCATATCCCATTGACAATAGTACGGTACACAGACGGTAAAGCACAGCCAAAGTAGAAGAAAATACTCTGAAGAAAATGCTCTCAAGAAAAAAAAAAAAAAAATAGTAGACACTGGCACCCAGGACCGGGGCCAAAGCTGTTGTTGTCATTTGTGAAATATGACTACAAAAACAAAAACAAAAACAATGTGCAAGAAAAGGAATTTCTTGCTTTTTTTTGCTCAGTCTTCCAGGAGATGAGTTTTCGTTACTTTACTTTTTTTCTCTCCCTCTCCCTCTCCCTCTTTTTTTTTTTTTTTTTTTTTTAGAAGAATTCTTGATGGCGTTGGTGGTCTTTGTCTCTGGTCTCTTCTCTTCCGTTAGCTATGGAACCCAGAAGTCTCTCCGCAGGCAATCAATTAACACACCTTTTTCTGGTAGGTGGGTGGGTGGGTGGTTGGCCTGAGGAGGAGCAACCCACGTACATAGCCCCCAATCGCTTGACAGGCGACAGTTACAAATGCATCACTCGTCCCGGGCCGGGAGTCGCGAGTGGCAAGTCGTGGGCTAATTTGCGGTTGTGCAGCATGCAGCCGCCACACTAATTAACATATAAATTTAGAGGTGTTGCTGCTGTTGTCTGCTTTTTTTATTTATGAATGAAGCCAAAGCCAAAGCCAAAGATGACGGACGACTCTCAGTACAATCTATAGTATGCATCGCATAGGCAAGCCAAGGTCGATAGCTATCAGAGTTCCGTTCAGAAACTACAGCCAGGAGAGGGGGAGTCTTGGCCACAAACCAAAGCAAAAGATTTATTGGCATGTTATTCTAATTGCTATTTATTGGCGGCTGGGAGCAACACAACAGCTGCCTCGCTGTCTGTACTGACGCTCACTCATTCAGTTAGTCATTCACTCAGTTCATTCATTCATTCGTGCCATTCGTTCGAGAGCTGGCTGTCAGGCCATCAAATGTGCAAATTAGTTGTTGCTTTTGTCTCTGTGGCATGTGTTTAACCCACTCTCGAGAGTGCGAGAGTATGTGCCTCGAATCGAAAGGCAGCGGCAGCCACTACGCTATTTGCTGTATTCGTACGGAGGAGAGTGTTGTACATGCATATTTGTTAAACGTCAAGAAAAATTATTTATTAGTGTTTTGGAATCGATTGGGTTAATGCATGAATGCACAATATATATAGTAATGCTGTATAACTTAAGCGTAACCCTTTCGTATACATATTTTGATGCGGAGCCAAAGCCTTCAAAGCTCTCTTCCATCCAACCAAACCTCAAGCCTATGTATACTCGGGATGGATGAATCCATACTCCTATGTCTGCAATTGTTATATACATATTTTAGTACGAAAATCATCAACACTTTAGCCTTGAAAGTCAGCTCAAACTTGTGGAAAAAATGGTATACGAGTTGTTCTATGAATATCATCAGTCTGAGACCAGCAGCAGTAGAGTTAACACCAAAATTTCTTGTTTCATTTTCAGTTTTCTTTTGGATTCCCAGTTAAAAGGTAAACAAAACTTTAAAAAAAAAAAAAAAAAAATTAAAATAATTTTTTTTTTTTTTTTTTAGAACTTTAAGGATCAAAATGTGTTGTGGACCCTGTGGACCTTGTGGATCGTGCTGCGGCGGCTGCTATGGCTGCTGTAGTCCTTGCTGTGGCCCTTGCTGTGGACCCTGTGGACCCTGTTGCAGTCCCTGCTGTGGACCATGCGGGCCGTGCTGTGGACCGTGCGGACCGTGCTGTGGCCCCTGCGGCGGATGCTGCAGCAGTTGTGGACCATCCTGCTAAGGGACCAAGATCGCCTGCCTCTTTACAAAGTTCGTCGAATCCAAATAGGCCAATTGTCTTTGCTGACTCTTATTCGACTTGAAAACAAGATCGAGTCGTAATAAAGCTGGGATCGGACAAACTTGTTGGGTTTTTTTTATTTGGGGGAGTGGGAGTTCCACAGGGTTCATGCTGAAAATGCTACACGCTGCATACAATATATTTCTTGGCACTAGATTGAGTAGAAATATTTGTGGTAAAGCAGGAGAAAAAATCTTTATTCACTGAGGTGTCGATTGAGTTGCTAGTTCTGATCAAATATCTGAATCTTAATACCCTTCGGCACAACGCCTAGTTGACCAGACCAAGGCTCTCCTAAAGGAAACATTGAAGAAATACCAAACTTTATGGTATTTTTTGTTGTTGTATGCTTGTAGTATTTTTTCTGGTATTCTGCGATGACGACTTGAAATGATTTATGGGTCTAAACCTATTTTTAATAGTTCTACTTATGATTATTAATTATTTTGTTTAGTATATTTGTAGTACAGTCGAACTAATTTCTAACGATCTTCCCTAAAACGAAGTTTTCTTTATAAAGCCTATTATACAGACCAGCAAAAGTTCTGCTGGCAGAATGTGCAATATAAAAATACTAGCGACGGAGTGTGACCAGGTGTGCATGCCCTACGGTTACACTGTGAACAAATAAAATCTGTTAAGTATTCAAATTTTGTATCAAAGCAAGCAGAAATATTGTATTCGTGGGCGCTGTGGTGCTGGAGGACGACAATGCACGGATAAAGAACCGCAATATTGGGTAAATCCGTTTTTGCGGAACAGAAATGCAGTGAAATATTTTGAATATATTTTTTTATATTTTTAGCATATATCGGCATTTATTTTTATCGACCCTAGCAGAATCATTCTGCTGGCAGAATATTTTTATCGGTTTCATACGAATATCCACCCTGATTCCTCTCGATAGCCAGGATAGCGAGGACGCTACTGAATACTAGGCTTAACGAATTTATTTCCAGAGCACTGCAATGTCGTGCAATTTTCAGTACGTTTTGCTAGTATTTTCTAGCATATTTATAAAAATGTTTCTAAATTTCAATGAATCGTTATATTTGGTTATTATTAGATCCAGGTAAACATCCTTTTTTTTGTTAAGTAAAGTCCACAAAATCTGTCGCTTGGTATATTTGTTCATTTCAAATATATTCTTCTCCCTCATTTCATAATTTTCTTCTCAATGAAGATCCCCCACTGGTGGGGAACGCAACAAAAATGTACCCAAGGAAGGGAAGCATCGGTCGCCGTTCCTATGGATACCCTGGATAGATGAGTGGACTCTTATTTTTTGTATGAAATGTATCTAAACATAAGCCTTGAAAATCACCTCAAACTTTGGGGAAAAATGGTATACGAGTTTGTTTGAGGATTTCGTCAGTCTGAAACCAGGAGCAGTGGAGTCCACACCTAAACTTCTTGTTCAAATTTCAGCTTTCTTTCTGGGCTCACCCCTGATTTTCTTAGCCTCCTCCAAACCACTCAAAAATTATTATTAATTTCACAAATTTTCCATTAAAAAAGGTAAGCTAACTTGTAAAAAAAAAAAATATATATTAAATTTTTTTTTTTTAGAACTTTAAGGATCAATATGTGTGGACCTGTGGAACTTGGACCTGGAGCCAGCTGCGGCGGCACCTTTGGGTACTGTAAACCTTGTGTAGAGTGCTGCGGAGGCTGCTCTGGCGCCTCCACCGCCTGCAGTGGCGGCTGCTATGGCACCCGCGGGGGCTGCTTTGGCGGCTGCTATGGCGGTTGGTATGGCGGTGGATGCTGCTTTGGCTGCTACGGCCCTGGATGCTATGGACGATGTTGCTGAGGTACCATCGCCAGTTTTTTTTTTAAGAATCAGTGGAATCAAAAATCCCTTACTGTCTTTACTGACTCTTATTCGACTTGAAAACAAGATCAAGTCGTAATAAACCTGGGTTCGGACTAACTTGATGGTCTTTTAGCTTGGGGGAGTGGGCGGCGTTCATTCATGAAATGCCAATCTTATGGTATTTTCTGTTTTAGTATCCTTGTCGTATTTTTCTGGTATTTTGCGCATGGTAATCGATAATTAAGATGATTTATCGGTCTATAAGTATTTTTAGTATTTTCCTAATATTTTTTGGTGTTTCTTTTGCAATGTTTCTGTAATATGTATGGTGGTACTTTTCTAGTATATTTTTGGTATTTTCCTAATATATTTGTAGTATTTTCTAGCATATTTATATCAATTTTTCTAAATTTCAATGAATCGTTATATTTTGGTTATTATTTCCAGGAAGACATCCTTTTTTTTGTTAAGTAAAGTCCAAAAATTCTCTTGCTGGATATTTGTTGATTTGAAATATATTCCAATTCGGGAAAAGCAACAAAAATGCATTCAAGCAAAGCCAAAGAAAAACAGGGTAGGGTAGCTGGGAAGCACGTGCCGAATCTTTAGGATACCCTCGCAGATCGGTCAACATTCCTATGGATACTGCAAATGGATGGATGGATGGTTGAGTGGATCCATAGTCTTATTTTTTGTCTGAAATGTATAAATACATAAGCCTTGAGAATCACCTCAACAGTTTGGAAAAAATGGTATACGAGTTTGTTTAAGGATTTCGTCAGTCCGAAACCAGGAGCAGTAGAGTCAACACCAAAATTTCTTGTTCAATATTCAGTTTGCGTTCTGGATTCACCCCTGAATTTCTTAGCCTCCTCAAATTTTCCATTTAAAAGGTAAACAAAATTAAAAAAAAAAAACAAAAGAAAAAAAATATAATTCAAATATAATGCATATAATATAATATATTATATATAATTATAAACTCTGGTCTACAAGATATACATTTTTTTCTGTTTTTTCTTATTGGATTTTCATCTTTGTCGATGATTCGCAGTTAAAATAAAAAGCATCGAGAAAATGGCTGTCGACCAGTGTATTTAATTATTTTTTTTTTTTTAGAACTTTACGGATCAATATGTGGGTTGGACCTGTGTTAATTGGACCTGGATCCCGCTGCGCCGGCAACTATGAACCTTGCATATCGTGCTGCGGCGGCTGCTATGGCGGCTGCTACGGCGGTGGATGCTATGGCTGCTACGGCGGTGGATGCTACGGCTGCTACGGTGGTGGATGCTATGGACGGTGTTGCTGAGGTATCATCGCCAGGCTTTTTTTTAAGGAATCAGTGGAATCAAAATAGGCTAACTGTCTTTACTGACTCTTATTCGACTTGAAAACAAGATCAAGTCGTAATAAAACTGGGATCGGACTAACTTGATGGTTTTTTTAGTTTGGGCGGTGATCATTCAAGAAATACCAAACTTATGGTATTTTCTGACGCATTTTTCTAGTATTTTGCGCGGTTATCATTAAAAATGATTTATCGGTCTATAAGTATTTTTAGTATTTTCCTAGTATTTTTTGGTATTTCCTCTAGTATATTTCTGTAATACTTATAGTAGATTTTCTAAAGTATTTTTCTAGTATATGTATGGTATTAACCCAGTATATTTCTAGTATTTTCTAGCATATTTATACCAATTTTTCTAAGTTTCAATGAATCGTTATATTTTGTTTATTATTAGATCCGTTCCATTCCCTAATTTCAATATATCGTTCTCAATGAAGATCGCCTACTGATGGGAAAGTCTTTTTAATCAAGTAATTTCTACCATAGGTATTTCCACCACTCTCGTGTGTAAACATTAAGATCCATTTCAATCGCTCATTACCTTCCATTAATTAAGAGCTCCCACTTGCTGTTTTGGTTTCTTATCCCAGACTTAATCGTGATCGATCGATAGCAGTCGTGATCGATTGATATTTATCTTCTGGACCAGACTGAATAATCATTAGTTCTGGATTAATGATCACCCACACTGCCCCCGGTCTGGTCTGGTCTGGTCTGGCATTTCCATTCCAGTTTCCATTTCCAGTTTGCACTTCCACACAGCCGTTCCTCTTTCCGTTTCCACCATTCAAACACCCACGGACTTTTCAGCGGCTGTAATCTCAAGAGAACTCAATCAATGTGGGGCTGGGCTACCATTTCGATCATCCGTTAATTGCAGCTAATGAATTTGTTTACGGATAAGACCATTTCCAGCAGTGCGATCTGGTAGATCTATTCTGTGGTAATCTGTAGTTCTCACCTCCACCTCCACCCACCCATACCCCCGAGCGGCTGTTTGTAATTAGTTTCTCTCGAGAGGAAATTACCAACGACTACGACTCGCGATGGCTTGTGGGCGTTTTTCTAGGCCCAAAAGAAGAGCGCTCGTAAAACGTTTTTATAGCGGATTCTCTCTCTCTCTCTCTCTTGGGGGGAGGCCATAAAGCCCCGCAAATCGCAGCGGCCATTATACCGCTAGCCTAGAGAGAGGAAAACCAAATTAATATGCAACATTTTGTGTAATTCGCCCACCGAAGCCACACCACAAAAAAACACTTCCTTAATAAAGCCCAGGGTGATCTCTCTCTCTCTCTCTCTCTCGCTCTTGGGGCAGACTAATGCGTGCATAATTTTTAATAAATATTTTTCAAGATCTCCCTGAACGCTGAAGCAGCAGCAGCAGCAGCAGCTGTGGAGCCGTCTCGGAGGGAGACTGCCCGTGGAGGCAGGCCGGGCAAAACGCTTCCTGGTTTAATTAATAAAATGCCGCAGAAAGTACTGAAGGCACCCGAGGCCCCGACGCAGACGCAGACGAAGACGACTCCTTAGCCAACTTGTCAATCAACAACATGGCTGAAAAACAGGGCTAAGACAAGGCTAAAACGGAGGCTGCTGCACTGGCTCCGCTCTGCTTTGTGCTCTCATGATGATTGTGATTATCAGTTTTCATTATCAGGCTCAAACCCTGCGGATAGCCCTGAGAGTCAAACACTTCCGTTTTGCCACTCGTTGCAGGTACATTGAACCATCCTCCTTCTCCCACCAACCCTCTCTCTCTCCCTGCCTTCACTCCAAGGCCTGCTCTTTGAGAGAGAGAGAGAGGGAAGCCAGCAGCATCACTTGCTTATCGGTTTGCTGCTCAGCCAGCGCTTATGTCTGTCTGTCGCTCAAGCAGGTTTTTCCTTGGCCTTTTTGCTGCTGAAAATTATGCACTTTGTATGCAGAAAAGTTGGCGAGGCGATAAAAATCTGCATAATTCCAAGCCATAAGTTTATTGCCGTTTTCCTAGCCACAAGATACGAGTACTCGTACCGCAACAGCCACAAGATACAAGATACAAGAGTGAGATGTACAACAAAAACAACAAAAACAAAAAAAAGGGAGGCTGGCGGATGGAAGAGTGTGTTTTTTTTTTTCTTTCTGCATTTTGCATGCCTGCCCTTTCATAATCGTAATCAATATTAAGTTATATGATAAATTATCTGTAGGATACCCCAGCAAATTGCAGCATTTAACTTGTCAAAAGGAAATTATCGGAAATTATGCTAAAAAGGTTTTCAAACCGCTGGATATTACTTTCGGAACCGAACCGCTCTTCGGAACTTAACTGTCAATTTGTCTCAAGGGTTTATCGGGCCAGTGATCGAGTGGTCAATCGATGGTGGCAACTCTGAGCAAGTGGAGAGAGCTGCCAGATGGACAGGAAAGAGGGAGGAGAATAAAGCATAGTAAAATAGGTTCTATATAGAGAGTATGGGATTATCAGATTGTAAAGTATGAAATTTCTTACAACTTGATTTGATATTCCTTTAATATTAATTACTATATTAATTATAAATTAGAATTCATCATTCTACCAGACGATCAGAGGGAAGAACGAGGAACAGATCCTAATCCTAAAGATTTATTCTTCAACAATCATCTAAAATCCATTCACTCCTCATTTGGACCTCCCACAAAGTCCCACCTACATTCCCGAAGACCCAACCCAACCCAAGCCCAGCCAAAACTCAAACAGAAATCAAAACGAAATGAAAAACACCTTGCGGCTGTTGTCTCCGTCTCTGCCTGCATCAAGTTCAGGTGCAACAAACAGACCCAAAAACAAATGAAATCCTAATAACTTTGGGGCAAACAACAGTTGGATAAAAAAGTGCCACAAGTCCAGACGGAGTCGAGACCCCCGGTAGTCGTAGCGCCAGAGAGAGAGAGAGAGAGAGACAATAAGAAATTGGTTGCACCTGCAGCACCTACAAAAAAAAAGGGGGGGGAAGGTGAGTGTTGGCCAGAGAGCACGTAATTGCCCGAATGGGGCACACAAATTGTGGCAGGAAAGAAGGAAAGCCGCAAAGCAGGAAAGCAGGAAAGGGAGCAGGCAGCGGCAGAGGCAGCGGCAGCGGCCGCGGCTCTTTTGTGGGTAACCCAGAGCCCAGAGCTGTGGATTTGCTGCCAGGCCCAAGGAGGCCCAAGAAAAAACGGGGCAAAGCGGTGGAGGGGTTGATGAACGGTTGATGATGATGGTAGATACTTTCTAGGAGTCTTGGGATTACAAAAGTGTGGCAGGAATGGAGGTGCATACTCGTAGAATGACAAATGAAATGGAAATCGGGATTTGGCAGATACTTTTCATGGGTTTTAAAAAGATAATTGCACATTTAATTTGAGTCTGGCAATGCTTTTGGCATTGGTTTAAGACCATATGGCAATGCCATAGTTTAGAAATTCTAGAAAAAGGAAATGTACCTCTTCTTTAAGTTCTAATTTATTTAAAGGATTAAAATCCATTTGTTTTGCCTGGCAATGGCTCTAGGAAATAATTAGAAAATATGGCAACCCTGTTTTTCTATGAGCTTATGTAAATATCGTCAAAAAGTTCTAAAAGCGCTTTTAGACGATAGATCTTTCATAGATTCATGTAATTACATATTTATCGGCAGCAATTTTCTTATGGAGAACAAAAAACAACCGTAAATTTATGAAAGGTGGCAACGCCAAATATTCGATTGGCTAAATAAATCATATTTTTCATTGGACACCTCTTTTTCTTGAGGTTTCATTTATAATTCCAATTTCCATCGACAACTTCCAATTTTTTAAAATAATTTCTTTCAATATTTTTCTTAAATTTAAATATATCTGGCAACTTTAATAAATCAGAAATTCCATAAATATTCCCCATTTCATAGAAAAAATGTTACCCAATTGCCATTTTACCCCGTCTTTAATTTAATTATTATTTTGTATTTTTTTTTAATAATTAAATCTCTTCAAGTGCTGCCAAAAGAAAGTATCTTTTGGATAGTTGCTGAAATTTATTTCCTGCCTCCAACCGCCTCACAATTAGCCACGCCCTCCCCCTCTCTTTATTTATTTTCTTTTCTTGTCTTTCTTTCTATCTGGTTTCCATACAGTCTGTCAGGTAGGTAGGTAGGTAAGGTAGCACTCCCGACATCCGGTTAATGCTTACTTTGTTGCTGGTCGCTGGTTGCTGTTGTGCTTCTGCTGCAAATGTTAATTAAATACCTGTCCATCTATTAAAAACATACGTAAATTTATGTTGTTAACAAGGAAGTGCGCTCTGGTCTGCGGTCGGCGCTCATGCGCATGCGCACACTTTTATTATTATCATCGCTCGCGTCGTCGCTGCCCGTCGCTCAACCACACATCAAGCGATGGCCAGGTTACCATTTGGCCAGCATTTCCACCTCCTCTCCTTTCCCCCGCCTGCTGCAGAGAGGAGAGTCTCGCTTGTAACTGTTTGCAACCATTTGCATATGTCGCCGAACGTTTGCGGGTTTTAACGATGCTGCTGCTGCTGCTGAGGCTGCTGGGGCTGCTGCGACTGTCGCCACGTCGCTACGTCATTCGCTAATTGGTCGAGATACAAATCGCCACGAGAGAGTGACGACAATGAAGGCTATGGCTATGGCTATGGCTATGGCTATGGCTATAGCTATGGCTATGGCTCTGGCTATTGCTGCTGCCATGAGGAAGAGGATGTGGAAGAGGCGTTGCCTGGACGACGACGACGACTACGACTGCTGCTGCTGCCTAGAGTAGTGCCATACCGGTCATCATTACCCTGGTATCCCAATACAGCACTACACCTCCACTCCTTGCCTCTCTCTCTCTCTCTCTCTCGCTCCCTCTTGGGGGCACTTTCTTTCGCCTGGTGCGTTGCCTCTGTCAAATATTTGCTCAAGTGTTTTTTGTTTTTTTTTTCGTTTTCCGCTGGACAAGGCGCAAGCAATTTGCTTTATGGGATTTACTTGTACTAGCGGAGGATAGGCAGCAGGCCTGCATTTTTTTGGGAAAGTGGACATCGAAAATTTGGTTAGCCTTAATGCACATTCAAGGTGTGAAAACCCCATCCCCACTCCCCACTCCCCACCCCCCATTCTGTCGAAAGCAGAACTGGTTCGCCTAAGAGTGGGGCACGCATGCGCGTCTCTAGAGGAGCAGGAGGAGTGGATCTCTATGGGTCTTGGAGGAGTACCAGGCTCTCCTCTAAATAGTTCGATTTCCCAAAGCTAAAATCTCTGTCTGTCTGTCCATCCGGCACAGCGGTCATTAAGTTCAGTTTCCAAGTGTTTATCGCTTTAAGATGTCAATTGTTGAACTAGTTCTTGATGGGGGACCAGATAACTAGTTCTTGAGTGTATCTTGTATTTAAAAGTTGTACAATTAAAGATAGTTTAATTTTTAAATCAATGGAAAAAGATCGTTCCTTTTTTTTGACCATCAATATTTTTTTTTTAGAGAAAAAGTGGAATTTCAAGGTATAGAAAATAACTTAAACGCTTTTTAAAAGAAAATCAACGACAAAAAAATTATATTTTATACAAATTTGTTGAGGAGATTAAATTAAATGCCAATGCAATAATTTAATTATTAATTATATTATTTTATTATTATTATTAGTCATATATAAAGTTTCTTTTAATAATTAATTCTTAGGGGATCGAAATGTACCACAGGATACGATCCTCTCCACTTCAATACTGGCAGGGTGAAATCTTCGAGTTAATTTAAATTTGAACTCATTTGTATTTTTTTTTGTAATATTTTAAAATTGTTTATGGTAATTTCGATACATTGCCATATTTTAAACAATTCGCTGGTGAAAGCCTTCGATTTTTCGAACTAGTAAAAAAACACCCGCTGAATGACTCACCCACAGAGTTTCCCTGAATTTCTTAGCCTCCTCAAAACTACTAGCAAATTCGTATCTCAAATTAGGCAAATATTTGTTTAGAATTCATGGAAATGCCAATCGATAAGCGATCTATTAAAAAGTATGTCAATAAGATACCGATACCGAAACCGAACCCAAAGAACTCACCTTTGTTCTGTACAATGGATTGCTAAAGTCCCAATCGGGTGCCACAAACAGATATCCGCATTTGGAGACCTTGCGCGATGCCTGAAGAAAAGAGAAATGTGGAGAAAAGATATTGGATTAATATTTATGATAATATTGATAGCATCTCAGGTGTTGAATAAGATCTTAATGAAGAAATATCAGGGCTAATAAATTACATAATTTTTGTGGAACAGGAAACCATAGCAAGAAATGTATACAAAAATTATGTAAATATTTAAAAATATTTAATCATGAAATATTTCGCTTTTAATTTGCAAAACAAATTATGCAAAAAAAGAAAACGATCTACAAAAATCGGTTATCAAATCTACGCTTATCTTTTGAGCAGGAAAAAATGTTTAAAAAAATATTTAAATGGTTTTTTAATTAACAAAAAATAAACCCAAAGAAATATTATTAGTCCACTTTTTATCGGTTCAGTTGCCTGCTTATCGCCGAAATTCTTTGGTGTGTGTGTGTGTGTGTGTGGCGCACGTGTCACTAAAATATACATACATGTATGTGTATGTTTGTTTGTATCTGTATCTTTTGTTTGGGGTTTTTGGCTTGGCCATAACTATCCGTCTAAGCCATGACTAATGTTAATGACGTGCGCCAATTTAACTGCCGGCACAGCGGCTCTTGTGGCGGTATTTCTACCTCTTTTTTTTGTATTTTTTTGTATTTTTTTGTACAAATAAAATAAATTACAACCAGACCACTTTGGCGGTCTGTATATATCCAACAGATACACAGATACAGGGTATATACTGTACTGGGTGGGGGGGTCTTGGCCTTTTGCACACCTCTGGAGTCCCCCCAAACAATAAGCGACAATTGGGGCTGCTTTTAAAGTGGCTTTCGGTCGTTAGTCGCGCCCCACACACGCCATTAAGCGGCTGCTGCTGCCAGTCGGGTTTTGGTCTAGTTTTTCCTTTGTTTTCTTTAAGCTTTTTTTTTTTTTTGGTTGGGGGATTGACTGCTGCAAATGAGAGTGCCAAGTGGGGGCACAATTGAACCCTCAGGCTGATCTGGCATTTAATTTGGGAGCAGCAGCAGCAGCATCAGGCACTGGTCGGTCAGGAGGTCGCCAATCAGTTGGTAATTAAAGGAAAATGAGAGGGAAAACTACAGGGGGAAAACTCCAAAGAGAACTGAGGGATATATAGAGGCTTCTGCGGTGCAGTTTCTCTAGAAATTACCTATAAAAACCCCTAAAAATAAATACCCTACCAAAGCTTATACAATCCACACTTTTGTTGGCATATTCCCCGATCTAAGCTCCATTTAAAATATGTATTTTCAAAGCAGCCCCACCCTAAGCAATGGACCTGCAATTAAGTCAGCTTTTGTCCATCAAAATGAGGTCCAGGAACTGGGCGAACCCTCTACCGATCCCCGATCATGTCGTGTAAGCTGACACCATAAAATGTTTACAGTAAACACAAAAATCAGGCAACAGGCAGCAGTCAAAGCCAAAGCCAAAGCCCCCCGAAAATGAAAACGAAATGTGTAACACGGTAGTTCCCACCAGAGCCAGCCAGCCAGCCCCATTCCATGTACCACTCACTCGGGGCTCGTTTCGGCTCTCCAACTATCCAGCCACTTGGCAGAAAAGCCTCCCACTACCCACCACCAGAGCCACTACTGCCACCAAAACAGACCTCCCACTCCATCTAGTCTACCTCCTCCATGGAGGTCTCTAATCCCAGCTGCTGCTCTGAAAACTCCACTCCTACCCCTACTATATGCAATTCAATCTACAGCAAAGGTGGAAATAATAGCACCAAGTGAAGATATACGTACTATCTTTACAAAGGGATTTTGGGTGCCCTATAGGAATCAATTTAGATATTATTCGAAAGCAACGAATTGTTTTTGAATGATTTATACGTTTTGTAAACTAATTTTTGCAATTATTTGTTTAAAACACAAAATTCAGGCATTCTTATAATGCTTTTCGATCTTTTAGCGATCGTATCTACAAGAATATCCATAAAAATCTGTGCTATTATAGCCAGAATTGGGAGAACAAGGCTCCTGCGTCTACCTCTACCTCTTGGCGCTCTATGGCTCTCTTCCAGTGTTGCTTAGCTGTAAAGGGTGAAGAATTTTCAGTTCAGGCTTGTAGGCACAAAGAGCGCACTCTCTTCCAATGGAGCTTAGCAGTAAAGGGTGTATTTTTAATTTCTCTATATTTCTCTCTCTTCCAGTGTGGCTTAGCAGTAAAGTGGGGGTTTACATATCCGTCAAAGAGAGCGCACCACATCTATCCCTCCCCCAAAGTGACTTGGCAGTAAAGGATGGGTTCAAATCAAATTTGTATATATATTTCACCCTCTTTCAGTGTGGCTTAGCACCACTTCTCTCTGCAGAGCTAGCTCTCTGCCAGTGGACTGCTTTTTTGTGTATTTTTGTTCAGCTTTTTCTGCTCTCCAAGTGCCGCTATTTTCTTGCCCTGCCATTGTGCACATTTTTTGGGGTCTCTCTGGCTGGCTGGCTGGCTGGTCTGCCCTGGCCTGGCTGGCTTGGCCTGGCTGGCTTGGCCTGGCTGGCTTGGCCTGGCTGTCTCGTTTGCAATTACGTCTGGCTAATTTTATTTATCTGTTGTTGTATTTTTTGCAGTTTTGTTGTTGTTTTTGCTGTGCTCTTTTTTGCATTTTTATGATATTTTGTGTGGTGTTGTTGTTGCTGTTCGGCGGTGGGTCGTTTAAATGCGCCATTAACATTGATTTATGTGAAAAGTCGCACGTTTGTATTCAAATGGGGGATCACTGGGGATACAGAGAGAGACAGAGAGACAGAGAGAGGGCGAATGAATGAGTGAGAGACTTGCAACTGTTGCAAGTTGCTGCTGCTGTTGCTGCTGCAGTTGCAAGTTGCAGTGGCACTAGTCACTGATTTTTCCGCAAGTTACAGTAGCCGCAGTAGCTGTGGAAACAGCTGCTGTCAGGCTTTCATCAGGTTCAAGTCAGTCGACACGTTTTCCACATCAATTTCAATGGGTCCAAAGCAGAGAAGCTAAGTGACAGAAATGGTTTAGGCCTTAGGTTTTAGTGCTGGCACCTTCTAACGACTCCACTCACACGATCCCCGAATTGCGATCTACTTTTGTCACACAACACAAAAAATCAGGCTAAAACCCCGTTTTGGCTACCACACGTACACGGCCGTAACAGACAGCCGCCTCTCCTCTCCTCTCCTCAGCCCCCGTGCCCCTTACAATACTCGTAAATTATCAATGCCAGTCGCAGTCGTCTGGTTGTTGTTTGCACAAATCCAAAAAAAAAAAAAAAAGTACCAAAGATACAAAAAAAAACCAACAGAAAAATGGTTTAAAACAAAATCTGTAAAAAAAAAATCGTGACTAAATGAGTCACAATTGTCTTCCAAATTGTGCAAACACTGTGTTTTTCTTTCAGTCCCCCCCCACCCCAAAAAAAAGAATTGATCAAACACGGTAGGTAACCGATCGGGGCTTATATGGTGGCTCGGATACTCTCAGGAAATGGTACACTTGACATAGGGCTTGAGAAATTGTTAAATGAATAAATTATAGAAATTATTCGTATGAAGCAAGTGTGGGAAAATCTTCAAAGAAGGTTAAATATGTGAAGAAGCCGCTGTTTATATTATTATTTATTATTATTATTATTATTATTATTATTATATATTATTATTTTTTAAGTCTAGTTTTACTTTTGGATATAGAATAAATTCTAAAAGATTTTTGCTTGTAGAATAAATTTTAAAGAAATTGTGGGTGGAGCGATATATTCTATTTCCCCTTAGAAATCGATCTACAATCGATCCATCTATTAAAACCCATCTAAAATCGTATTATCTTCTATCTTCTTGAGTTCTGTTTTTTTTAGGGTATTTTCTTGAAACAAATCCCCAAAAAATCACATGCTGGAAATTTATGCATCGCGCATGTCGCTGCTGACACACAAATGGAGGATTTTTCCAAGAGATAGAGCGGGGCGGCGCTGGGAGGTGGAGGTGGAGGAGACCTTGCGCGTGCAGAATTTTGAATGCGCTGCTGCCCAGAGGGTAGCCAAGGTGGGCGTGGCCCTGCCCCCACGGGGCTAATGAAGCCAAGTGCTTGGCGTGGAACGACACACACAGAATACACAGAAAACAAAAGCTAAAGCTAAAGCTGATTGATCGGGCCAGATCTCTCAGCAGTGGCGGTGGCAGCGGCAGCGGCAGCGAATGGAATGAGTAACTCAAATACGGAATACGTTTACGAATGCTAATGACAAATCAAAAGGTTGTGTGACTGTCATTTCGGTTTTCAATCCAAGGTGAAGTTTGGCTTTTGCTTTTGCCAAAGAATGAAGGGTGATTTTTTCTATTTAGTTTTCAGGTGTAAAAATCCCTTGTTGGAACTTGAAGAAATTAAAGGAATTCCTGTCAAATTAGAGTATTCTCTTATGAAATTCTCATTCTTCTGGTAATGGATTATTTTAAGACTGCATTTTGGATTTTGCTGAGGTATGAAGAGTGTTTTTTTATCATCAGGGAACTTCTGGTGTAAAAGCCTTCCAAATACCTGGGATTCCTATTATACTAGAGTATTATTCCTATAGAATCTTAATTCTTCTTTTAGGGTAATATTTTAATAGTTAAATTAAATTTTAAAATTGTTTTCAATTATGAACTTAATAATTTTATAGATCGATTTCTTTGTAAATTACTTTATTGCACATTACATTTACTCTTAATTAATAGAAGTGACTAAATAATCAGGAACTTTGATATGCAAACAGTTTTTTATCATAGAAATATAACCATTATTTATTCAATAGACCGTAAATTAATCACAGGAAAACGATAGAAAGATTAATGAGAGTATAAACTAGTTCAGTTTTAATTTATGGAAATTAAAATAAGTAAAACGAAACCAAGTCCATTATTACCAAAGATTATTCAGTCAATCTATGATTATATTTTATAATGAATTCTTAGATTTATTGAATATGTTCTTAAGAACTATTTGAATAAAATTCTAAATTTATGAAATATTCAGAAAAATCCAAGGCTTACAATTTATAATTATAAAAAAATATAAATAATATTTTAAATTATTTTAAAGAACCAAATTGCAATGATACAGTCCGGGAAAAAATGTTGTACAATATTATTTGATATTTTTAAAAATGTTCTTCAGTAAATTAATTTTTTTTTAAATTATATGACTTATTTTTGTACTAAAATAAAATTTAAAATGGATCTACAAGAATTAAGAATCCAAAGACATATTCAACGAATGCAATAAATCGAAATCTAAGGACTTTGGGTATAGAAAAGGCCATGAAATACAAATCTCAATGAATGAGTGAATCTTGAAAAAAAACCCAAAAAAACAAATACACAGAAAACACTCAATATTCAATCATGCAAATGGAATTACTATGACAACGACTATGTGTGTGTGTGAAACGAAACGAATCAAATACCGAATACTCAATACTCAATAGAATGTACGAATACGAATACGAATACGTGAATACTTACGGGTTCCATCGTCTATTGCGCAAGCGTGCAAGAGAGAGAGAATACGAATAGAGAATGTTCAATCGGTTAGTTATAGAATTAATAAAGCAAGAGAGAGAGAGAGAGAGAGATAGAGAGAGGAGCCACCGAAATGACTCAATTAACAGCAGCAGCAGCAGGAGGAGAGGGGGTAGGGGGTGGGGGGTAGAGGGTACTGCCTGCGGATGATGCATTTTGACATTTAGCCACATTCGAGAGAGAGAGATGACATTCAAGACATTCGCGATGAGCAGGCAGGCAGCAGGCAAGCCTTGGAGGCTGCTGCAAATGAATTTAAATTGCATGAGAGACGAGACCAACTTGTTTTCGATTTAATTTGATAAGAAAATACCCAGAGGCAGAGTGGCCAGAGGGGCAGGGGGGGGAGGGCATACTTATGACTGTGAAAATGTCAAATCAAAAGTCACGTTTTTCACTCACTCGCTCTCGGCAGCTCGGCTCTCGTCCGCTGATTTATTGGCCAAAGCCTGGGCTATTAACTGAACTGAAATGCTGTTGGCCATAAATCGACCAAGACCAGAGCGGGGCTGCCACGAGGAAAATTTTACTTTTGCCTCATGGATTGGCCTGGCCGGGCCCGGCCTGGCCTGGCCGCCTGATGTTGCTAATAAGCCAAAAACCGATTGACAAATAAACAATTTGTGGCATCCCCACCGAAACACACACAGGCACACATCAAGTATCCAAGTATCCAAGTGTGTGTGTGTGTCTATACGCACACGTGTGTCTCGATGGCACAAAACTCGCTTTTGGCCTGTCGAGTGGAAAGTTGTTTGCAGCTTCAATCTCTTTGGGGATCTCTTGTTTGAATCTCTTGGGCTTTTAACTCAATTTCCAGCCAGTTTCAACTTCAACTTCAACATCAGCAGAGGCTATGGCTATGGCTATGTCTATAGCTACGTCTATGTCTATGTCTATGGCTATGGCTGTATTTATTTATTTAAGTTTGTCTATTTACACATGTGTATTTTTCAATAGCGCGCGCGCCCGCTCGCTCGCTTGCTGCTGAGTTTCTAAGTTTTGCGGCCGGCAGTGAAACCCCAACAACATCCTCAAACCACAAACAACAGCAACAACAACAACAACAACAACAGCTCAAGACTAAATCATCATTAGCCACATCCAGCCAGCCAGCCATCCCTCAATCCATCCATCCATCCATCCACTGCCATGGCTACAGGTTTTTTCTACTGCCTTTTTGGTTTTTTGGTATTTTTTTTATATGCATATTTATGTTTATTGAAAATTATATTAGCATTAAAAATACTAATAAATATTTATTTATCTGGTTATATTCCGAAATATAAATGTAAAGCCTTGAAGTAGCAGTTTACGAGGCTAATTGTTGATTAATGATCCATTGATGATGGTTGTATCAATAGTTGTAATTTCGGCATAGTTATTGAAACTTTACGAAAAAAAATTTATATAAAAAAATATTTTTAACACAATTAATGAAAAATAATTTAAAAAAATTGGTATTAAGTCCTTGAAGTACTATTGATTATAGATTTATCCCTCAAAAAACATCTGCCTATTTATAGGAAACTATAAAAAAAAAGCCTACATCTTTAGAAGGCTAATATTTGATTGATGATCAATTAAAACCCTCTAAAATTTAATTGATTTTTCACTTAATATTTTAATTAAAACATAACCCAAACTAAATTTATTTAATGAATTCTAACTAAAAAATAAATTAAATATAGATTAAAGAGCTTTCAACAACCTGCTTGGATTAATTTCAACTTAATTCCATTCAACATTCAAATTGAATACCAAATTCGAACTCATGGGGGAATTTCATTCAACGACCAATACCCGATTCGTATGTTAATTAGGAATTGTCCACGAGTATATCCGTAAACATTTCTTGTGGTTGAAAACTTCAGAATTTCCTGGAAAACAATAACAAAAATTTCCTATAAACAATACATAAAATTCGCAGGAAAACCACACCAAAACTGCCCACAAAAAAAACCCACAAATGCCTTGGAAAAAAAAGAAAAAAATTCCCTAAAAAAAAGACTGCGAAATTCCCTGAAAAGGAAGCTCCGAAAAATTCTCCAAAAATTATACGATGCAACACAATGATTTCTGGAATTTTCAGCATATCTTTTGCATAACTCGTCTTATTGGTATTTTCGGCATTTCCTCTCGCCGGGGAAAATTACAGGCCATCAATTCTTGTAATTGAACCATCAGAAATGTAAGGCAAAAGGAAGCCCCATCCTCTGGTCCCTGGTACTCCGCTCTGTAAGTGGGCCAGAGATCCAAAGAAAAACAAGATTGAGTGAGACAATTGGGTGGACGACGAGGTCGTCAATCGATGAATGAAAAACATGTATTTTTTTCTTTTTCTGTTGGGTTATAAATGGCTTCGATCAATCGATGGGGAGGTCTCTCTCTGCAGAGGTCGGTCGATCGGTGGGTCGGTCTGTATATAATTAATGTGTGAGAACAACTTTCTTCGATGACCATGAACGCGTACGCGGACTTCCACTGAAATAAAAATGAAAGTGGGGCCTCCTCAGCCGAACACCAACGAAAAAGAGGCAGAAAAAAGGGCCGTCACCGATCTTAGGCGCGATTAAACCAATGGTAAGGCTAATCTTTGCTCATTCATAAATATAAGTATACAGCCCCGCCACGCATGGCATGGCATATGGCATTTCCAATGTCTGTCTCCGACATGAAATATGATTAATAAGTTTCGCACGCTTATTAAGTCCCCGACTTGTGGTACGGATCGAAGAAAGTGGTTTGATAAACCATAAGAGACAGGTTGAGTGAGTGCCAAAGGGCGGGGAGGAGGCTGCTGCTCTGCTCTGGGTTTAAGGGTAAACAGACAGGCCACCCCTGCCATCGGTCCATGGAATGAGTTGCTATGCAGACAGACAGACAGACAGACAGACAGACAGAGAGCGTGGGGGTTTATGAATAAACAGAAAAGATCAGGTCTGCCTCTAGAAATTGGGAATATACCCTGAAAGACACAGGTGGAAAGGGAAAGTAATTGCTTAGAAAAATCTATTTATGCAGATCCTGACTCTAAACCAAAAAGTTCATGAGTTATATCCGTAATTTAATATTTATTATTCTAACTGGGTTTCTGTGAATCATGGAGCCTTTTTTTAATATTATTTTTAAAGATATTTTGAAGAAAACTTTCCATAAGCGAAAGGATTCGTGTGTACGTAAAACCCTCTAAAAATCTAACCTCAAAAAGAGTATAATATAATAAAATTATATAATCATATATTAAATATCACTAATATTTATATTTAATTTTTAATTTTTTTATTCCAAAATATTTTTTTTTTATTTTTTAGAGATATTTTAAGTCTCAAAATCACCATTTATCCATTCTTTTTAAATTTCTTTACACATTTCGTATAAATGTATTTTTTTCCGCCCCAACTTTAACCCAAAACCCATAATACCTTTCACCTAGACCTTTTTTCAAGGGTATCGAAAATCGAAAGTACAAAAGAAATCGAAAGCGAAAACTGCACAACAGAAACGAAACAGAAACAGAGAGAGGGAGGGGGAGAGCGAGAGACGAACATCAAGTGCAACAAACCGATGAACCGATGGAAGGAAGGAGCAGCAGGCAGGGGGCAGGGTGAAAGAGAGATAGAGAGAGAGAGAGAGGAGTATGGCGAGGCGAGTGGCAAGTGCATGGCACGGCACGGCATGGCATGGCATGGCACTGGGTAGCAAGTGTGACTGACCAGCGGAGGCAGAGAGACGGCGGCGGCGGCGGCGGGACGGGGCGGGGCGGCACTGCACTGCAGCTGGAAATGAAAGCGAATGTCGTCGAGAGTTGCGGTTGTGTTTCGGCGGTCGACGATCGGTCGGTGGTCGGTCGTTGGATCGTCGCCTGCGGTGCGCGGTCGCGCTTCAAGCTCCATTTACGAAAAAGAAAAAAAAAAACAAAATAAAACGCGGATCGAAGTGAGGGCCAAAACAGAGAGGGAGACACACGGAGTGAGAGTGAGATAGGTAGACAGTCAGTCTGTCTGTTTGTTTCTCTGTCTGTCTGTCAATCCGGTCCACACCGGAACTTCGCTGCAAGCGATCATTCCCCCCCCCTACCACCCAATCGAATCGAATACCAAAACGAACCGCGATCTTCCGATCCGACCAGTTCTTCTGCCCAAGAATTTCGAACCGAGCCGAACCCTTTTTCCTCCTGCTGGAAAAAGAGTGAGAAAGTTTCATCAGGGGACGCCGACTCTCGAGTTATTAACATAACATAATATTGACTTGGATGGGGCCCTGCCCGTGTGCCCCATTGAGGCCCATTGTGTAATATTCCCCATAAACGAAAATACAACAAATATATATTGGAAATATGTATGTTTTTTTTTGTTTTTTCTTTCTTTCTTTCTCTTTTTTACTGGGTTTTCACTTTCGTTCGCTTGCGATGGGAACCCACTGGGCACTGGTGCCTGGTGCATGGTGCATCTCATATCATGCTGGTTTCTCGGCTGAGATCACCTGCCGCCATCGTGTGACATCGTTTAGGCCACGCTAATTAGTCATCATTATGCACTGGAGAAAGGCCATTTAAAAAAAAGGGAGGCGGACAATGCGGAGAAGGAGAGTTGGGTAATAATAAATAAATATGAAAGACAATGAGAGGGGAAATTTTCTATAGATATATTGTGGTATTCTTTCCGAACAAGTGAATCAATTAAGGGTTTATTTTAAAGGTTTCTAAATAGTTTGAGAATGAAGAAGGAAGATGGAACTTTTAGCTAGTTTTTATCTAATATTAATCCAGTTGATTCTTCAACAAGTAAAGAAGGGGAAAAGGCTATACTCGGAAAAATGTATTTTTAAAGTATAAAATAAACTATAAAATATACAAAATGTGTCTTAAAATATTTCTTAAGTTTTTCCTAAATTGTAGACAAATTTTCTGCATTTTAGAAGTTTTTTTTTGTTAAAAAAATTTCTTCTGAAGCATAATAATAAATACAAATTTAAAAAAAAATTCCTAAAAATCAAATAAAAGTAATAAAATATTTTTAAACGTAATATAAACCAAATATCAAGATATTTCCTTCAAAAATTAGATTCAAACACACTCTTCCGCTTCTCCCTCCACTTGCTCGCTCTACCACACAATTTCCGTCATTTACAGATCTCGAAAACATCAATCTGGCTCTTTTTAATCGTGTAATCAATCCAAAATGCGACCGCCCTCCGATGATTGCGCTCCCATTATTATATTCAACCGCAAAATCAAATTACAAACTCGAAAAAAACCCAACAATTAAGGCATTATTTGAACAAAACAAAAATAAAAAGAAACCTCTCAAAACTAATTAAAAATTGTAGGTACAAATTCATAAAAGAAATAAATGAAAGAAATTCGAAGTCATCTGGGATGTGGGAGTGGGCGTTGACCACACACAAAGGCTCCGGCACAGAAAACTGCACAGCAGAGTATTTATTTTTCTTCTTTTTATTTTCGAAATTACAATAGAAAAATCTCTGTCAGAAATTGATTTTCAAATACGAGGGAAAACAGCAGACGCAGCATCAGCAGCAAAAGAAATTACAAAACAATAGTTTAGAGACAACATTTCACTTTCAGTCGAGAGACAGCCAAAGACACTGAGGATCAGAGGTGTTTAGCTTCATCATCTTTCGCATTTTGTGTGGAGACTTCTTTCAGCCTGCCTGCTGCCTGCCTGCCTGCTGCTGCTGCTGCTGCTGCTGCGTGTGGAGGCTGCTGCTGCCACATGGTGCGGCGGTGGCGGTGGCGCGTTGCCTCTTCATTTGAAAGCCCCATTCGGTTCGTATCGACGTCCACCGATGGCTCGGCTGGCTGGCAAGCTGGCTGGCTGGCTGACTGTTGGGCTGGTGGAAAATCGTGCACATGAATTTTTGGTGGAAGTAAAAGTAAAAATCACCTTCAACGCTTTTTGGTCTGGCTGCCAGCCTGCCGCCTGCCGCATATGTTTGCATTTGATTGTGTTTCTTTATTCGGTTTTTTCTATTTTTTATTTTTTATTTTTTTATTTTTAGTTTTGTTTTTATTGCCGCACATGAGCTGGCAAAGACTCCCTCCAAAGCGACGACGACTCGACTTTTGCTCGTACTCGCACACAGGTCGTGTCTGTCGACAGACAAAGAGACGGACAGACAGACGGACGGACAGACAGATAGACAGTCAGCCCCATCGGTATTACAATTCATTTAGAAATGCATTTAAAAATACATAAAATACTTTGACGGGAAGGCAGCAGCCGCAGCCACAGCCACAGCGAAGCGGCACGGAGCGTTTTGAAGGAAAATGAAAGCGAAAAGAATGCGAAAATGAAATGGAAAGTTGTGTGTGTGTGTGTGTGTGTGTGTGCGTGTGTGGCAGTGTGACCAGCGCTATATAACATATAATACATACGTGTGGGGAGGGGAAAATGAAATTAACAGAAATGGCAATGAAAAATTAAAGAAAAATGTGACCGACCAGTTTGAGCCATTTTTTATATTAGATTACCAATTTTTAGCAAATTAGGGAGAGGAAAATGAAATGATTGAAGCAAAAATTTAATGAAATTGCAATGAAAATTGAAGTTTTTCCTGGTTTAAAGTGTGACCAGGCCTGTTTGTGCAATTAGTTGATGCTAAAAGGGATTCCCATTAATTTTAACACTTTGAAATGTGTTTGTATCTTCAGAACCTCTGATATTTGTGTATATTTGAGTGAAAAAAAACTTAAAAAATCCAAAGAAATATTTAGAATCTATTCAAACAATTTGGGCACTGGCAGCTATAGAAAATAAGAGAAAACCCCTATAAGAAGCCTATCGGTAGATCTATTATAACCACCTAATATTATAAGAGAGGATATATACATCTTGGAACAAATAAAAGCCCTTAAGCCACTTCCTGGAATCATACATCATTCTCCCAATTCCCTCCTGAAACACTCTTTTTGCCGTGGCAGTGTGACCCTCATTCTTCCATTACAGGACACCGAAAAACTGTACCCCCCCCACTGTAAGCCCTCTGGTTGCATTACCAATCAACAGCAATCATCGTTATTTATGAGATTGCACAACACGATGATCGGTTCGAGAGCCCCGAAAAACGACGAAAAAACGGGACCCCCAGGACCACCTGGATTGATTGTTTTTAAAGGTATCCCTCGATATTAATCATCTGTCTGGATTTCAAGGAAAAATACAAACAGTAAGAGTAGGGGGAGGAGCAGCAGGCGGAGGCAGATAAATACAAAAAAGAGATGGGGGGGGGGGGGGGGGAGATGGATGACCAACAACGAAATGATTCGATGTCGTGCCCTTGTGTGTCAAATTCATCATTAAATGTCAACGCTTCGGGGGACCTCATGCGAAACTCTCCCGCCAAAGAAACCGATCGAAAACCGATCCAAAAAGTGGCGAGGGCGAAGGTGCAGCCAAAAAGGTTAACAACTCGATGCCAATTGAGTAACTTAACAAGAGAGGAGACGCCACAGGGAGCTGCTGCTGCTGCTGCGCTGCTGCGCTGCTCCTCGCTCAAAAGCAGTGGAAAAACTTTTTGGGCAAGGCTGTGGAAAACGTTTCTAGTTTTTTCAGGGGCTACGACTATGGGTTTACCCTTGGAAGAATGAGACAAGCGAGGGGATGCTCCTTCTTCTATATCTATATCTTCTCCATAGATCTGCAATTTTCTACTTCAAATATATGCCTTTTACTCTCCTTTAATCATGGAAATATATGCCCAAAAAATCGTAATTTTCCCTTCATGATTTCCCCTTAAATAAGCACGCTAACCCCTTTGACTATTTCCCTAACCTTGACAACATTATTCCATTGCATTTCCTTACAGCCACTTCCACGGCCTCTGCCACCACCTCTGTCGCTGCCTCCTCTCTAGCCAAAAAGATATACGAGTATCTGTATAATGCAGAGCCATAACAAGGCGTCTTGCAACGCGAGAAAACTGGCAACAGGAGAGGGAAAAAAACAAGGAGAAATAATTGCGAGACTGCATAAATTTTCAAGCAGGCCCAAAGACCAAGGGGAAACACAGACAGACAGACAGACAGACAGACGGACGGACAGAGCGACTCACAGCTACTTTCGTTTTTAATTTAAAAAAAAACCAAAACGTAGGAAAAAGGGGGGAAAAAGATACTGCCACTAAAGGAGGAAAAGCGCTTTTGCGGTCTCTGTGTGTGTGTGTGTGTGAGCGAGAGATCGTTGATCGTCGGACCGATCGGCCGCGTCGCGTCGCGTCGTCAAATGGCAACGAACCTTCGACAGCGCAGGGGCCAGAGTTTTGCTTTTGCACATAAATTTTCGCATTTGGCCGGATCGCTGGAGGATACCTGGGGGTACGGTACTACGGTTAAGGGTACCAGTCGACGATTCCACCGATGAAGATCGATGATTGTCATCGTCATCGCCAGAGACAGAGACAGAGGCCAGAGCCAGTCGCTCGCTTGTGGCAGCCACCGTTGACACTAAGTGAAAGTGAACTTGATGGAAGCCACGTCATTCATCGATCGATCGATCGATTCGAAGTTTATTTGATCTGAAATTTCCTTCATGGTTTTTCCTTCGTTTTCATCCAATTAGAAAATGTTTGACATTTAACATTGTTCCGGGGGGAGGCTTACGCAAAAGAAAAATAAGAAAAACTACACACACAAATGGGCGGTGGCGGCACAGATGAAAAGCCCCCCTCCTCCTCCTGCGCCGAAAAGACTTTCCTCAATTTGAATGGAATTTTCACCCATGAGTGCAATTTGCGTTCGATTTTGGTGAAAAGTGAAATATGACAAAAACGCCAGGGAGGGGGCGGAGAGGGGAGGGAAGAAACTGCAGCTGCGGCATTCAATTTCTGGTTATATCTACGAGTACGAGTATCTTTTTCTCTCTTTCTGTTTTGGCTGTATTTTACAATTTGGTTGGCTATTTTTTTTTTGGTGGGGCTTTTCGCGTTCAGTTTTGATTGCACTTGGGCCGATTAGATAAGCAAATGTTAAGTTATGCGATCCATAAACCAAAGACCAAAAGCTGCGGCTCTCCGCCGTGTGCGCGGTGCATGTGAAAAGAAAACCATTAAATGATACGAACGTAAAATATAGGCAAGAGATTTGGGCGGCGAGGAGGTTGGAAAATTGTACAGGGAAAGCCACATTTACACAGCTTAAATTATCCCATTAAGGAGGCATTTCTTACGGGCGGGCGGGATAATCCATTCGATGGCAGTAGAGATTATCGATAGATTATTTGGGGGGGATTAACGGGGTTTCTGGGTCTCTGGTTTTTGGAATTGGGATAATTTTCAATGTCAAGAAGGTTAAGGTTATGATTTCCTTGCAATATTAACAGATAAAACTATTATTTGATAGTTAGATCTCAAAATGTGTGGCATTATCCGTGGGCATGGTCTACAAATAGTCACAATGTAAGGTGTATCCTACAAAATGTTTTCCTATCAATCTACACATTTTGCCATTCCCATGTTTACGTTATTTCGGTAAAATCCGGTATTAATCCTGCCAAATAGGGGATCATTGGGAGGTCAACTCCGTAAATGCTTCTAATAAAATAGCTATCTTGAAGCAATCACAGTTTTTCCTGGCAAATATACATTTTCTTAAAACATTTTGCCATTCTCATGTTAGCGTTGTCTGAAAAATTTGTAACTGAAAGTTATGCCTTAAAAAAATATAAATATCTACAAAATAATTTATATCTAGAAGATAATTCCTACATTGAAAAGGGGGAAAGAGCTATATTTTACACAATTTGCCATTCCCATGTTAACGTCATGTCAGAAGCCATTAAATGGCTCTGAAAACCATAGAAATCATTGAAAACCTGCACTGACAGCGATATAATTATGATAAACTTGATCTAGAAAACGAAACAATCTATGGAAAGGCATTATCTTCGCATCTTTAGCTCGATTGAAGATCATTTTTGAACAAAAGAAGCTTGAAAAAGGTTTTTCTTACTACGTTCACGCGTGAATACCAATTCTAGAAAATTAATTGTTGAAAATTATGAAATCAATTCATAAAAATATTACACTAATCTCAAGCCCCATTCAACATAGTTCTCAACATAGTATTGTAACACACATTCCTCATATGATTACACGATTACTGGCCAACCTCTTTTGGCCAGCAAATTACCTTAAACATACCTCAAGTCTTAGTAGATTTGACTATCTCTTGTTCAGGCCCAACCCGCATGCTATCTTTAGTTCTTAATTATCTAAAAGCTTACGTATATTTTACGAGTTTTGTTTTGTATTTTCTTTGACCGACATAGATTAGGGTTTTGAATGGCATTATCATGCGTTTGCCGCTGCCTCGACGATGGTGGTACGAGTAGGTGTGGTTTCTTTCGCTTACCTGCAATGAGATAAAGAAAAGCGTTGGAAAAATGGTTAGTTTTCAGTTTACAGTGAATGATAAATGGGAGAGTGCCACAGTCAATGCAGTTTCATTGAGGAGGAGAAAACAAAAACTGGCACAAATGACTTTATTTACAAAAAAGGTTGGAAGCGCCCGCCTAACGTATATGGTTTTGGGGCCCGATTCCGGACGATTCCGACTCGTTGTAATTACAAAATTGGTTCGGCAAAACGGAGAGAGAGAGTTCCCCACGCCGGCCACCAGCCGCCGGCCCCCGGATCCACCTCCATTCTGTTTCTGTTTAGATTTTTATGAATGGAACAGCAGCAGCCGCGGCAGCGTCGGCAGCGCCAGAAACGGTTCAGCGTTTCGTCTATTTATGGCCTGGGCACTGGTTTCACATTTCATTCACTGGAAAAATCAGTTGCTCAATTAGCGAGAATCGAAAAAGTGGGACACTCTGCCGCATTGCGTCGCCATCGCATCGCTCATCGCGCATCGCACATCGCGTTGGCGGTGTGCAACACTTCCTTTTTGCCTCTTTTCACTCAAGACAACAAACTGAATACAACACAACAAATCCACAAAAAGAAGACGCTCTCAAATGCGAACGTAAAAAACGTTTAACAGGCATTGCGCATACGCCACATGGGTCGCATAGGAGTCGGAGTCGGAGTCGGAGTACGGGAAGAGGTCGTCGTCGCATAGCTATTTAACATAATTTGGTCATGCCATCATGCAAACGTTATTACGTTTATGGAGTGGAGTGTCTGTCTAGGCTTTGCTTGAAACTACATATTTTGAGAGAGGAAAGGGTATACAAAATTGGTTGGTTCTGGCATAAAAGATGCAACGGAATATCATCACTCTAAAATAAAGGCTGTTCTACTATGGTTTGTCCTGCAACGTTTACGTGTGAATGACAATTTACTTATATTTGGCATAAGAAATGTAGTGTTAAGTCCATAAACTATTTTATGCATTCCAAAATGAATGGCACTCCATTTTGGTTTGTCATACTACGTTAACGCGTGACTGTCATTTCACAAAAAAGGCATGAAATGTTGCTTTGTTGCTATTTAAGGTATACAAAATTATTAGGATGTCTATTAGATTGTTCCACTTCATTGGAAGTTGGTTTCCTTAGAGATATTTATCACTTTCTTTATACTACGTATACGTGTGACTGGCAATTTTCTTGAAAAGTGCCATTAGAGATGCCGGGGAACGTGAAACAGCTCCAATGAAACTGAATATTGAATAAAAGCAATACTAAAACTGTTTTTTTATCATACAACGCGAACGCGTGAATGTCAGATTACCAATTAAGTTTGCTCTACTCATTTCCTCTATTTTCCTCAATTCTCTTTCCGAATTCAGCAAAGAGTATACCATATTCTACCTCTGAGCACTGCCATCAAACACTTTTGTGTCGTATTGTCGTATTTTCTATGTCGTATTTTTCTTTATGGCACTTCAGGCCCCAATTCATTCCCAGTCCATACATAGATGTAGGTAGGAGTACGATGTCTGTTTGTCTGGCTGGCTGGCTGCTTCATTGTTGCCGTTGGTCTGTGGCGGTCTCTCAACTGCCAGTTATATATATTTTTTCGGCAGTTAGTGTGTCAGTGGGACAAGTGTAATGAAACGAAACTGCTGCATTTTTTGGTTACTTTTTTATGGTCAACCTTTTTTTTTCGGTGCAATAAACCCAAAGACATCTCGCGTTGTCCGACGTTACATAAAGCTTTTGTTTTGGTTTTTTTTTTGGGTGTCAAATGCATCAGAAAATCTCCGCGAGACGTGGGCCGAGAAGTCCCCATACTTTCGCTGTTATTTACGACCACATACTAATTTTCGAATCTTCAGAGCAATAAAGATTAGAGAGAGAGGGAAGGAGAGACCCCGAGAAGTACCGCTAGAATGGGGTTTGCGCGCGCCAAAACAATTCCAGACTGACAGCAACAAAAACAAAGATCAGAAAACTAAGGAGGAGAATCAGAAGGAGAGCCTCCCGAAGAGCGCAAAAGTCTGGAAGGCAGGCTGGCAGGCAGGCCAACAAATTCGCATGACTTCCGTCATTGACATACAACATGACAGTTGATTTCTGTATTTGATATCCCAGTGAATTTACCACAGAGTCGAGTTGAGTCGAGTCGAGTCGAGTCTCGTGTGTGTTTGTGTGTGTTGTTGCAGCAGTCTTTTGGCAGCATTCCCGCAACGGCAGCCGAAATAAAAGAAACTCTGGATGGAAAAATGTGTGATGAGTGCCAGACCGTAAGACAGGAGGAGCACCAGCAACAGCCACAGCCACAGCAACCCGAAGTCATCTTCTGTCTTTTTGCAGTTAAAGAACTTGCAGCAGCATCTTGCAGCAGAGTCTTGCAACTGCAGTTTGGGGAACCGTTAAATGGTACAATATTGAAATTTATTTTTATGCTGATGATGATGATCATCGTTCGATGGCCGACGGGGGGGAACCGGTTCGGGTTGCTACGCCTGGCTGGGGTCCTGCCTCTCTTTCTCTCTCCACTCCGTGGCCAATGCCAATTGGCCAAATGTCAAAGCAGCGCAAATTCATCATCAATGCTGTGACAGCCATAGGAATGGAATAGAATGAGGAGTTGGATGGGAAAGAGCAGGATGGAATACTAGAATGGAACTTCAAATATGAGTGGAACTCAAGAGATTGGCAGAGACTTGGAATTGTGGAATGGAACGTGGATTGATGAGGAGCGAATCATTAGAAAATACATTTGAAAATATCTTGCAGCTGTGAAAATTGTTTCCAAGTGGAAATATGAATTCGCTGAGGGCATATGAGTAATTTCAAAAACCATAGAAATGGAGCAGTTATATAGAACATTTCAAAGAATAAGTGTCAAGGACACAGACTATAAAAGTACATCAGCTCATTGGAATGTGAATTTGAAACATTGTAGGAAGAAAATTGAACAAAGAAATGCCGAGTGCAACCTGAGGCAGAATTTCTATTTCTGTTCTATTCCATCATTCCCACACCACACAGATAAAACACTATACCACGAACGCCTGAACATGTGCAATCCAGCCCAACCCGCACAGTGTAAAATTGGAAAACAAACATTATCAATAGAGGGAGCTGTTGCTATTGCTTCCAGTACGAGTACTCGCATATACTCGTACAGGTATTGCTGCCTGCACTGCCACTGCCACAGCCACAGCCACAGCCACTGCCACTGCGTGCTACTTATCGTTTGGCTGTCTCTTGGCCAAGAAGTCTCGGGGAAGGCAGACGCAGACGAAGACGAAGAAGAGAATTCAAGTATAAATTACCAAACCAAGCAAAGAACCTGCTACCAAGACTTATGACCGTATTTGATATTGCCTAATGGTTTCGTTGGTGCGCTGTTGTTGTAGTTGTAGTTGTTATTGGCTTGGCTGTAGTTTTCTTGGCCGACTGGCTGACTAGTTGTTGTTTTGGTTGTTTGGCTGCCAGGCTGGTTGGTTTTTTCTATTAAATGTTTTTCTCTTTCGACTGTTTGAAAAGCAGGTGACGGGAGAGAGGAGAAACGGTAAGCACTTGGCTACTTTTCAACTAGAAGTAGGAGTTGTTGTTGACTGGAATTGCTCAATTTGTGTGTGCAGCAGCAGCAGCAGTAGCAGCAGCAACGACAACGACAGATACAACAACAACGATCTACCAATAACAACAACAATTCTAACCAAAAGAACAGATGAAATATTTATCAAAATAAACCAAAAGCTAAAAAAAGAAAACAACTTGAAAAAGCTACACCAACAATAAGAAAAATTACACCAATAATAAGAAAACATACACCAACACTAAGTAAATCCACAAGAACAGCTGGAAAAAGAACACTAACACAAAGAAAAACTACACCAACGCTAGGTATAATTACACCAACACTGAGAAAAATTACACCAGCACTAAGATACACCAATACCCAACAAATTTATACTAACCGCTAGAAAAAGTACACCAATACGTAGTATCTCAACAATAAAATCATAGACAGATGGCTATATCGATCATTTCATGTGTTTATCTTTTGCTGGATTACAAACGCTTTCAAAAATCAATAGTACCCCCTGCAAGAGAGTATAGAAGAACAGAGGAGACTGACTGCGATGGTAGGCAGAGAGACAGAGCGACTGAATAACAAGCCAACTTTGGATGACGACGATGCTGCGGTGGCTGGCTGGCTGGCTGCTGACGTACGTTGGGAGTTAGCCTCCATCACCATCACCATCACCCTCCTGCATCGCTCACTCTCTCCCACTGTGGCTCTCTGTGTCTGTTGTGGTTTCTTGGTGACGGCATTGGCCAACAGCCAACAGGCAACATTGTTGTCCCAAACAACAACAATAACTACACCAAAAGCAGGCAAACACCAACGTAGTAGCGCGTAAAACAGCACCAACAATCAGAGTCAGAGCCAGAGCCAGAGCCAGCGCTTGGAAATTGCAAGTTGTATAATTTATTTATTTCTATTTCCCTTCGATTGTTGGGGAATATACACTTGTTGGAGAACTGCCAGCCGTATTGCCAGCAGGAGCTTAAAGACTTTCAAGAAAATAACACAAGTGAAGGGATACTCGAGATACTTTTCAGGCATTTTCCTTAATCTTTTTCTGAATATTTCCTTTCGTAAGATCATCCAATTGTCGTAGTAGCTCTCAGAATTGTAATTAACTTTTCTGTTTGCTGCTGCTGCTGCTGCTGCTGTTGCTATCTATCTTGTATTCCCCACTCGGATCAGTATTTTTCTTTTTTCGTACGTATTTTTCAATTTATAAAAAAAACATAGCGACTGCTGTGGGACTGCAGTTTGCAGTTTGCGGTCTGTGCTGCTGCTGCTGTACTCGCAGATCGATTCAATGAATTTAAAATGCATTTACGATGAAATTTAGGTCAAAAGTTGTTGCTGTTTGCTGCTGCTGCCGTTGCTGTTGCCACTGCTGATCGGAGGCTGCAACTTCCACTGCGGCACTGCCGTATCCCCTGCACGTTTCACCGGAGAGTCTCTCTAAAATATTCTATTGGAAAAACAACTTGCGGTCTTAGAATAGTGTTTTTGGGGACTGGTTTTACGATTGCGTAGTGCCCGGAAAGTGCGGGAATGCCCTCCGATTTCACGATTCTAATTACGCTTTTGGCCGGGTCCAAACAAGTTTGCCAGCACTTGCAGCAATTTCAACTGCGATTGCGATTTGTGGTTCTCGTAAATAGTTATGACACACATTTCCACTTCAAAAAGTCATAATTTGTTGATTTTCGCCATTAATTAGGTGAATTTCAAGTTCTATTTGTCTTGGCCATGGCTTAAAACTAATATATCATGGCTAATTAGTGGGACATCCATTGGCGGCTGGCGCTGGCTACTGCCTGCAGCTGCTGCCACTGCCACAACTTTCACACTTTCCATTTTCACACTCTCGGAAATTAATCAAAAGAAAAATTAAGCACAGGCGACGCTTTTTTGTGGAATGTTTTGAATGCATTTGGAAAACTATAACAAATATTTTTATTGTAAATTGTTTTGGGCCTTAAATGGGGCGAGTGGCAACCACAAAAAAAACAACAACAACAACAGCAGCCACAAATACAATGGAGCATTGTGGCATGGAAGTGGAAAATGAAACAAAAGCCATTGAAAAATAATGACAAAAACAAAAAAGAGCATTGATTTCCGTATGAAAAGAGCTATCTCATACACTAGGGAAAATGACGGGGAAAATTGGGGAATATTTGAATAGAGAATTTAATTAAGAAAAAAAATTATAATAAATAAATATAAATAATAAAAATAAATATAAGTAATAAATAATAAAATGGTGAAAAATCGTTAGCGTAAAGAGCTATAATTTAATATTAATGGTATGTTTTTCCAGAATTTTGTAAAGAATAAATACTCTTTGGAACCATAAAATGTAAAGTGAAATTGAAAATGGTAAAAATAAAATTAATTTTCGAAGTTTTATATAGCCAAATTATAATACGTAATATCTTAAAGCAATATATCGCTTATATTCGAAAAGTTTAAAATATAGTTTAATCGATGGAGTTGTAATATAAAGCGAGGAATAGGAGGGAAAACATTAGGGAATTATTCGATATTTTTAGACAAGATTTCTTTATTGTTTTGTTTAGCCAAAATACGGATCATGCTCTTCTTTATCTTAAATATTTTTCTGAAAGTGGACATTCCATCCTCAAATCCTTTCCACAGATCAAATAGTTGGTATTTTTCTTTCCTTTTTTCAGGTATTTCTTCAAATGTTACCCGAAAATCGTTTGCTTTACCTGCAAATACCATTCCATATCAGAATTCAGGCCATGTTGGGGGCTATAGCCGCAGCATAGCATAGATCACTGCACACATGCATTATTTGGGTGGTGGGTGCCGCGCAGCTCCCCCCTCCCCCCTCTCATACATCACTGACCGCCCTGTAACTGCGGCTTGTTCACCAGAATTCTTTGTTCAATGGAAAACAATGCTTTTGAACTGTTACCGAGAGAGCGGGAGAGCGACCGAAATGGAGCTCGTAAATGGGTCTCTGGAAGGGGCACAACATTCGGGGGCGTTTTCGTGTGGACAAATGTGTTTTGTGTTCGAAAATCCCCCCCGGAAAAGTGGGTCACAGTCACACCAAAAACTAAACCGAACCAAAAAAGATGTACATAAATGAAAAAAAAGTATTCCAGTTAAAAAACAAAGCAAAACTTTCTCGCAGAGACCATCTAATGGGCTTCCTCCTTCAAGAGGCATGTGGCATGTGGACTCTCTTGCGGAATGCCTCCCCGTCCAATCTGGCCGAGAGCAGGAAGTAAAGCCAGCAGCAGCAGCAGCAGCCAAAGGAATCAAACTGTAGACAAGATCACTTTTCTGGAAGGAAAACGATGGCTGGCTGGACTGAAAACCGACTTGTCAATCAAGCGATTGACTTTTGCAACAAAATCCGCAGACAATCTGCGATGCCAGAGCCGAGCCAGCCAGCCAGCCAGCCAGCCAGCGAGAGAGGAGACCAGAACCCAAAACAGAACCACAATGATGATGATGATATCTAAGCAGAGAGGTTCGCGGTTCGGTTCTGGTTTTCGCATCAACTAACATTCGCGAAAGGAGGAGGACTCCAAGACTCCAGAATCCAGACTCCAGAATCCAGACTCCAGAATCCAGTGTCCAGAATCCGAGACTCCAACTCTCAAGTCTTTCGCGTAGTTGTGGCATTTTCCTCCTCTCTTCCTCTCTTTCTCTCTCTCTCTCTCTCTCTGTTGGCCTTAAGCGAACACAAAAATTATTCCTTTGCCTAATTTGGTTTAAATGGAAATTCCACCACACCATATTGTAGGACCACAAGGACTTTAAATGACTACCCGACGGTAGATTCGTGTCTTGTTCTAAAGTGAACTATTTTTGGTATTTTTTTCTGTGATTTCAGTTCGACGAGAGCGTCTCAGGCCCTGCACCAAATTGTATCTTTGTATCTTTGGGTTTTGTGCGTTTCGTTCAGGGCCCCAATCACTGCCGAAATGATTTACGATCACGATAAAGAGATTACACAAAGCAGGAGAGCAGGAGGAACACTTTTCACGAAAATAAATGACGATTAGATGGAGAATTTGGAATCGAGAATGAAAGCTGCGAAGGCAGGAAGAAGGCAACGAACTTTGGAAGAGAGAGATATCTTCAATAGATTATACAACAGAAAGGGAATGGCACTCTGAGAAAATGAAGCAGTAGAATGGCAACCTGACAGTCACATGTAAACGTTGCATGAAGAATGAAAGCTTTTAATGTTTAAATTGTAGGAAAAGGAAACAATTAAGATAATAGAATGGATTATAAGGGAAAGCTATGAAAGAATGTGATGTAATTTAGTAAATATTCAAAATAACCATTCACGTGTTAACGTTGCATGATACAAATGATTGGAACAGCTGTCATCTGTGAGAGATAGTAAAATGCGAGAATACAATACGATATAAAGGAAAATTATAAACAAAATTGAGTAAATGTGAGAATGCTGAACTCTACCAGAAGTTCAAAAGAACCATTCACGTGTAAACGTGGCACTGAAACGCCAGTCATTGAAGAATAAAGATTAAAACAGTGGAAAATTTCTAAAGTAGCTCTTAAATACTCTTCCAATTAATAAAAGGCACTTAAAAATACCATAAAAACTTAATAAAAACCCCAATAAAAATATCTCAATTCCAGTTAAGTAAATAAATTGATACCCAGTTACATGATCATCCTCCCATCACCCATACATAATCCCTTTATATGGCCCTACACCATCCCTAGTTTGCTTCATTCCCGGTTTTAATCCTTTCTCCGATAAATTCGGACAAACAATAAGCAGAGGAGGGATTAAATATTGCAAGTGGAGTCAAAGACCAATAAAAATGCATTTAATCCCCCGCGAACCATATAATTTATATACATACATTCGCTGGGCTCTGGGCTCTGGTCTCTGGTCTCCAGACCCCCAAAACGACAGGCAAGAGGCAAACAAAAGTAAAAGTACAGTGGGGTCCCTGCTGCCACAGGGGGGACACATTCATGCATGCCACAGACAGATTGAGATACCCATGAAATGTACGATGTGTATGTGTATCTGTAAGGGACATACAACAACGCATGTGTGTGGCATGGGTCCACATTTGAACTTTAACACACGACCGACCGATCGACCGTCCGTCGCGCGACTCCGACTCCGAGACTCCGCGACTCCGACGACTCCGACGACTCCGAGGTACAATAAAAATTTCAAGTTTGTCCAAAGAGACATATGGGCACTGCCCTGGCCCGGGCTCCGACTGTGGCAGACTGTGGCAGAGACTGTGGCTCTGTGGCTCTGTGGCAAGGGTCAACATTATAAAATCGCAAGCGCGGCAGCAACAAGCAAATAATTTATGAGCAACTTGATGCATGGTGGCCGCCTAAGTTATGGACCTCTCTCTCTCCTATAGCGAAGGGTGGCATCGGGGCAACTGCTCGATCAGCAATTGCCAACTGCCAGAAAGATATACCATATACGAATCTATATATAGGCAGATATCTGCCCCGTAGCCATAGTATTTTTTACTCGTAAAACCCAATGACGCATCGTCTGCGTTTGCATTGAATGCACATTGGTTTTTTTTGTTTTGTTCCTCAATTTTTCCTCAGACGAACTGTCTTTTCTACTCTTTTTTCCCCGCGATCTTGACAGACAGACATTGGAGTTTTTTTTTGGTTAGTTGTGAAAAGAGTGGAGAGAAGAAGGCTGACAGACAGACCAGAGACCTGTGGGCGTGGACGCAGACTTTACTTAGACACAAAAAGACACAGCAAATGGGTGAAAATTTCATAAGAAAACAATGTTTTTTTTTGGGGAGAGAGAAAGAGAGAAAGATATTACGAAAGTTGAGGATTCAACAAGTTGGGGGAGGTCTGGCCCTTTGAAGAAAGTTTTTAGCAGGAAAAATAGGGAAAAAGCAATGAGAGAGGAAATGAGGATGGGAAATACAAGTAGAGATTGGGATGGGATGATAGAGATGGTCTAGAGACTGTACAAATGAGGGAACTTCCTTCTTAAAGTTAGAAGTGGCACTTCACATAAAAGTATAAAGAAAAGTTAGTAAAAATATAATACAAAACTAAAGCAAAGACTTGAGACTGCACTCTGCAGAAAATCTCCAGAAAAACCACATGAAAAATTCCCAAAAGAATAATTAAAATTACAAAAATTTCTTGGCCAGAAATTGGAATGTTTTCCTCCAAAAATAACGAAACAAAACGAAACAAAAGCAAAATTTGTGTAAAATCAATCATGAAGAAAAGTCAGCCAAATGGAAAATATTGTGGAAATGCAAACAAATTTCGAAAGATGAAAAAGTGTCGAAAATTCCTCAAAAATTCTGCAGAGCTTAAAGATGATTAATGATTAATGGTACAGAAAAAAGGGGATTTCAAGGGATTCTGCTGCAGATCCCCAGCTCTGCCTCTGCCCTCTTTCTGATCTGCAGCCTCATTCGGTTGGGTGTTAATTCATTTTGGGGTTAATTCGTTAATTAGCATAAATGTATCTGCATTTCACAGAACCAAAAGAAAAAAATCCCCAAACAGAGACAGAAATCTGTGTCACTTGGGGAGAGATGATGGGGCCGCCAGACACCAAGAAAAATATATATATATGTGTATATGTCTTTTGCTTAATAAAAATAAACAGCTCGTAAGACTTTCTGTCTGTTCTTTCAAGGGGGGACATACAGAAATGCACATTGGATGTTAATTATTTTGGCAGTTGAATGCAACAGCAACCGAAAATTGTGTATATTTTTATATGCACGATTCTCCGTCGAGAGAAGCGAAACAGTGAAATGAGCGCAAAATGCATATTAAAATGTCAAGATGGCACCGCTTCTGGGGGTTAAAGAGGGTGCGCAGACAGACCAGACCAGACCCCGGCTTTCGGGTTAAATATAAAATTGTAAACTTTATTTTGTTTTGTGCAAAATTTGCCAAATTTGGCCAAAACCACATAAATATACAAATTCATTTCGCTGTTCGTTCGTGGAAAAAAGTGTCCGCTCAGCGGAAAGATGCGATTGTGCAGAAAAACGAAAAGCAAAAGCAATTTTTGGATGCCAGATATCATATGGCGGCGCATATGGGTAACCTCCTCCTCGAGCTGCCATGGACATTGAGGCAGAGGTTGGTGGCAGGGGCAGTGGCAGGGGCAGTGGCTGGCGCTGCAGACCCATTGCCAAAATTCATCTGTCTCTCGATTGTCGGAACCAATTAACCCTTTGCGGGGCAGGCAGAGATCCTTTTGATTGAATTCTGCTTTTGGGTTTTCTCTTTCTTGATTAGCTTTCTTATGCTCATAAAATATATGACAAATGATGTGGAAAATTATGATTGATGGTATTCTGAATATGAATACGAGTATGTTGCATACAGGATTCAATTAAATTATATATTTACTTAAAAATACTATAAAATTACTTTAAAAATACCAGACAAATTACAAATATTATTTGCAATTATTTTAGGTTACCATACAACTAAATAAAATAGTAAAAAAGATATTAAAAAAATAATAATATTAAAAAAATAATAGTAAAAAAAAAATAATAATAAACAAAAATATTTATTTTCTAAAAACTTTTTAAAATCCTTTAAAAATATATATGCTAGATAATACTATAAAAATACTAAAAAAATACTTAAATATTTACTAAAAGTTCCTTAAATTCTTTAAAAATACCATAGAAAAAACGCTAAAATTCTTTTGAACATAAAAAAATACTTCTACAGGAATATTCAATTTGTTTTTGTGTTAGTATTAATATTATATAATATGTATTAAACTATTATAAAACGATTTTTAACATACGTTTTTTTTTTTAATCTTTTGAGCAATTACAAAATTAAAATTATTATATTTTAAAAATCAATAAATAATTAAAACATTAAATTTTGCATTCAAGTAGATTCCAGAAATCTTAGACTACTACAAACCTCAAGAGATCTTACTTCCTCAACAATTCTCCAAGTTCCTTAAGCCCCCAATGATATCTGATACTCTCCCAAGGAAATACAGCATCAAATAAAACCCCCTCCGCATTCCCGCCATTCTGCCCAGGCTAAGGCATTCCTTTTGCTCCAAAGAAAAAAAAAAACAATCCGCAAATGTCGTAACTTGGCGCTAAGTTAAGCGGCTATGAAAGCCAGTTACTCCACCACCAGCCAGCCCCCGACTGCTCCTCCCTCCCACCGATCGGATCATGGAGGATGGTGCTGCTGTCGGCAGTTCCAGTTTTCCTCCAAGTACACCCGAGTATCTTTTCTTTCTGTTCGCAGACGCAGAGAGCGAGGGAGAGAGAGAGAGAGGGGGAACCCATCAATTGACAGGTAACCGCTACGCTCTGGACATTGATATGATTAGTGATTTTTAATTTAACGCTTCCACGAAGCGCGTTAGAGCAGACACAGCCGAGCTCTTTAGAGGCAGCCCAAAGGCTGATGGCTGCCCGCCTCACAGATCTTTTTGCATTTCCGCAACGATCCATCGAAAGCCACAAAGAGAGTCAGTCTCTCCCTCTCTTTCACCCTCTCTCTCTCTCTTGAAGAGACCTGAATCGTAATTTGTCAGCTTTTGGTAATAACTTTGGACATTTACCGTAAGCGACAGGCAGGCAGCAGGCAGGCAGCCCCAGCCCCAGCCACAGCCACAGCCGCAACGATCGCGATAAGTCGCGTTTCAACCTGCAGAGGCGCCCGATCTTGCGGCCAGAGATAGCCACACGATCCATAAGATACTTTTGCGGATGGGGACCGCTGCCCGCCGCCTAATTGATTTTCGCATGCGACGTGACGGCGATTGCCTTTTTCGGTATCTTTTCGGGTTGCTGTTTTTTTTACGATATGACATAATTATTGTCATTCATAAATTGTGGGGCTCATTGGTAGAAGAGCTCGTTATCTATATATAAAAAAATAAATAAAAACACAGAGAAGATAAATGTGCAAATGATTTGCCAACTGCCGTAAATGGTTCTGCCTCATAAAGAGGTCTTTCTCTTAGGGGAAACTCCTCTGGAAAACCTCTCTCTTTCTCTCTCTCTCTATAGCAAATGACATTCCTCCAACCATGGCTTTGGGGGGTGGCTCCACCCATTGATATATTTGATAATTGAATAAAACCCGAAAAACCCCAATCCACCCCTCCCCCACCGTTTTTTGTATCTCTGGAATTGGAATTCGTGCTTTGGAAATTTGCCAAAGCCATAAATTTGGCCGCTAGCCATAAGGTTTTTTTATTCCTTATTCCTTAATATAATAATAAAGCATGCAGAAAACCAGAATTTGCTGCTAGTTTTATGGCCAAGAAACAATAAGGTTGAAGTCGTGTCGGGAGATACTCTAAAAAGTTTAGGCAGGTGTTTCGGAATAAATATTTATGCATCTTAAATTAATAATACATTTTTTATTTATAATATAATATATTTTCTACAGTCCTTTATGACATTACAAATTTTATTCCAAAAACTAGAGTTCAGGAATCATATTTTGTATATTTTTGATATATTCTACATATATTCCTGCTATTTCTTTTTTTAACTAAATTTTTTTTATCAAAAATAATCGAAAAACATTTTAAAAATCACAGAAAATACATTTTATACTTATATTATTTTTTTTAAAACCCTAAAAATCCTCCAAAAGATAACCATTATTTTTAATCCATGATTCCCCGGCAGCAAAACAAAAAAAAAACCCCTCACAACAAACAAGTGTCAAAGTTCATTTTGGCAGCATGTAATCCCCTTTTTGTCCTCCAGTCAACCTATAATCTTTACCTCACCAATGATTATACCCTTTTTCTGCCCGGAAAAAAATTCCCAGTTATCGCTGAGAGCTCATCTCTCGATTACACAATTCTCCAACCCCCAAAAACCAACAGAAAATTGCAATTGCAACAGAAGAAAAAACCTCAGTCTGAGGAACATTTTTGTAAATATTTGCTGCTGCTGCTGCTGCATGTGGCATGTGGCATGTGAGGGGAAGAGCTTTCTTATTTATTGAGCGGGTCTGCTGCTGCTGTCTGCTGCTGCTGCCGTTTCAATGGTGAAAAAGAAGTCAAGTGAGGTCGACCAGATCTAGGGGGTATAAAAACATTTAGTTGTTGAGGCTAATAACAACGACAACCTCCACCAAAACAGCCAAGAGGGGGAAGGTGGCTTGTGGGTGCGATTTTGTGGCTTTTTTCTTACATTTTTGCTGTGCTTTTTTCGGCATCTTGTAATTGTTGTTATTATACAATTTGCAAAAACAGCAAACAACAGCAGCAGCGCAGCAGCAGCGCAGCAGCAGCCATGTAAAACAACAATAAAACAACGAAAATTGTACAAGCATTACGAGTACTTGTACTCGTATTCGTAGTACTCGTAGTACTCGTAATTTTTGTACTCATTTCAGTGGCAAAAGTCTGGGTCGGATCGCTTTTTTCTGCATATTTGACATTTCACTTGTTGCAATTTTTTTGGTTTATTTTTACTGCAGTTTTTCTGATATTTTTTGGTTGGCAATTTTCATGGCAAAATATTTTCGAGATTAATCTGAAAAAAGCGCATTAAAAAATTGCAACAAAACAGTAACCCTCGGGCATTTTTTTTACCTTTTGATTTATTGATTTTTCCGAGCAGATAATGTGTGATTTTTCTCATAGAAAAAAAAAAACACAAATGCAATTGTTTTTGTTGGCTTTTGGTTTGGTTTTATTGTCTCTTAATGTGAGAAACTTTTGCTGTTGTGTGTGTCAACAGAGAGCTTTGGCTATAGCTCCAGCCCATTGTTGCATAACCCTCCCCCCCCGCCCAGTGCCACCGCCACCGCCACCGCCAAGACCCTCCAGCCAGCGCCAACGTCAGCGCAATGCGATCTTATATCTTTTATGTGAACCTCCAAAAGGCGGTTGGTTTCTCGGCATGCCTCGACGGAAAAAATACAACAAAAATACTACAGAAAAGAAAAACGTTTTTAAACAGGCTAATATGACAAAATTTTCAGACAGCTTGTCTGCTAACTTGATTCCAGTGCAGGGGGCGGCGCTGGGGCCCTTGCCACAGAGGCGGGTTTCAGAGGTTTCTTTGGAGTTGGTTTAAAAAAGGAATTAAAGGGCAATTCTATTAGGTATAAAAATACAAAATAATAGGGGACTCTTTAGAATCAATTTTTGTTTATTAAGAAATTCAATTAAAAATTTATATTTTTGTTGGAAAAATATTTATAATTTTTTGAAATTCTTTAGAATTTAATCTTAGCGATAAAAGGTTTTGATAATGGTTCCAATTTCTACAAAAAAAACTCCAGAAATGGCAGGAATGTATTTAAGACACCGACAATCCCCCGAATTGGATTAAATTTTTAAAGAAATATTTTTAAGATTTATAGATTTGTCATCGGAATGGTTTTTGAATTTGAATTTTCTACTTATATTCATTAAGTTAATGTTTAATTCCAAATAATTTCTCAATAATAATCTTTTAAATTTCTATAGATTTTTCTTGCTTTAAAAAAGGGTTTAAACCATACAAAATATTCGTACTCCATAGAATGTTACCTTTTATCCTTCTTCATTTCAAATTCCCTCAATGTTTTGCCTTCCCAAAACTCTGGTCCCACCTCTCGCCCCAAACATTCCTACCAGGGGGGGAAATATAAGCGGCTGGAACCTCTGGTGGAACGTGGAACCTCTCCGTATCTCTGGTGCCATGTGCCATGTGCCTGGTGCCTGCAGCAGCCAACTAACGTAAGCCTCGGCCACCATAAAACGCCACCATTTGCATAATTTCTAATTAAAATATTTTCCAAGCAGACAGAGAGGCCTAGAGGGAGAGAGAGGCCCAGAGGGAGGGAGAGGCCCAGAGGGAGGGAGAGGCCCAGAGGCAGAGAGAGGCGACTGGAGGCTGGAAGATTGGGCTGCTGGGTGCCATTCGGTTTCAGGTTTTGTTGTTGTTTTTCGGAAAAACTCTTTTGGGCGTCTAGATAAAAATTTCAATTAATTTAAATTTGATTTTTATAGGCATTCACCTGTGCACAGGAGACCGCAGAAGAAAAGCCGAAGAAAAGGTTCCGAGGCAGCTGGCTCTATGAATTCGTAATTAATTAATTCCCCGCAAGAGCTTGAATCGGAATAGCTTTTCGATTTCAAATTAGAGGAGTGGCACGGTGCAGGGGGGACGCCCAGGCGTCGGGGGAGGGGAGTGAAGTTTGATAGACTTTTCTTTTTGTCAATTATTTGAACGGTGGAACGTGCGGCGCACCGCAGTGGCAGTGGCACTGAAGTGAAAGTTGTTTCAATTTCAAATCGGAAAAAAACACACACACAAAAATTAAGTAATTTTTCAGTTAAAAATAGAAAGAAAAATAATACAGAAAAAAAACGAGTTAAAAATATATAAAAAAAATATAAAAAATTGTTACAGTTTCAGGGGGTGGGGCGAAGAAAAAAATACCATAGAAAAGGCCTACAATGAAAAGTAATCACAAAAGAGAGAGAAAGATAGAGAGAGATGATCACTTCACCTGTTTTTGCGGGGTTTTTACTCTTCTTTTTTTTTATACTCATTTTCTGATTTGTTCAATGCTATAATTTTCGATCCCATTGATAATGATCTGGCGGCAGTCACTCATCGTCGAACTTGAATCGTCAGCCGGTTTTCTCAGTCCAGTCACTCATCCATTCGACTGTCTGTCTGTCTGTCTGTCCGTCTGCTTGTCTGTGTGTCAGATTGTCTGTCTGTCTGTCTGTCAGGTGTATGGAAGCATTCGAAAATTGTATCGAATTATAAACTCAAATGTGTATTGTAATCATCGTTCGACTTTGACTGGAAACTGGACTTGAACGCAAAAATATCACAAAGGAAAATATGATATGAAATGGAGAGAAATGTGTGTGTGTGTGGGGTATAAGGAAAATTTGATCAGGTACGGCCCACAAGGCAAAGCCAAAAAGGGTATTAAAAGTGTAGCCGTGAGAGCGAACTCTGAGAGGAGAGTGTGGGAGCATTTTTGTAGCTTTTGTTCTTGCCGAGAGAGCGTTTGAAAGAAGGATAGAGAGAGAGAGTGCAAACGGAATTGAAGCTTCCATTGGAAGCTCTGCTAGCAGAGAGTGTGGAACAAAGCTCTCTCTCTCTCTCTCTCTTGCTTTCTTTGCATTAACGAAGATCAAGAAATGTGCGTGTGAGCAGCCAGGAGGAGGCTCTATCTGTCTCTCTGCCCACCCTTTCTGCAAAGAAGCGCCAAGTCCCAACTGATTGTCCCGCAATTATTAAGCTTTAATCTCTCTCTCATTTATTTTTCATTCCTTCTGTCTCTGCAAAAAGAAAAAGCAACAAAAACCTGACCCAATTAGAGTATTTAACCTTCGTCGTTGAAACGTTTTCGCGTTTTCTTTTATTTTGTATTTTTTGCTGCTGTATGTCTGCTGTATGGCTTTGCCATAATTATAAGCGCCCCTTTTTTTGCTGCTGTTTTTTTGCAATGCAATTCCCCGTGCCCCCTCCCCCCCCCTTCAATCGCTGTAGCCACCGTTTATAAATCATTTCCCTGGTGGATCAGCAATTACAAACACATGCCAGATGTTTAGAGTGCAAAGGAAACCCTGATTTTGATTACAAATACAATGGCATGGGGATAATATAATGGCAGTACCGCCTGTAGCCGGACTGTACCCCGGACTGTACCCCGGACGGTACCCGAACCGACTGCTGATCCGCTGCCGGCACAGACATATAATTTAATAGAATTGTTGTAAAAATGTTTGCCCAGGGAATGTGGTGTGCGGTTTCTGAGGTTTTGCGCCTGCCTTCGGCTAGCCTAGCCGTTGATTTTCAGTTTCAGTTTAATGCACAGTTTCTTATTGCAACTAATGATAATACTAAAATAAAGATCGTAGCAGTTGAGATCGTGCACTGAAAAAATTTAATTTCCGTTTTTTAAATGTAGTACAAATTGCACTTGAGCTTTGTTTTATGTTCATTTTCTGCTGCATTATTTTAAACGTGTTCAGTAATTCAAATTGCCTTTTTGTTTATTAGGGGTACATTTTTAGTTCATTCTTTGCTTATTCGTTCATCCAGAGTTCATTTATAGCTCACTATTTGCTAAGATATTCATCTAATGCTCATTTTTTCATTTCATTTCCTGCTTTCTTGTTCATTCTTCGCTTATTCGTTCATCCAGAGTTCATTTATGGTTTATTTTCAGCTTATTTGCTTTTTTTTGGTTCATTTCAGTTCATTCTTTGCTTATATGTTTAACTAGTTTTAATTTTTAGTTCATTCTTTCCTTATGTGTCCATTTAGTGTTCATTTTCTGTTAATTTTTTGCTTATTTGTTCACCAAAAGTTCATTTTTAGTTCATTTTTGGCTTATGTGTTTATTTAGTATTCATTTATGATTCATTCAAAGCTTATGTGTTCATTTAGTGTTCATTTTCAGTTAATTCTTTACCTCCTTTTAGCTTCTCTAGTTCATTGTACAGTACCATTTACATTTACCATTCATTCTATTCATTATCTATTCAATATCCCTTTTTTAAGGTGAATTACTATTCGAAAAGAAATGACAGTCAACGCATTCATTCGATTCGTTCATTCGAAGGTTGGCTGCTGGCTGCTGCTCTGAGGAAAGTCCTACACAAAATTTGCATTTGTCCGAGCGGCAGGCAGCCAAAACCAAATATGGCTTGCCGCACAATGGTGAATGTTGTTTATTTTTTCCACATCCTACGATTATTTATTATTGCCACTTGAGACAATAAACTCAATAATTCAATTGCAACATACGGGGTACACACACAACACACAAATCATGTGAAAGTGCAGGTAAAAGTGCAGTCAGTTTTTGGCGAAAGGTTTTCCGGAGACAGAGAAACAGAGAGAGAGAGAGATCTAATTAGTAATGCATTAGTGCACCCCAAAAATGGTAAATCGGGAAATGTTCACCAGCCTCCTCCCCTCCCACTCCTGGCTACTTATTACACGCGATTAGTTGCAACTTTGGGCCAAAGGAAACCTCTCTGTTTGGTTCGATTGAAACCAAAAGTAAAAGCACGAAAATCGACGAAAATTCATCGAACTTCAAAAGCTTCAAAAGCCGCCACTCGATCAGTGGGTGTTCCCTCCAACAAAATAGGGTCAGGGCTATATCGTATCTGCTGCTCTCGATCTGCCCTCAATCGGCTCTCCTCTCCTCATATTACACTGAGAGATCGTACAACAATTAGACAACGGGGCATGCCACTCCACTGGCAACTCCAGCTCCACTCCTCCTCCTCATTACACACCCGCCGCACCGCCACTGACACACTTTTCTCTTCTAAAAGATCTCTTGATCATGAAATTGGGAGCACAAATCTTTTGTTTCCAATCTAAAAAAAAAAAAAAAAAAAAACACTCCAATTGAAAACGAAAATGATTGATTGATTGATTGTCTGAATGAATGAATGATAATTGAAAAAGAGAGTAGAAAGATATACAATCTTTGATAGCGTGCGTAGAGGCTGAACAAATGATTTTCCAGCCACACGGAAATGGGAAATGCAGGAGAAAATGGGTAGTAATGAGACCTAATGAGGGTTCCAGATATTCTGAGTAGATCAAGAAAGTTTGTGGGCAAGGAAAACGACTTTTCTTTATAGAAAACTCTTGGAAATAAATTAAGAAATTTGAGAAAGAATTATTTAAGATTTCTTTTTGTGGATTTCTTGAGTAATAGATTTTTAGTTGCTTTTTTTAAAGCCCTTTCCAAACTTTTCAGCTTCTTTTTTGCTCAAAGATTTTTTATATATTATTTGAAATCAGGAAATATTACTTTTTAGATTTTTTCTAACGATATTCCGTACATTTTCATAATTTTCTGCACTTTTTTTTCAAGAACTTATCCCATAATTCCTTTTCTTTACTCTTTTCATTAAATATCTCCTTTAACACCTCCAAATGTCTCGTTATTGACTTTTCTTCAAAGAAAATTCTTTGGAAAAGGAAGGAATGTTTGAAATTAATTTAATTTAATTTTTAGTTTAATAAATAGATTTTTAGTTGAGTTTTTAAAGCATTTTCTTGCTTTTTCAGCTTATATTTTGTTTAAAAAATTATCGTATGAAAGTCTCGCCATTTTCTTTTTAAATCTTTCTACCGAAATTCTCAAAATTTTCATCGTTTTCTGCCTCGTTTCTTCCAACAACCCATCCAATAATCCCCTATCTGTACTCCTTTCATTACATGTTACCTATAACACCTCAAAATCGTTCAATTAAAACAATTTCCATTCCTCTTTCGATAGAGATTCCGAAGCGACAGCAATATCCCTTCCCTTTCCCATTCTTACAGGTTTTCCTTTTCCAAATTGGTTTAAGTTCTGATTATTCTAGATTATGTGTCTTCCATTTGCATTCTCCTGCCATTCCACCACCAATCGAAAAACATCTCAATCGCATTCAAAGCTGTTTGCATAATGACGATTCATTTCGAATGGGCTTTGAATAAAAGTGAATGAACACTGAAAAGTACGAGTGGATGTGGCAGAAGCAGAGGGGAAGGGGGAGGAGGAGCATCGTCATTGGACGCACTCGATGGCAGGGCACACGGCACACGGGACACGGGACACACAATGCATTTGATTGAATAATGAAGCCCAAGTAATGGCAAAGCCAAACAAAAACACACAGCAAACACACACACAAGCAAAAGCAAAGCCCCGATTCCGATTCCGATTCGATTCCGATTCCGAATTGAAATCCCAAGGCAAAACGCATTTTGTTGTAAGCGCAGTCGAACGAATGAACGAATGAATATACGAATACGACTACGAATACGTATGCGAAAGGCAAATAAAGATACCGAATAAAGTAGTTACAATTTCGAGGAAATTACATAACATTAGGAGAGCAGCAAACAGTGTGGCGAGGTGGGGTGGGGTGGGGAGGGTAGGGTAGGCCCTCGCTGCGCTCTCTGGAGCAGCATTGGGCAATGCGACGCGAGGCAGTCATCGCGCAAATTAATGAAGTGGAAAATAAACACAAACAAAGAAAAACAAAACAAAAAACAACAACTGACAAATCATATAATCTACAAGGCGGCAGATCGGCAAGACAGATCTCAGCAGAGGCAGGGGCCGAGGCTCGACAGAGGCAGAGGCTCGACCGAGGCAGAGGCTCAGCAGAGGCAGAGGCTCGTTTGTCAAGCGGAAAATGAAATTAACTTGAGAGGAAAAAAAAAGACTAAAACATCTTTGGATGATGACAGTTTTCCAGCATTACATAATTTCCAACTCCCCCCCAGGCTGCCTCCCACCACCTGCTGCTGCCATGTCATTAGGGAATTTTCACAAGATTTCCCATTGTGTTTCTCTGTCTTTCTGTGGTCACTGGATATTTTTGGTATGGCTGCGATTGTTCTGGCAAATGGCCTAACAAATGACCAATGTTACACTTGTTAACTCGTTTCGATTTGCTGGTCTAGAAAGTGAATGCCCCTCGCCAGAAAAAACTAAAGAAAAAAAAACAAAAGAAAGACCTTTCTTCCAAAGACAAAGAGAATGAATCAAAATTCAGAGAAAAAAGAGTGTGAAATAAATGGTAAGAGTGTGAATAATATAGGGTAGGGCTTTGAATAGAAGATAATATTAAAGATATTACTTTAATTTCGAGAGAGAAAGATGAAATAATCAGGGATCGTAATCATTATAAGCAATATTTTAAAAATCTCGCAATAATAATTAAATTTTAAGTTTTATGGCTAATCATCAGTTTTAAATTATTATCCATAATAATTATTAATAATAATTATAAATAAAAGAAGGAAACTTGGCTTGAGGCACAGTTCCAGGGGGTTCCTATAACTCCCAATGGTTTTCAAGCAATTTATCGTATTTTTATCGATTAGCATTTGGTATTAATTGCAAATAATCTTTAGTACAAAATACCATTTTTGGGTAAAAGAATATAAGAAAGACTTCCTTGAGTAAATATTGCTTGAAAATCGAATAAAAAGTGGGTTTGATTACTTTTTAGTATATTTTGTGTTTTAATCGGAGAGAATACCTTTCTTTGAATACCTTAATTAGTTTCGAATGATCTTTTCTATTCAAATTAGAAACGTTCTTTATTCAGAACTCTAAGAGCATTATCTATCTCTCCTTTTTGAATCTTTGTGATCATATTCCCCTCCTTTAAAGTTGTCTCTTCTTCCCTTCTTTAAGTTCATTCGCAATCTCCCACCTTCTTTAATTTAGCTTGAAATTTGATTTAATTTTGATGGGAAATGATTTGAATATTCAAAAGAGTGAGCGGAGGAGAGACTCTACGCACAGTTAACCCTGGCAGCCCCACCTCCAACGTAATTTCAAAAGAAGTACCTCTTCAGTTCTCAGAGACGAGACCTCTTTACGCTTGAGGTCTAACTGTCATAGGCATCGGCCAGACCGAGAAAACGTTAGAAAAAGAGCCCAAAGAAACAGTGGAAGAAAGAGGGAAGCATAAAGAAGGTGGGGAATGAATGAATGAATGAAATAAAGAAATAGAAAATAGAGAGACAGACGATAGACGATAGACGAGTGCTATGTGCGTTCTCAATGAGTTTTTACAGTTAAATGGGTTTATTTCTCTCTCTGTCTTTCTGTCTCTTTGGAGGTTCTCCCCTTCGAGAATGGGTCAAACTCCCGATCTATTTTTTGTGGCACACCACGTGTGCATGCCCCTCCCCTCTCCCCCTCTCGACGACCGTGTTTCAGCCAATCGATCGTGCGAATAAATCATTATTTTTCTCTCGTTTCCTGCAGAGACACCATCCACCAATAAATCAAATTGCATTCCGCCGTCAATTGCTGTTAATTTCTTTGGCGTTGCCTCACAAAATACAAAAAAAAAGAAATACATTTTTATTATTTATTTTCCGAATGTACAATATATGAAAAATGCATAAATTATTTATTGCTAAAAAGCAAAATGTCATAAGTGTCCGTACGTCCAGTCGTCTCGTCTCTCTCTCTCTCTCTCACTCTCTCTGTCTGTGGCATGCGGCATGCGGCGGACACTGTGGGAACCTTTTGCTTTTTTGGGGGTTTGGTTATGGAGGTCCCTCCTCCCCGGCTCGGCTGTCTCTCTGCTGGATTTTGTGTTGAAATATTTCGTCGTTTTGTTGTGTCAATTGGGGGTACGATTCGGACACAGCTGTTCGTAATTCGTTAGTCATGAGGTCCAGGTCCCGTGTCCAGGGAACGTTTGTTGTACATTTTTGATGTATTGATTAGAGTAGAGGTTCAATACACCACCCCCTTCTCATACGATTTTAAAGTGCCACAAAATTGGTCAAATAAATGTATTTGAATAGTTTTTGGCCAATAAAGTGAATGGCCATATGAAATATGGTGTTTTTCTGCAATTTTATTGATTTCAATATGACATATTGGGTTACTTAGAGGTTTTCTTTTGGGGAAAACCATCCAAAATAGTCAAAATTTTGCATAGAATTTGTATACATTTACAAGCTCATGTATTACTCTCCCTAAATGCTAAATTGAATAGGGATACTACCGAAAATTCCCAAGTTACATTGGATATATGCATGATATATTTTCGAAAATATACCTTTCCTTGTCAAAACCAATATATTTTACCTTTTTTTTTACATAAAATATGTGTATAATTATTTTGGCAGCACTAGCTAGAGAGAAATGCTAGTTCTCTTGGACTTTTCTATGAAAAATGTATCCCAATTTGCATAGAAATTAAATAAATAACCATATACTGATACTAAACTTCTTATAAATTCTATTTTTTAGGGATACGACCAAGAACTGCTGAGTTCTTATAGGTTAGTGCATGATATCTCATCAGAAACTATAGAATTCTTAACGAAAATACCATTATAAGCTCCTCATATTCTAAATTCAACCCAATTTTACGGACACACTTCTCAGTTCTCATGGAATCATTTATTATAATCCATACAATCATAGATAGTATACAATTTCAAGTAAAACTCCCCTTGTATGCAAAATTTACTAAAGATAAGACCTACATCCTCTCAGTTCTTATAGATAATTTTGGAAAATTCCCTAATATCTGATGGAAAAGTGCACAATTTCCCACAAAATCTCCATATTTTACATTCTTTCGATAGAAAGATCTCTGAAATACCTTTCTACCCATCAAATCTCCACAATCTCCATAAAAAACCGTCTGCTGTCTGTCAACTATTATAACATCTTCTCCCCTGTCAAAGTCTACCATTTGATGGCCTTCCCCTCCCCACCCTTCCACCCTTCCGCACTCAACACTTTCTTCTTCCTCTCCATTCTATTCTTAGAGCAAAACTCATTTTGAAATTAATTGCTTCACAATGTACGGGAAAAACCTGTTAGCGCCAGAGCTTGAGCTCTGGAGGGCCCTCCAGACGGCAAACAAAAAAGGTCAGCATTTTTTATTGACCCAAAAAACAACGAAAAACGCCAACGCGGAGAGGCAGCGATAGAGCAGAGGCAGAGCGTCAAGTATTTCTAGTTTTTATTATGGCAACAAAAATAAAAACAGTTGATAATTCTCAGAGGTCATCCCTGATAAGAGCTGTGGCTGTGTCGTCGTCGTCGTCGTCATCGTTGTCGTCGTCGTTGTCGTCGTCTCTGGGTCGTGAGAGGTCTGTCTGGGGTCTGGTGTCTCCCGCTGATTTTCAATTGAATTAATTTGGATTTTATGGCCGCTATTTCGGAGGCGCTAATTGAAGAGCCCCAGAGATCCCCCGATAAGGGAGAGGAGCCAGAAACAGATGTGTGTGTGGATCCGTGTTAAAGAATAACAAGAAATTCGTTCTGTAAGACTGTGGGAAGTAGTGATAAGGGATTTCAATCATTTCCTATCAATTTTTAGAGGCAAAGAAAAACTGTAATTGAAAGTTCTTTCCGAGAATCTTCATTAAATATAATAACAGTCTCTCTGTACACCCGTATATTCCCCAAACATCGAAATTTGTGCTCAAATTTCAATATTTCCACAAACCCACAATTTGCTGATCGTAAAAACAAGTCTTAAAATCTTCAAAATTTCACACTTTTGCGTGCAGATCCCAAAAACAAAAAAAAAACAAAAACACAATTATGGGGTACAAAAAAAAAAACCCTCAAAAGAAGAGAAGCAGAAAAGGGTTCTCCAAAAAAAAAAATAAAAACTCATTTCAGAAAGAACATCATGCAATATGCAGGGAGGCAGAACAGAATCGTGTTTTCATGTTTTTCGAGAGTAATTTTATAAGAATTTTGGCAGAGAAGTTTTTTGTTTTTTTGTGCTTTTTTTTGTGGAAGCTCTTCCTTAAGAAATGTTCTTATAAAACGAAAAGAAGAAGGAAGGAAAGGCCCCATATAAGAGGAAATGAAGGAGATTCACTCCTGAAATAATGTTCAAAATTTGCATAAGAAAAACAAAGATTTTGCGCGTGCAAAAATAACAGTAAAAATACCATAAAATAAGAACACGAAAAGACCAAACAAAAAGCAAGAAGGAGAATAAGAACGAATTTAATTGATATTAATACTAGGTTATACCCTAGAAGAAGGTATTGCAATTAAAGAATAATAATGCATATTAAATTAATATAATCCGATTGGGATCTTTGGGGATATAGAGATATTTTCGGAACAAATAATTACTTTAACTTAGTTTTCTGATTTTTCTTAAACTGATTTTCGATGGTTTGATAGATAATATATGGTAGAAAATACATATACTATATTTATAGATATTCCTCAAAGAATCACAGCTCTAAGTACTGAGAAATATTCATAAATTTTTACTTTTTAAATATCTCAAACCCTTCCCTGCTATTCCAAACACTCCCTTAAAACCAATACACCCTACAAATACAGGGTACTGCCGTGAGCCGACTGCCGTGAGTGGAGTGGAGTACACATAATAATAATATAATTTTCTATAATAGAACTCTATGCATAGACAGAGAGAGGGAGACACAGAGGGAGCCAGAGGGAGAGAGAGAGCAAACAAACGAGCGCACATCGGCGCAAAGACCCTACTGATTGAGGGAACAACACCGCCGACAACTACAGCAACAACAACAACAACAGAAGCGCAGAGCGGGAGCAATACGAACAAGAAGAAGAAGTTCAACAACCTGAAAAAGAGGAAGAAGAAGGCGAACAGCAACAACAAACAGCAGCAGCAGCCAAGATACAGGAAGAGAGAGAGGGGCAGAAGCACGGCAGCAGCAGCGGCATATATAGAATGAAGAGAGGGGGAGAGGCGGCAGAGCAGCATCAGCAGCAGAGATATAGGAAGAGAGGGAGGCAGCACAGCAGCTCCATTGATAGAAGAGAGGGGGGAGCGCAGCTCCATTGATAGAGCAAGAGAGGGGGAGAGAGCCGGCACAGCAGCAGCTCCATTGATAGAAGATGAAGAGAGGGGTGGGATGGGATGGGGAGACACAGAAACGACCTGAAGTATGCCCATGGAATGGCTGGCGTGGATTGGAGAGGGGAGCAAAGAGATGAAAGAACACAACGGGGCGATTACTTCACTCACACCACACAACACACACACACGTACCAGCGTCCCCCCATCATAATCCTCCCTCCCTTCCACAGCCTTCGATTTCGATGCTGTCGATGATGATGATGATCAGCAAAAAGAAGAAGACGAGGGAGAAGAGAAGAGAAGTGAATCAAGAACTGCAAGATGGGAGGATTGGGCAGGGGCAAGGGGAAGGGGAAGGGGGAAGAGTGGATCTGGGCGAAAATTGCCCTGCAAAAAAGGGCGCCAGGCAACAACAACGAACGGTACTTCCAGGTAGAGATGATAGCGTGTGTCGGGTGGTTTCGCTCAGGCAAAATCGAACATGCACGAATCAAAAGAGCGAGAGAGGGTAAGGCATGGGGCAGGCCCCCATATATGATAAATGTAAAAAGATATAAAATAGAATAATATGAAATAAATAAATATAAAGTAAGTAAATGAGAATAAAATAAATCAATATAAAATGAATAAATAAAAAATAAATAAAATATAGGAAATAAAAACTAAATAAATAAAATATACGAAATAAAAAATAAATATATATAAAAACTAGATAAAAATTTAACTTTAATGAATGAAAAACCCATTGAAAAATAAGTAATAAATTTCAACATTTCCATGCAATAAAATTGTTTTTTATAGATACAAAACAAAAAAAAATTAAAAAATAAAAAAAACGAAGTATAAAAGTAATATGAAAGTGGTTTTTTTCCGATATATACCCAACGAACAATCCATAAAATGTACCATCTCTTTTCCTCCCAGAAACAAAGTCCACGAATCGTAAGGAGAGAATCTTGAAAATTTTCACAAATCAAATCAAAATAATTTACGCAAACGGTGCGCAAATTGTTTTCTTTTTTCGTTCACCTCCCAGTTCCCGCCCGGTACCTCCATTTTATTGATACCCCGCCAGATATTGATATTGATATATGGGGAGAGGGAAAGCGAGTGGAGAGAGAGCCATCACAATTACTGTGTAAAAACCTTGGGAAAAGAAGATTTTTTCGGAACGGAAGTCCGATAGCTGCGGCTCTTTTCTTTTCTTTTCTTTTCTTTGGGTGGGGTGGGGTGTTTGTTCTTTTACCGATTTCTTTCGGGTGTTTTGCGGTACTTTCTTTTTCTTCTCTTCTTCTCCATAAAGTGCGGAAGCAGAGCGTACTATCAGATAGACACAAACAGATCGTACAGATACAGATACGATGTCTACAAAACTGTTCGATTACCTTGCCTTTTTTTTTGTTTTTTTTTTGGAGATTGCGCCATGAACCGTGTACTACATTGGGCACTCATTCACACTCGTTTCACACTCACTCCACACACTCCACTCCACTCACTCGACTCGAGTCACACACATTTCCAATGTCCAACGATTGGCGGCGCGTGCAAGAGATCGACACTATAATATTCCATATTCAAATCAATTGTCCAACAACTTCTCTCCAAATCTTGAATGACAGCCGTCCCCGTGTGGCTGCGGCTGCGGCTGCGGCTGCGGCTGCGGCTGCACCTAGACCTTGTCAACGGTTCAAATCGCAAATCACTAAAAATCAAAATCAAAAGCACAAGAAAAAACTCCTACAAAGACAATGAAATGAGAATTGATTTTGTTTTGTTTTTATTTTTTTTATAGTTCAAATTACGAATGCACACAACAACAGCGAAAACTTATTCAATATTCACTAGGTTTGAGTGTAGTGAATACCCTAACTTTTTTCTAGGGGTATTTGGAATGTTTTATGAGCTTTGTACAGGCCTAGGGAAAAATTCCGCAAAAGGGTATTAGAAAATGTAATTTTCCAGCAATAATCTAAAACGAATTGAATGGCCATAAAGTGGGGCACACAGACACACGCCTACTACCACCACCACACGACTTGCTGCCGCTGCCGCTGCTGCTGCCACATTTGTCAACTCGAATGAAAATTGAATGAAATGCAATGGAAATCGAATCGAAACGAATAAGCGTGAGTATTCGCATTCATTCAAGTCAAAGGCCAAGCCCCAAGAAAAGAGGAATTTCCCCTGCTAATGATTTTGTCAGCAGAGCGCAGCCTCAATTTGCACATAATAATAATAATAATAATTGCTTTAATTAAATTAAAATTACTTAATTTGTGTGAATAGAACAGATGACTCTCTTGACTTTCATTTCACACACATATCATATGGTATGAATATTCAGTTCAAGCATCAAATGAATGATGAAGTGAATGACGGTACGGTACGACATTAGCCCAATTCGCTCTGATGATTTATTAGATTTTTTTTCTAGGTTCTGTAAATTATTTTCTGCTGTTGTTTTTCCTTCTTTTTTTTTACGAAATTTCTTTTCTCTTCTTTCGGCTCTTTCTTTTCTTGTGGCGGAAGTGGGTTAATAACTGATAACGCGGCGAAAATGTAAACACGACCCGAAATCCAATGAACGTGCAAATTCGCGGGTCTCTGAAAAACGGTACGAAAACAGTTCCAAAAAATAAAAAACAGCCAAACCAATTTGAAAATCATATTCGGCATGATTTCCGACCGATCTGGAGATCGGTTCAAAAAACTCTTCGTCTCCTTTTGGGGCGTATGTGGTGGGCGTTGCCTTAGCGTTAATTGAATTAAATTTTCGTTTGTTTTAATTAACGAAAAATTGCCTTAAATTTCAGATGAAATGTCGAGCCAAAAGTTGAAGAAATAAATGGCACAAAAGTTGAACTAATTTATTCCCCAGAAAGTTGAAAAAAATAAACACCAAAAGTTGCCAAAATTTGATCCAAAAATTGTCCCCAAAATTCTCAAAATATGTGGCGGCAAATGAAAAGCAGAATTCATATTTTAAATTTCCCTCCTTTAATTGTTAATTAATTTCTGCTTGCTTGTCAATATTATTTATGAGCATTTGTTGCCCATTAAAATGTTATTCATTTCAAATTTATTTGCTTTATTTATGGCCCAAAAGGCCTGCCCTCAAATTTCGGGTTTATTTTTTATTAAGTTAATGGCGCAGAGCCATAAAAAATACTTGTAAAATATATATGCACAAACATTAAACGGAATGGAAATTGCTGGCTGGAATTTAAATATATTGAGGGGTTAATAAAATTATACAAAAAAACATTGGAATGGCATTTGAATGGACGAGGCCTGGCCTGTAATTTGAGGAGCATTTCGAGCATTTCGAAAACGAGTTGGCAGCCCACTGACTGAGCTTTAAATTACGAAAAAGAGTGGCGTAAAGGTAACGTAACTCCTCTGAAGACATTAATTTTATTTGGCTCAAAGTTCAAATTCATTTATAGATTTTTAAGCCTTTTTTGTTGGCAATAAAAAAAAAGATTAAAAAATAAATCACAAGCAAGTTGGCAGCGCTATTTTGAAGGGTACTAAGCGAGTTGGCTGAGCCATAAATAAAATATTGAATATAAATGGAATAGAAATATAATTACTCCAACAAATTTGTATACTTTTTAAAAAATTATAAATATTTTCGATGGTTTTAAGACCAAAACTAGTTGGCAGTTTCATCAATTTGTTTAATAGGATAGATTTTATAGGGTAACGTATGTATTTTTGTCTCAATCTGTCTTTTCCATAATATTTAAAGTATTTGGGAATGGATTTTTAATTAATTAAAAAATCTTTTAATGGATATTTTAATTTAAAATAATTAGAAATACTTTTAAAAGTGTAGTAGCCATTCTGTAACCGTTTTTCCTTCACAAATAATTACAATATTTGCCAGTCTTGATCTTTAGCTGGCATCGCTATTTCCAGGCTGCCATTAGACATTTCTGCCGACTCTTTAGTGATGGAAAACCCTCTGTTTTTCCGCCCATTAGCCACACATATAAAGTGAATTTCCAAGCCCATATCCCCCCATTCCTTGCCCATAGCAAATAGCGAAATACCTTTAACAACAGCCTTCAAAAGTCCGCGCGTTAAGGCCCCTCCTTATACCATGATGATCATGCCGCATTGAAAGAGGTAGAACTTCTTTTTTTATGGTTTTTCGTACATACCTGAAACGAGAACGAGAAGAAAAGAAAAAAAAAAAGAAAAGAGAAAAGAAAAGAAGCAAAACAAATTAGTAAAGAGATGTGAAAAACGCATATGGAGTACGTGTTCTTAAACGTTCTGAAACCGCACCAAAAGAGGGGGGTAGGGTAGGGTAGGGATAGGCAGTGGCCAGTGGGGCTATGGCTAATCACCATATAGCCCCAAAAGACATCATCAGTAGCCCATTATCATCATCATCATCATCATCATCATCATCTCTTCATCGTCGCTCCATCATCATCTGCTCATTCTCTCCACTAATCTCTCTCTAAAGATTCTTATCTTCGAAAAATGATTCATAATTTTCGTGCAAAAAAAAAAAGAAAAGAAAACTTTACCTTTTTCTGGGCTCATTTTTTTTGTGGGCTAAATATTTGCTTTCGAAAAAAGATTGTTATTTGAAATTTCAACAGTCGACTCGACTAATTATGGCCAAGAAAAATGCTTCGGCTGTGCCTGCTGCCTGCTGCCTGTTGCCGATGATAAATGAAAGACAAATTAGGGCCCCGCCAATTTGCAAGTCAACGTTTGTGCCTCATGTGGCATGCCACGCCAAATATGGTAAAGCGAGAAAATCTACGACATGCATGTATATCTAAAATATCTTTAATTAAAAGTACAAAAGTCGTACAAATTATGCAAGAGACGTGTGTGGTTCGGTGCTGCGCACAAATATGGCAAACACCTAAATATTTTCTCAAGAATAGTTGATAAATTACACGCATATCGCGACACTCCACAAACCACACACCATCGACCATAGACCCATAGACATTGTTGCACACACACACACACACACACTTATATTGTGGCACCCACTACAGAGCGCCTTGCTCTTTCCGATTGTCGCCAAAGCGCGGCAGCAATCGGCAATCGACATCGACCCACACGTAAGAGGCGGCAGGCAAGGGGGAAGGCAGGGTCCGGAAAAACAAATCGAAAACAAAACACAAACATTGCACACTTTTCTATCGTGGAGGAGTCCATGCCAGGGGGGTGATTGGGCGCACATGCAGTACTCCCACCCGGCACAGCATGCGGAATCAAATAGGGAAAATGTTGCATTCAAAATGCACAGAAAATGATGTTGGAAAATGAACGAAAAATTCCCTTTTTGTTGAGTTTTTCAAGTGAAAAAATAAAAGTTTCAGCTTTTGATATTGCTTATAAAAATGCCTTGAAAGGGGAACTATAATTTATGCAATTATAAAATATATATGTGTTGCTAGGAAGGGGGAAAAACTAAGGCTGTCTCATGGTTTCCACATCAAAGAGTAAAAGAGCAAAAAAGCAGGAAACTATATCCATTTTCTTCATTAGATTTCCTTTTACTAAACTACCAGAGTTATCAGTCTATGACGCATATCTTATAGTACTCAAAATATGAGCTAGCACTAAAATATTAATCTCTTTACCTAATTATTCATATTTAATATTTTGTAATATTTTTTGTATATCTTAAATATTTTATTCAAGTCTTAAATATTTTATTTATATTTTATATATTTTATTTAAATTTGATATATTTTATTTATATTTTATATATTTTATTTAAATTTGATATATTTTTTTTTATATCTTAAATATTTTATTTATATTCTATATATTTTATTTATGTTTTATATATATTTTTTTTATATTTTATATATTTTGTTAATATGTTAAATATTTTATTTATATTTTATATATTTTATTATATATTTTTACCACTTTCTATTGCAATACTAACTATTATTACTAATTCATATAGTTTATGGCAAAGTTTAAGCAATTTCTCGATGACAACACGTTAGATTGCATCGATTTCCACACTGATAACTGATATCACAATATCGATAAGTAAATGACGTTTAAAATATATCTATATAAATGAAATAATACCAGAAACTAGAGGGAACATATGATCGAAACTAAATACATTTCCTCTCAGCAAAAGGGAATTTCTATCGCTATTTTCTTGCAAATCGTCTCGCGCCCACAGGGAATATTCTTAAAGAATATTCTGATATATTCTTCCATAAAATGTTCTTTCACAAATAAACTAAACATATTTCCATAACAATATTTATATCAAAATGAACCAATAATATGATATCATTCGCATTGTATGCCATATGTGATGCAATTCTATTCATATTCTGCTACGGAATACCCATAAAATGTGACGTAATTGTATCATATTTTGATCCAAGATATACCTATAGCCCCGCTCCTACCCCTCTCCACTTTTCAGCTCAAATTAATTTCAATCTCCCTCTCAACACCATAGACGGTGGAAAATTGCAGCAAAAACTTTGTTTTGCACCCAGTTGGCAGCTCCAATTTTGAACGCCCTCCCCCGAACCCCTTCCTCCTCCTCCGCCTCCATCATTTATTTGCATTGTAGCCTGCCACAAATTTACAGTAATTGCAGACTGAAAATCGCTTTAGTTTTCGCTTTTTTTTGTACTCTTGGGTACAAATTTATTTTATTTAAATGAAATTCCCCTGCAGGGCATTGGCGGCGTGTTTTTTTTTTTTAGGGTGCGGCTTTCAAAGATCTATAGAGGGTGGAGGGAGGGAGGTAGGGCGGGGGTGTTTAGGGGTGTCTGCACACAGCCAAAAAGCCTCGAAAATTATCATGTCCACCTACGTAATTTAGCATGTGTTGTGGAGCGGCGGAGTTTGGTTTTTTTTTTGCCTAAATTATTGCTTATAAATAAATTGTTTTCTTCCGAGACAGTGCAAGTCATAGCCATAGCTCCGCTCCATATCCAGAGAGCGGCTTGTTCCATTCAATTTTGTTGTCTATTTTCGGCTTTGTAATTGGCAATTTCTTGTCTCGCTTTTATTGTTTTTTATATTCCCTAAAAAGCACTTTGGGGGTTTTTCTCTCTCTGGCTCTCGCGAAAGACTGATCTGATCCGGAATGTCGTTTGGTGCCAAAAGAGATCTCTCCCTCAAAGAAAAAAAAAAGTTCCATTGTTTTGCGGTTCCAAGAAAACAAAAAAGAACCAAAATTCTAAACTGCCAAATAAATGGAATGTATTTTAGATGATTTATCTGCCAGACAAAACAACAGCAACAACAGAGAGAGACACGCGAAACATAAAATTGAAACTTCTACCTGGAAAGCTACGCTTCTCCTCCCCCCTCTCCTCCTCGGAGCATTATAGGCCGCACCCCGGTTCCATCACCTGCTGACTGCCTGCCGCCCGGTGATTCCTATTGAATCCGAGACTTGACTCGTTTTTTTGGAGGCGACTCTCGCGGCTTGGGGCCGCCTCGATCACCTTGACCGCACACCACAACACAAAGAGCGAGAGAGAGAGAGACAGAGAGGGAGGGAGGGAGACGGAGAGGTGTCGAACAGAGATACAACACACAATTTACATATCGCTTAAGACGGCCCAAAAAAGAAAAAAAAAACGTTAGAAAAGACGAACAATGAAAAAGAGTGAAGATCAGGCAGAAAGGCCAAACAAATTGGCTAGGAAAATCTGCGCTTTGTTTGCCTTCGGAAAATCCAAGAAAAATCTATGAAAGAATCAACGGAAGATGATCATAATCATTCAGGATGGGAAAGGCAGCCAATAAGCAAAGATTGTGTATGATAATCCCCTGAGAATAATGGAATTATCGTAAAGTGGTGCTATAAATCAATGGGAATCGAGGAATTACTTTATATTTAAGAGATAATTGTGAGATATTCCTCAACGAAAAGGAAATTGTTTTCAAAAAAAAGGATATACTACCCTAAAATTAATAATATACATTTTAAATAAGAGGAGAATTTATTACTTAAAGAATTAAAATTCCTTAAAGAATACATTTTCAACCAAAAAAAAAAAAAAATAATACTCAAAAAAATGAAGAAATATATGTATAATATAATATTAAATAATAGTAATAAATAATATAATATATATAATAATAAAATAAAATAAAAATAAAAAAATAATAATAAAAATAAATTTAATCAAAAATAGGAGACATTTTCACCTTAAAAAATACCTCTAAATAAATATCTCTAAAAAGAAGTCGTAAAAAATATAAAATAAAGATTTACCTATTCTGTAACAAATATTCTATAAAATAAATATTTCTTTAGGAAGGAAAATGTTCCTTCTAGAACAAATATTTTCCCAATAAATTATGAAATATTTTTAATTATAAGAATAATTAAAAAAATAGATCATTTTTAAAAAATAATACATATTATTAAAAAAAAAGAATATTCCTTTAAGCCCAAGCACAAAAATACCCTCGAAAACCTCTTCTATAAAACTTCCTAATTAATATACAAAGCATTCTTCTCTTCCCCGTCTGTACCTCTTCCGGAGTCGAGGTGTAGTATCTAACCATTAATCTATCTAAAACATCACAAGATACATTTCATGGTTACGTTTCGCACAGATCTCGCTTTTTGACAGGTGATTTTGCTGATTTATATGATTTCTCGTCAAATATTTATTCATCAAACAACAGGCGCAACATTCCACACGCTTCTTCTAGCCATCGGAAAAAAATAAAACAAAAACAAAACAGAAAACAGAAAACCAGAATTCCCGCCATGAATATATGATATTTGTTTGAAAAATATGTTTCTTTCTGTTTATTATACAGGAAATTAGCATTTTATGGTTAATTGCAAAGGCCCCAAAGGCCCCCAAAGGGGGTTTCAGCTTGTTTTTGGGGAGTGCTAAAATATGCGCACCAATAAATATTTGGCAAACGAGAAAATATGAGGAATGATGGCCACAATTCCTTGTGTTTGAAAATGACTTTCCAATTAAGCAACAATTTCCTTAAGAGCGAGAGAGAGAGGGAAATAATTATAAACTAATTTGAAATCAAGATGCCCTTCCGTCAACACGTCATTATTTTCCGCTGGAGAATGTGCCACAGCGACGCGTCGTCGTTCCCTTCTGTGTGCCTCTGGCTGGCTGCCTGCCGCTTCTCGTATCTGTGGCAAATCTAATGGTGTTTGTGCCTTCTCTGTCTCTCTGTCTCTCTATCTGTATCTCTGTGCTGCCCCTGGAGGTGGTGGCAGGTGTAAAGATGCCATAACTCTAAAGATTGTTCCACTGCGCGCGGCATTTGAACTGGAACTTGAAGAAGGGAGCGGGGAGCGGGGAGCGGGGAGTGGAGCGGTGTGGCAGCAGTTGAAGAGGCAGTCAGCAGGCAGGCTGCATGCTGCATGCAGTGCATTGTATCTCTTGATTGAGCGACGAGAAGAAGAGAATAAGAATTCAATTATGCAGCAAAATGTCACATGGGGGGAAGAACAATGGGGATAAGAGAGTGCCCCCCGCCTCTCGTTTATCTTCTGCTTCTTCTGCTGCCTGCCCCTTGAGGCACTGGTTGCATGCTACTGCCTGCTGCCTGCAACTGCTGCTCCACGATGATGGTTGATGTATGAAGTGGCAAAATCGCTGCAGTTCCACAGCAAAACAAGTGGATGTTTGCCTCTCTCGACTGCCGTTGAATGCTGAATGTGAGGATGGGTCTCGGATTGGAGGCTAGGATGGATGGATGGATAGTGGATGGAGGATGGTGGATCTACCTTTAGCTACTGAACAGAATTAGCTTTCAATTTGAACTGCAGCAGCAGCAGAAGACGAAGACGAAGGAAGCCACCGGGCAAACGAGGGCATGAACAGATGCATAGATGGTTCTGTATTTAAGACAGTGCACTGTGGTTGGAAATACAATTATCTAGGAATTGGAGAGAATATTAACCCCAATAGTAGGAGTACTACATGTAGAATTCTTTAAGGGGGAATTTTTGAATGATTTTCTTACAAATTTTAAGCATTTAAGCAATTGAATCACTTTCAAATGATCTCAAACCTACGAATATCCCCTGAAATATTCTTAAATCGATTTTTATCATCGATCAAACTTATTTATCTATAAAATATGAAGAATTAAATTTTTCTCGCTTTTCATCATTGATTATATATTATTTCTTGATAACCGATGAGCAAATCTTTATATCGATACCACAATTATCAAAATGATGTGTAATTTTATCGATTTATAATCGTTAAACCATATGAAGTGGATTTTCTATTTTTTAGAGCTATCAATTAATAATCGCGCTTTAAATATTTATGGATTTGATGAATGATATCTTTACTTCAAGATTATATATAAAATATATCAAATATACTCTTTTTCTTATCGTTTCATAACTTTTGCTTTATATTGAATTGATTTTTCATTTTTTTTGTAAGTTATCGATAAATTATCGCGCTTTAATTATTTATAGATTTTACGAAGGAAGTCTTATGAGGTTCAAAATATATCAAATATATTTTTTTTCTTTATTTTATTTTACCGATCGACAACCCATATTAGATTATTTTCCATTTCTGCAAGTTATCGATTAATTATCGAGTTTTAAATATATACCAATTTGATAGTTTCATCCCTCTGCCGTTTGTTTTTTTTTTCTTTAATATTTTCACCAATTTTTGTTGTTTAATTTAAATTCAATCAACTTTATTCCCTAATCTAATCCCACTGTCTTGCCGTCTGTCGTTCTGTCTTTTGGAAGAACCGACTTAATTAAGGCATAGCGAAAAGATAGAAAAGGTAGACAAAATAAAAAAAAAATAAAGTAGTGGAAAAAAAATGAAATGCCGCCACAGCAGCAGCGGAAGATGTCGCCGGGAGTTTATAAACTAAACTCTTCAGAGAGCGGTAGATCCAGAAGGAAGGTCTCCAGGAGGGGGGCTACAGATCAACAGAGAGGGGTGGGGGAGTGTAGGGGAGCAGTTTCAGAGATGTTTTGCCGACGACTTCCACTGGCAGTTTTTATTTGTTTGTATGGAGGAAATCTAATAGCTAAAGCCGGGCCATCTGCTGCTGCAGAATGAAGCTGTTGGCGTTAAGAAGTTGATTTGGTTTTGGCCTTAACTTTTGCTTTAGATGATGGTTGTTGTTGTTGTTGCTTCTGCTGCTGCTGGAATGATTGATGATTTGTTGTGTTTGTAATGCGATAAGAAGAGAACACGAAGGAGCCCACAGAAGGGGGGGGAGAAGCAAAGACACCACTTCTGGCGGGCATTGTCTTTGGTTTGAAGTTTTGCTCATGTTTTGTATTTGTTTTGTTTTTTTTCCACTCTTTTGAGTGACAGAGAAGTTCGTGCTGATAATTGTGACACGGCTGCATGCAAAAAAAAAAAAGAAAAAAACCCACAAAAAGAATGAGAAAAAAAAGAGAATCAAAGGAGCAACAACAACAAAATTGCAGCAGCGATTGGGGCGAAGTGGCGAAGGAATATGCAGACGATGCCTTGCCTTCCTCCTGCCTTGCCTCCTGCTAATTGCAGCCACAGACACAACAGCAACAGCAAAAAAAAAAAGAACAGCAAGCAGTGGAGCAACAACAAAGCAGTCGATCGAAATGTAAACAAAAGTTAGAGAGCGATAAGCCGAAGCAGAGCAGTGGGACAGAAGGAGATAGAGCAGGAGGGGGAGGAATAGCCATGGGCATTTTTCTCAAGCCGCCGCAAGGCTGCTCTTTGAAAGAAAAGGTTCTTTGATTTTCCCTGAATTTTTACTGCTTCTTTTATCCTTATTTTGGAACTAACATTATTTTTCTTTAATTTCCATATTTATTCTAATAAATTTAAATTTGAATAGATTTTCGTTATTTAATTGTTAAGATTATATTTTCCATATTTATTCTTTTAAAAATAATATTATCGATATTTAATCTTTTAAGCATCATCTAATTTAGTAATTTTCAAAAAATTTGGAAACATTTTCCTAGCCTTTCTACAATATTTACTAAATATTATTTCTATCAAATATATCAAATTTTAAAGATTATTTAGGGATTATTAAGTAATGGAAACATTTAAATAAAATAGAATTATCGTTGATTATCGATTACTTGGAACTATCTTTATGGATTAAGCAGATTGGGCTTTCTAGAATATTTAATAATATTTTTTTAAATGATATTTTTTTTCTAATATATTTATTTAAATGACAAAAACTGTCAAAAATGATTAAATTATCAATTTGAAGTATTTTTAATAGATTAAGCAAAATATATCAAATTATCGATAAATATCGATTACTTTGAAGCATTTTTAATGGATTAAATACTTTCCGTGATGTCATTTCATTGGAATTGTTTTAAACATCATATTTCTACAACGAATATATCGAATAATCGATAATTATCGATTACTTAGGAATCCCTTTTATGGATTAAATACTTTCTTTAACTAAATTGCAATAAAAGTCATATTTTTCCAACCATTTTGCTGACTTTTATTTCTCAAATCTTTGTTTTCATGGATTTATAAGTGTTTCTACATTTAATCGATTTATTGCTTTATCGATTTACGCATTTACCCCATAATATCATTATCTAGCGATTCCTTCACAGATTTACCATCCTGAAATCTGATCCTGAAAGGATTATAGTTCATATATTAATATAGAGCTGACTGAAAACGGATGCACATCTTTGAGGTCTCTACAAGAACCCAAGAAATGCACAAACTGAAAGATTCAAAAGGTATTTCCATAGCAAGAGGAAGATCTATCCCTCGTTTTGGCTAGGAGGAAACGAGTTGACTTTTCTTATCTTTTGGCTTTTGACGGCTGTTGCGCCGTTGCCTTAGAATGCTTGCCACAAAGCAACAAAGTATCTTCTGCGGAGAAGACAGCAGACAGACAGACAGACAGACTGGTGGTGATGTTTGCTTTTGTGCAGCCTAAGCGCATGTATCTATCAGATAGGTCTTTTGTTCTCCGTTGTTTATCAGGTCTTTAGTTCTTTGTGGTTCTTTTTATTCTTTTCACACTTGCAACAGAATTGTGTGCCCCCCCGAAAGGTGTTACCTTTCGATGTTTAACAGATTCAGATGCAGAATGAGATGAACCCCAACCCAACTATGGATAGATGTCACAGGTTCGTTCTCAAGGGTTCAATGCACTTGACACTCGAACGAGCCGAGAGGAGACGAGAGGAGACGAGCGACTAATTAACCTACAAAAATGCAAATTTCAAAGATACTCCGAGACTCCGACTCTGGACAATTTCTAAGCCAAACAATCAATCAACGCCGGGGCTTTGGCACTTGAGCACGTCGCAACGAGGCGGAGGCATGCCACAGAGCTGCAGAGCCGCACAGCTGCCGAGGGGAGTGCTGTGTGGCAGGATGGGTGTGCAAAAGTAATATTTATTATGTGTATACTTCTCTGACAAACAACACGAAGAAGAACTTGGCCCAAAGCCAAGGAAAAAGGAGAGGGGCAGGACAGGCGGGCAGGCAGAAGGCACAAAGTGGAGTCTCAAAGCCAAGGAAAAGAGGCAACAGAGAGGAGTGGCACAGAGGGAGTGGGGCCACCAAAGGGCAATAGGGGACCACGCGAGGGGCCACTGCAGAGAATGAGAATGAGGTTGAGGTCTGCAGTCCAGAGAATCTCTCATGGAAAGAGACTCCGCAGAGCACTCCACTGGAGACCAAGTCGTCGTCTCGTCTCTCGTCTCGTCGCGTCTCTTGTGGCATGCTGCCAATAGCTCAATAACACCCCGGGGACCAATTGAGATCTTTTTGGTGGGATAGGCAGGCAGGCAGGCAGCGGCAGAGCAGGCACCTCCTAGGATCCAACACAGCAATGGACAGCAGAGAGAAAAGGAGAAAGAGAGGGAGAGAGAGAGGAACAACAGTTGCCCGAAATGACACCCGATTCGGGTGGAAACAGTGGCACGAAATGCTCGAATTTGTTCTGCTCAAAATGTTCCCCTAAGCGAAAGGACACGCAAACAACCATTCACCACGAACGATCAGGATTAAAGAATATTTCGATGAAGAGCAGGGCATTGGGAGATTGAAAAAAAGGAATGAATCCTTCTGAACAAAATTGTTTCTGTGTAAATATCCCATAGGCGAATAGATACATCAAAAATTCTTAAATATTTCTTAAAATAAAGAATAAATTTATTTTTTTGCGGAAATAAATATTCGAAATATCCCAAAACAAAAAATAAATACATTAAAAATTCTCTAATATTTCTTAAAAATAAAGAATACAAATTTAATTTCTCCAGAAATCAATACTAATTTTTCACCATTTTCCAAGGCTCTTTGGCTCCACTGTCTTGTGCCCCACACTCTGTGGCTGTTGCCAATTGTTTTGCCAGACAAATAGACGGCCCGAAAGAGCAACAACAACGAGAATCACAATTACTGCCTTTGGGGCAAGGCACTTGGTGGGGCGTCCAGTCACGCGCCTCAGCGCCGAAAATACGAGTTGCAAGATGAGATTTTCCGTAGCCTGAAAATGTTGCAAGCCTTTTGACCTGAACTGTCAACGAAAAACAATGCCACATAGCGCTCCAGAGTCGGCCCCAAAATCATAATCTTCTTTATGGGGTCACACAATATTTTCCGACTCTTTTTCCTGCGAGTTTTTTCCATCCTTAATAATTCCCTTCGAATCAGCATTATTCCACTTCATTGATTAGACAATCGATTGGCACATCCGTTTGGCACCTCTCGACAGGGCGTCGTTTCATTCTTTCTTTGTTTTTCCCTCACATTTTCCCTTTTTTTTCCGAACCGCAAAACTACAAAGGAAACTCCACCTAACGACCACCGACGACTCCCCATCGAAGACAAGGTAATCCGAGAGCCGTGTTAGGGACGCTTTTGCCGGCTTCATTAGCCTTCGCTCTAAGGGCAGATCCAGATGCAGAGAGAGACAATGCCACACAATTATGTATGTGCCACAAGGAAGAGCAAGCTGCAACCTGGAATGGAACCTGGAACCTGGAAAGCAAATGCGACATTGCAAAAGGCACAAAACAAAAGCAAAAGTGTTGCTAAATTTAGAACAACTTCAGGACGGGAGGCAGGCACCCGTCAACTGGGGGATGGGCTGGGGCACAAGCGAGGGGGGCAGGGGCAGGGGCACGCCTGTGAGGTCTTTGGCGTTGAGTAACCGCAAGAAGGGGGGGGGATGCTGCTGCCGACTGCTGACGCCTTCTAATTGCCGCATGGGGCGAGAGCGGAAGCCCAGAAGAAGAGTTCTATTTTTACATATATTAGAGAGAGTTCTAGTAGGAGGAAAACGTGCAGCAGGCAGCAAGGGGGGGCACGAGAAACTGCTGCATTTACACAAGGGGCACATTGCTCTCGGAAATGTGGAACAAAGACACAGAGAGAGAGGGAGAGGGAGTGAGTGTCTAAATTTGAAATTTAAATGAAAAGATACCCAATTTATGGATGGAGTTGCCTTGGGGATGGTTTTCTTCTACAAAAACTTCCAATATTCCCTCTATTTCTATTTTATTTCTAGTCGAAAACCTTTTTTTGATAGCACTACACAAAAGTTCCCTAAATTGATTAATTTATTATTATTTATTATTTCTCAGAAAAAAACAACCAATCTAATTTAACAACCAAGTTGCCTTTCAAGATTAAATAAATTAATCAAATTAATCATTTATATCCAAGAAATATATAACTAATCCATGAAGTTGCCTTTGGGGATGGTTTTTTTTTACAAAAACTTTAAAATTTCCCTCCATTTTTATTTTATTTTATTTTTAATGGAAAACTATTTATTGATAGCATTATTTCCCCAAATTAATAGGATATTCCCTAGAAAAATACAACGAATCCCATTTATGGATAAAGTGGCCTTTGGGTTTGGTTTTCTCCTAAAAAACTGAATTTCTATTATATTTATAATATTTGTATTTCTAACTTTTATCAATACCACTCGACAATATTCCCCTAAATTAATCATTTATTTCGCAGAAAAATAAAACCAATTTCTCAGTTAAAATATATTTTTCCATAATTATATAAATAAATTAAACTCTTTTTAATTATAAAAGCTTTATTAGCAGAATAATTGTTAATTTACATTAAATAAATAAGAACCCCTCTTGGAATTAATAATAGTTTCCTTTTAGTTAGGGTGTTTAACCTTAGCTTTCACCTACTACCTCCCTTCTGTGCCCCACACCTGTGCCGCCTGTCGCCTGTCCCTGTGCTCTACTTCCGTCCCCTTGCTGCCACTTGCCACACAGACACACAGACAGACACACACACAGACAGAGTTGTTGACACAGTTGTTCTACCCACTGGAGGAGGAGAATATGTTTATTGACTCAAATGACTTTCACACTCCACACAAAAATAGTTAAACTTTTATTTACATTTTTCCAATGTCTATAGCCCCCGATGACTTCGATATGGCCACGATAGGTTCATAACTCTAGCTTTATTTATAGATACAAATTATAGGAAATGCTCAGCAAGTAGTTCTCTAGTATTCCAATTTATGGAGAGATCTAGCACTCTTTTTCTCTATATTTTTCACGGCTGTCAAGTGTTTGTGGCCTCTGTCAGGCCTCAGGGGAGGTCTCTGGGTCTCTTCTGTTCTTTGGACTTCCTCAATAAATGAAATATTTAGCAAATACAATTAGATCTATTTTTTCTGGGCCAAATTTCATGCCTCGAACACACACACACTCCTCTCCTCTGAAGTGGCCAGCACTCCACTCAGAAACACATTTCAAGCATTTAGAAAACAGCAAAAAATCAATTTCTTTGCGCCACTTAGCCCACAAAAACCATAACGCCCGAGGGTTCTTTCTTCCAAAATTTCATTACATTTTCACTGGTGATCAATTAAAAAAACAATCAAAAAATAAAACAAAAAAAGAATTGGCTTTTGACAAACGAATAATTAATTTTTGCAATGTGTTTCGCTACTCAAAAAATTATACAAAAAAAAAAAAAACACAACACAACTGGCATGGGGCAGCCGGCTGTCAATGGCAATAATAAAACATTTCTTGAATAATAAACCATAAAATTAAGTTCACAAAAATCACACACAAAATTCCCCACAAAACAATCCGAAAATGAGAACGAATTTCGAGCACGAATTATTAGGGTCACAAATTGTTTAAAAATAAACCAAAAAAACAAGTTAAGCACAAAAAATATTAATTAATGATCTGAGAGACAGGCCACAAAACGCACAACAAGTGCAGCAAAAAAGAAAGCTAAAAATAATGTCTGGGGATGTTGCAATATCAAGGAGAGAAGTGAGGCAAGAATTGTGCCACAGAAGCAACAATTTAAGAAGATATATAATCTATATACAATGATAAATAATTGCAGATATTTTAGAAAATTAAAAACCCATAAAATTAGGAGTTTTTTTCTACTTTTATAAGAAGGAAAATATTCAAACTTCTATTTTTATTTATTTTTTATATATTTATTTATTTATTATTTTTTTTTGTTTTATTTATTTTAGACATTTATTTTTATTTTATTAATTTATTAATTATTATTATTATTTATTATTAATTACCCATCAGAGAAGGAGTTTTTCTTACTTTTAAGTAAGATTTTTACAGATTTTTGGGTTTAAAAAACTTTGAATTTCAGACGTCTTTCATCGTGTAAATGAGAACACTCTTGAGCATTAAAATCCCCCATAAATTAGGCCTACAATGGAACCCGAAACGAGGTCTAATATGATAGGTTCTAAAAGTGAGAACAGTTTAAAAATATAATTTACGACCAAGATCTCCCCCAAATACGCATGTTCTACGATTATCTCCCTAGGAAAGAGATAAAGATAAGACCCCCGCTCCGTTTATGGTTTCTAATCTTCATTCTTTATCTGTCTACAAGTTCTCTTCTCTCTCTCTCGTTCTCTTTCTCCCCATTGTTCTCTTCTCTCCTTTTCTGTTCTCATTTGCATACATCTTTCATAGTATTTTTTTTTTGTCAAAGCCTCAAACTTTCCAAAGACTTGGACTATTTCTCATTTTTCCTTAGGTTTTCTTTTATGTTTTTTTTTTGTTGTGTTTTATGGCGACGATTTTTATGTTTATTAAATACAAATTCCACAAAGAAACCCTACGATTATCATTGGAGGTCGCCCCCAAGAGACCTAAGAGATCTCCGACTCCCGAATACGATTCTCAATCGTTGGGTCTTTGGGGATTCCAGGGGCTTAAGATCTGCTGTTCGGGGGTCACTTTTTGAGGGCATTGTATTTTGTCGTTAAATTTCGGTTTGGTTTCTGAACGATTTTCACTTTCTTTCTGCTTTAGGTTCTCTTCTTCCCCTCTCCCTCTCCCTATCTTTATGTTTCCTACTTTTTTGATTGGTTTTTTTGTTATTTTAATTAGTTTTTTCGGTGGCATTTTGTTCCCTCAAATTCTAAGACCAGATTCCAATGAAAAACAAACAACAACAAAAAACACGAGAAAGCGAGAGTTTTTTCCTTTGTGGCACCGCAATTTTTATTCAAGTTTTTTCTTTATCTTTTTTTCTGTAGTTTGATTAAACGAAAGTTTGATAGATTTGTAGATCTCTTAGCCTGGGGCCACTAGAGGCCTTTGAATCGATGGCATTAATCATAATCAAAAGTCTATGTTTTTATTTGAAATTTGTCGATTTTTTTTTGTTTTTATATAGAAAAAAGTATGTCAGATCTACCAAAAACACTTAAAGTTGTTAATTGGGATATTAAGTCATTCATTATTCATTTAATATTCAAGAAAAAAACAATATTCCACCTAATTTACACACAATTTACAACATTCCAAAAATTCAAAAATTGTCTCCAAAGGGAAAGTCTTTCCCTTCCCCTCAAAACAAAAAAAAACCATAATTCTAAAACTAATCCCGGAACATAAATTCATCTATAAATTTCCCTTCTGCCCCACGCTACCAAAAACTTCTCAAATGTCCCCCAGAAAATTATAGACAGTATTCCGAAATAAATACTGAAGAAACAAAAGAAGAACAGAGCATAAATTTCATCCAAAAAAACAAAAAACACACTAGGAAAAGACAGCACAGAATTTGAGACTAAATAAAGATTTATCCAGAGAAGCAAATACAGTGGAACCTCCATTTAGTTGAACAATTTTTGGTTGCTCAAATAAAAGCCAGGAAAAGGTAGAAACAAACTTGAAAAAATCGATGGAAAAATGCATTTCTTTAGGCTAATTTTTGAGCCTAAATATCCATGCGAAAATGCTGTTTGAGGGGTTATATTTTTAATAGAAAATCTATGGAAATTCTAAGGTTACTAAGACAACTCCATTGATTTGTTTACTATTTTCTCAAATTCTTAATTTTTAAATTTGCATCGACTTCTCTTAGTTTATTCTTTCATCGATTTCCTTTAAAACCTTCCACTGTCAAAAATCAGTATATTTTCCACGAAAAATGACCAAGTTTCCAGAAAATTGCAAACGGAGCCGTGAGGATGACGAAAATGGGGATATCCAGTCCCTTTGCAAGCGGTTCAAATGTCTACATGTGAGCGACGAGGACGACGTGAGCAGATCGAGCATCATTTGCAGGCGAATTTCCATTGAGGACACTGCCACAGAAGTCACAGAAGCAGAAGGAGCAATGGAGGTGCCAGATGAAGGCAAAACAGTGGAGGGATACGATCCAGATCTGAGTCCCATTGAAAATCCCTACTACTGGAATAAGAACAGGATGTTGTACGGTCTGCACTTGGAGCGTTTGAATCGGAAGAGAGAGAAGAACTTGGTCAAAAGACTACAATAAAATCACAAGATTTTCCCCCTCTTTGGTGCACTTTTCTTACATAGCTAGGGGTGGGGTGGGGACTCACCCTATTGCATTCCAAGGCGGCGGCCGAGTGCTCCTCTCTTTGACGGAAGCAGTGACTGCATTTGCTTTTATTGAAAATATTCGGTGAGAATTTACGGCAATCGGCTGTGCGGCCTCCGCCTCCTCCTCCTCCTCCCCCTGTTGTTGTTGTTGTGGGTGGCGTGGCCACAGTTGTTGTTATGGTTGACATTTTATTAGATTCGGCAGAAATAACGGTCCGGTCGAGCTGATGAAGTGGTTAGAGGAGGATGGACTGATGTACGAAGGAGTGGGGTACAGAGAGAGAATTTAGCGGTGTTTAAACGTGAGCGGGCATTGTGTTTGGTTTTTGCTTTTGCCTTTGCTGGGAATTTGTATTTGATTGGTTTTGCCTGTATTTTTGTTTATAAGAATAATATAATTTTTGTTATTGTTTAGATATTATTTTTTGTTATGATTTTCTGGTGATTATTTATTTTGCATATTATTTTGCTTATGGTTTGATTTTGTTTGTTTTTCTTTTGCAAATTGTTTTTGCGTTTTCGCTGTCAAGGATTCCGTTATGTAAGAACTTCGTCGTTGCAGCAGCCGGCAAACAAAAGCTTCGCTTCGCTTCTCTCTCGCTTCCAATCGCTCTCTGTTTCTCTCTCTTCCTCTCTGTCTCTTCCAATCTTCTAAATATAGCAAAAACTTCGCTGCCGCTTCTCCTACTCCACTTCACCCACGCTGCTTCTTCCACGCTAACTGTTGTTTTTGCTGCTGCTTCTCCTTCTCCTCCTCTTTGCTCTGCATTTAAATTTGTGGCTTTGGCTTTTTGTTATTGCCTCTTTTTCTTTTATCAGCTTCAGCTTTATTTTTCGGCTACTTCTCACACGCACATGCACCTACTCCCCCACACACACAAGTGCTTGAAATTATTTTTGATTCTTTACTTTGGCACACAAAAACACACTAACACACATACACACACAACACGCAGAGCTGCACACGCGGGGGCGCTGAGAATGCGCATTCAAACACAGACACAGGCACGCCACAATCTAAAAAACGCAGAGATTTTTGTTGTTTCTTAGTTTTCGTCTCGTCGAAAACGCCGACGACTGAAAAACACACGCGACGGTCGGTGCCTTGTAGTGTTGGCTTCGGTGGAAAAAACGGGACTGAATGCTCCAATGTGGGGCCAAATGTGTTGGGCCAAACGCGAAGCCAGCCAGCCGCTGGCCGCTGCACAGTGGGTCGAGCCGCCTATCCAGCTTGTATAAACATATTTCTTAAAAACCAAAACCATTCGATTAGGAATACATCGTGGACTTTGTCGACATTTTTGTTGATATTTTTAACATCTATATTTACGGAGTGTTACGCGCTCAAAGTACACATAAGTTTTCGCTGGAGCAAACAAAAATGTTTGTTAATATATTAAAAAAAAATTCTTTGACTTACTTCATACGCGTAGACAATATCTTTTTTACTTTCGACGCTATTAGTTTATAGAAGCTCAATGGACCGTATGACCCACTGTGCGCTGTACAGACAGAGAGAGCGAAGCAGAGAGAGAGAGAGCACAGCTGAGAGAGGCACAAATGTTACCCAGGCAGACGTGCACTTGTTGCTGAATGTTGCCAAGCCGAGGAATGTTGCCAAGCAGCGAAAGGGGTGTTTGGAGGGAACATTAAAGTGCCAAAATTGATTAAAGTTACAGTTTAAACAAATTTATTTATTGTAAGCGAATTTCTATAAAAAAAAAAACATATACTTTTGCGTATTTTGGTATATTTTGTATAGTTTTACTGGCAGCACACATGTGAGGCTAACAGAGCGCCTAACAGCGGCTCTCTCTTGCAGTAAAGCTTAACATTTAAGAGAGCTTCGTCTTTGGTTGATGTTTCTGCTAGCTAACAGTTAACATAAATGCTGCTGGTTCCATTTGTTAACATTGCTAGTTAACATCATTGATCTCTCTGTCTATGGTCAGGCATTTAACATTTTCGCTCTCTTGGTCTTTATTTTCAAAATGTTGCCAGCACTGTTGTCTCCCTCACTCTCTGTTATCACAGCCAGCAACAAATGTTGCTAAGCAATTCCATGTGATTGATGGGTTTTTTGACTCTCTTACTCTCTCTGTCTCTTTCCCCCCCTTGGAAAATGATTTATGCGCTGCTGGAAAAATCAAATCAAAGTCCGGCAATCATTTCCCACTCCAACCAGCAACAATTTGCTTATAACAACAACAGCAGGGAAAAGGGTGTAATGGAGAGAACAATAGAATGCTAGAGGGGGGGAGGGGGAAAAGCAATAACAATTAACTGCACGCTTCATTAACAACAACCTTCGACAACAAATTTTCAAGTGCGAAGCCGCCAGAGGGAGTGCGTAAGAGAGAGAGAGAGCGATAGAGCGAAAGAGAGCACGCTTAAAGAGAGCAAATGAACTGAGAAACCCTTTTCACGCATGTTTTTACGCAGGCGGCAAAGAAGAAGAATAGGAGTGGGGGAGTAAAAAGAAGAGGAAGAAGAAGAACAATAACAAACGGGAGAGCTGAGAGCAAGGCTCGAAGCTTTTGATACCCTTTGCTGAAAATTATGGTAGATATTAGAGATGGAATAAAGATCGATCGGAAAACAAAGGCAGATTTGAGTTTTGCAAGCCTTAATTAATTATAATAATAAATAATTAAATAAATAACAAAAAAATAAAGAAATAAATAAAATAAAATATATAAAATCTTCTCAAATAGAATTTCCCAATCAACTACTAAATCCGTTTCCACAGGTGAAAATTATTTATATTTTTTCTGATTTACAAACACCTTGTCCAAATCACAATACCCTCTTTCCAGGGTACCACAACAAATGGGAGTAGAACCAGAAATTGATTAATTGAGATTCTCGTAGGTTCTGACAATGGCAGGAGGGGGGAGCGGGGGATGGATGCAGGGCAGCAGGAGCCACACACTCGATCAAATATTTTGACTGCTTCGCTCTTTTGGGGAGGGAGGGGGCGGACGGACGTTCGGCTGCGGTAGGCAGGGCCGAGGAAGGAGAAGAAGATGAAGAGAAGACAAATGCCTGGCGCTGGGCCTCAAAGGAAAAAACAAAAAGGAAGACACAAAAAGAAAAGAGGGACGGCAGGCAGGCAACAGCAGAACAGCAGGCATGGGAGGTAGGGTATAAGAGGGGGTATGAGCACTTGGGGGATCAGCTGAAGAGGGGGTATTTTTTGTAATATTTTCCCTGTTTTCTGAGAAGCAATGGAAAGGGTATCGTCAAGTCGCTTTCTTCAGTTTATCGCTGCGTTAATGCGTTTTAAATGAAGTCGAATTACATTTCATCTTAACACCAAACCCCCTCTCCCCCCCCACTCCATTCTTACAGATCCCTACCCTAATGATGCCCGCCTGCTCTTTCGCTCTTTCCCACTTTCTGCTGATAAGAAAGTGAAGAAGAGCGTGGAGCACATCTATCAAAGGAGTAAGAGAGAGAGAGGGAGAACACAGTTCATTGACCAGGCAGAGAGAGGGGGTAGGGGGTAGGGGGTAGGGGCCGGGGGCCGTCTGGCATTTACAGTAATTAGCTGATTTTTGAATTTGAATTCGTTTTCGAACGGTGCCTGCCAGCCGCTTGTGCAATTGCCAAAAAAAAACCAAAAAAAAAACCCCAAAAACCAAAAACGTTTCTTACGGCAGCCAGCAGCTGCCTCTGCTGCCGCCTGCTACCTGCCCCTGCCGCCTGCTGCCTGCAACATATTGCATGATAATGGCTTCTTTTTCGGTGGCCCATTGTTGAGGGGGCTCCTTGTTGTTGTTGTTGTTGTTGTTGTAATACCTGCACATAGCTGAAAAATGCATTACCGCATATTGATTCCATCAAGCGGGGAGACGGGGTGTCTGGCGGGTGGCGGGAGGGGTTGGGGGACACTCGCTTTGCACATTTTCCACTCTCATTCAAATGTCAATCGAGTCACGAGCTGAGTGTCTACCGCGTCTACACCTACCCCCCCCAACCAACCACCCTCTCCCCCTCTCCCCCCCTATTCCACTCAAAATGAATTCAAAATAATGTGAAAGACAAACAATGAAGAAGAAAAACCCATTTCCCTAAATATTTTTCCCCTCGTTTGTTTTTGGGCAAAGTTTTCTTGACGGCAGTTAAAATTCTTTGCGCGCCAAATTACCCAAGAGATCCAATCGAAATCGAGGGATATTTCTTCATCAGGCACTCAAAATATGCCCCGAGTAGGACCATTATGATATCGTTTGTTTTTTGGGGCTACCAAAAGCAAGAGACCAAAGGTGGTATATGCTTTTTTTTGGGTATTTTCTGTGGGTTTTTTTCCTAATAAAATTCTAGAAAATGGAAGGAAAATCATTTAAGATTCATCAATTTTTTAGCAAGAAAAATACTAAAGCCAACACTTATTTACACTTAATTTCGATTATAAAATACGATTATAAAATAAATCAAATAAAAAAATTAAATACAAGTCGATTTTAGAAATATCCCATTAAATACAAAGCTTTAAAATTGGTTAAACATTTTAAAAATAATATTCAATTAATTTTTTGAATTGCTTTCATTTGTTAATAAATTATGTTCCAAACGGAAACGCAACTATATAGATATATAAACTATTCTTTACTATAAACTATATTTAAATAGTTTTAAGAATATTATTTAATAGGTTTCAGATAAAAATTGTGCTGTCCAGCATATAAATTCTCTGGAAGAACTGCCCTCTTTCCACCAATTTGGAATACTTTAAAATATTTTTACATTTTTTATGTTATGTATTTTTAATTTATATTTATTAAAAATGAGTATCTTTAATGGTTTTTTTTCCAATAATAATTTAAGGAGTAGCGTGTAATTTTCACCTTAAGAATGTATTTATTTGGGTTCTCCGCTTTGGATAGAGTACAAGTTCCTTGGAGAGACAAATCCCTTGTTCAGAGTTTCGTTCTGATCTACATTTCTTAGTCCCAATCGAGGTATTTATTTTCTAAACCAATTTTCCAAGGCGCACATCCTGTGGAACCAAAGAATCAATGGCTAGAAGTCAGTGGAGTGGAGCTGGAGTGGCTCTTTAATGAATGTAACTTTCAAAATCCACTCTGAAAAAATCGTGTACTCCATCTTTCTTTTTGTACGGCCTTTGGTTGAACCCACAGAGGATCTGTTTATCTGTAGAAGAATGCCTTAGATCTATTTTAACGATCTAATAAACCTTAAGCGAACAACAAACCCAACCGAAAGTGATAATAAATCATCTCGATTCTCGTTTCTAATTGAGAAAATCATTAAGGAAAAGGCATCTATAGCTAGCGCTCTTAAACGAGCAAATTCTACAAATTAAAACATAAGCCAAGCCCAAGACCCAGCCAGACCAGGCCCCTGGGAAATTCTCACAAGCCGCTCGAATGTTTTCCCAAACCTAAGTAGCCATTAACCGATACACTCGGGCAATTAGTCCATAATGTTTGCCCATCGAGTGATGTGGTGGTTGGTGGGTTCCCTTTCAGCCGAACCGGAACGTGCAACAAGTGCCGCAGCAGCAGTTGCAGCAGCAGCAGCAGGCCATAGGGGAGCACGCCTCCCTTCGGGGTGTGTGACCAAAAAACATGGATCACGCTTCTTGTTGGATCACTTAGGTTAATAAGTATCTCGTCTAGCCATGCAAATCGTGAACTGAATTGAAAATCAAAGCCTGAACTTGAGGCACAGCCCCCCCCCCCCATACCCCATACCTAATCTTCGCGTGGGCTGGCACTTTCCATATCGCAAGTCTCTCTCTCTCTCTCTCTCTCTCTCTCTCTGGATTTTTCTCAAAGAGAAACCGAAAAAAATTATCCACACTTTGCGCCCTTTTGACAGCAAGTGAAGCCCCGATTCATGGCTAATTTAGGCGGGTCTCTGGCTCGGGCGGAGGGTATGGGCGGGGCGGGGGCATTGAGTGGCGGGACATGGGCGAGGTCTAAATGCTGCACATGATGTCAGTTGTTGTTGCACCGAACAGTTGTGTGGCAGGCGGACTGCCAGGCAGTTGCTACATATTAAATGCACTGCAGCTGCAAACACTTTCACTTTTTTCTATGCTAATTTTCCCTGCAGAAAGCCAGCCGCACCGTACGGAAAATTGGTGGAAAACTGCAGTTCGGGGTAAAAGTCGCGGGACTCAATTTTTATGATTTTCCAAAAAATTATCCTTATGCGGATGCAAATATTTGTGGGTTGGGAGGAAAGCTCGAAGAACTTTTCAGCACTGGTTATTGCACTTTTCAACACCAAGGACGCAAAAGGTACTCAATCTCTCACTTTACAGCACTGAAAGGCCCAAGAAGGAGAAGGACAACACATTGAAGACTACTTACTCTTCTCAACACTGTTTTAAGCACGTCTAATCATTGTATTTTACAGCACTGGATTATTATTATTCTGCAATAAAGAATAAAGAAAAAGGGGAATGAGAGTTAAGAATTTAATATAGAATTAATAACAATAAATCATTATATTTAATAATATTTTTAGAACTTTGCAACACTGAAAGTAATAAATTACACTAATCAAAGGAATTTTTTTCCATAAAAATAATAATTAAAATATGCATTTCGCAATCACTTAAATTAAAATAATCTAAAGCTTAATCCAAGCTTAGAAATTTCTCAAAAAAAATGGATTGGCCCTACCCAACACTGCACTAAATATGCCATAAAACCTTGATTAACTTCAGGGTTTTTTTGTTCGTCTCTCGATTGATTAATTTATTTTTAATTTTAATGCCAGCCCAAAAGTGAAGCCAATCAAAATGTTTATTTGGTTTCTGGAAATAGCCCCAAAGCCATGCGGCATTAGAACGTATCTTATTTGATGGCCTGACATTAAGACATTCGGAATTCTATAAATATCAAATGGAAAGAACAGACAATGATTTATGCTGAATTTGCCACCAAATGCTAATCAAAGAGTCACACAAAAAAAAAAAGATAAGTTATGAATGGGTTAGAGAGGGATTGAGATCGGAAATAGCCATGGAGAGATTTATGGGGAATTTACGGGAATCATTTGCTGAAGATTTTTATGACTTTTTTGGGAGGAAATTACGGGAGAGTTCCAGGACTATTAATATTTGCTTAGAAGATGGGGGACTTTTATGAGTAGAAGTCTTCCTGGAAGAGAACTAAATAGAAGAGCTCTATAAAGCCCTTTTTGGAGAGAGTTCAGCCTACTTTGGCAAGAGTTTTAAAGAGTATAAAAAACTATGATATATGAAGAACTTCTTCTGCCCAAACTGGTATCATTTGTTTGTCAAACACTTCCTCAAAGAGTTGACAAACTTCCTCCTAAAAATGTATATCGGGTTTGGTTTTTTATGGTTTTTCTTTGGGCGTCACTTAGACGCCGACGCCGACGCAGACGACTCCATAACTGACCAAAGGAAAACCAATATCAAAATACAAGTCCATGGAAACCAAACCAAACCTCAACGAAAGCATTTTGGCTTGTCTGAACGGAAAACCACCTGCGAACGAACAATTTTCCAGGCAAAACAGCAACGTAAAAGCTAAGGAAAAATGCCGCAAATCGACGTCTGACAGTCTTCGGCGTCTGGTACCAATTTGGCGGCGATTCGCGGACTCACGCCAGGCCCAGGGTGTGCATCGGCAGCGGGGTGGACAGGAGAGGAGTGGAGAGGAGTGGAGAGGTGTTTTCGGGGGTAAAACGTCCATAGACCTTTTTGTGAAAGTGAAATTTTTGCGCAAAAGTCTGTTGGCGTCTGTTAAGCGTCGACTGCCACTTTGTTTTCCTGCACTTTTCCGTAAGCAGCGCCAGTGGTTTTTCTATTTTTTTTTCTTTTTCGAAAATCTACGAGTAGGATACACTCCCCAAAAAGGGGGTTGAAGGGGTATTTGGATTTTCTTGCTATTTTATTGGGAGGCAAGAAATCAAACTATTTGTTGATTAAAGTATGAGTAAACCTGTTAAAATTAAATTAATACTTATTTTAGTAGAGGAAACAATTAAAAGGCATATCGATAGCAAGGCAGAGATGGCAGATAATACTTAAAAACTATCGATATCAACGATAAGTGCATGTGATATCGATAACACAGAAGCAATAGGCTGTCTAGCGTTTGCTTTTCTTCTATTCTTTCCATTTTCTGTTTTCTTCTGTTTAATTTTTAAAACCTATCGTTTAAACCTATCGTAGTAGCTAGAGATATCGATAAAAATTAGAAAATATCCTTAAATAAAAAAAAAAGCAGTTAAACGTTTGCTTTAGGAATATCCTCTGTTTCTTCTGTTTAATTTTTATAAAAATAAAACGTTATCAAAAAATATCGATAAAAATTAAAAATAACCTAAAAATGCATAAATTCCTTGGAAATGCTTTCATTTCCTTACAAAATATAGCAATTTACAGCTGGATTATCGCCCTGGACCTCACCCTCTTAGAGTACCCTCAATTCGTTGCGTTTTCCCTCCAGCTATTTCCCGCTGGCCTCTCGTTTTTGGCGGTTTTTTGATAATTGACTCTAAGCGCGTGAATAATAACAAGCAACAGCGAAAAGCAGCAGCAGCGGCAGCGGCAGCAAACAACAACAGACCGTCAGGCAGGCAGGCAGGCAGGCTAGGAAATCGCGTTTCATTAACATGGAAAAACGAAAATTGAAAATTGCAAAAAGGGGGAAAAGACGTCACACAGCCATGACATGTGCGGAGGGGGCTGGCGAAGGGGGAGGCAGAAGGAAACACTGGAACAGCCACTGGAACTGGAGGCAGACAGGCGAACGTTGCGTATACTTGTTGTCGGTCGAGGTGAATCGACTTATCTACGTTTTTGACGTTTTTTTTTGCCTACTATTTTTCTTGGCTTTTTCTTTGTATTTTTTCGATTTTTATTTGTATGCATTTTCTGCGGTTTTCTTCGGTTTTCATTTTTTTCTTTATTTTTCTTCTTTTTCAATTTTTTTCCTTTTTTAATGCTTGGTTGCCTTGATTTTCCTTAATATTTTTTCTTATTTTCTTTGATTTTCTTCTTTCTGTCTCCTATTATTCTCTTTTTTTATTTTCATTTTCCTTCCTCCTATTTTTCTTTTATTTGGCTTTTTTGTATATATTTTTTCCTTTTTTAAATATTTTTTTCTTTTATTTTTTTCCCATTTTTCTTTTATTTTTTTCCTATTTTTCTTATTACTTTTTTTTTGATATAAGACGCTTTTTGGTGGCTTTTGCTTCACTTTTTTTTTTGGAAAGTACATAGCAGGAGAAACACTTTTCCATTGGCTTTTTGGGACTTTTTCGTTTGTGGCACAGAGTGCGACAACAACATAATTTACCACTAACTCTTCATCAACGCAACGCAACTTGTGGCACACGCAAAGTCAAAGTCGTCGTCGTCGTCGCTCGGTCTGTAAGTCTGTGGTCTGTGGGGGTCTGTGTTGGTCTCGGGGATACTACTATGCGAATACGGTTGTCTCTGGTCTCGAGGATATGGCATCTATTTGGCGGCCAAGAGGAGTTTTCCACACTTTTCTCGTGGCGCGTTTTCGTTTCATTTTTGTCGTGTCTTATGATTTATTTGACATGACAGCCAAATGAACAATGATTTATTCAGCAATGCTGCATTTTTAATGAATTTTTGTATTTTTCATTAATTCTTTTTGCCGAGCATTTGGTGCCAGTCGAAGCTGAATTGCAGCCAGATGCAGACCCAGACCCAGACACGCAATTTTGACGCCCAGTCGGAGATACTACTAAGCCTCGCCGGGGCACTGAGTCTTTTTGAATCACGTGGGTTTTCAGCTGCTGGCTGGGCTCCAATTTGGTGCACCTGCTGTTAGATTGTAAAACAGAAATCAATTACGAATCGTCTGAGCCAGCGTTTATTTAGTCGCAAAACAAAATGCACCTGAATGGAAACGCAGAACAGATGCGGCAAAAGCAAAAGCTGGGTGGAAAACTGATTCAGAAGTGATTCAGATGGGAGAATGGCAAACAAATGGGTTGGTAAATCATCAAGAATACCCTGTAAACACATCAAGATGGCGTATGACTTGGGGCTTGAAGGTTTCTGTGCTCTGGAGATTTTTAAAGATTTAAAAAAGGAGCCTAGACCATATTTCCACCGATATTGCTTCGGAATACTGCCTTCTAATCTTCCTTAAACCTTTCCTTAATTATTCCATAATTATGTTCCCTTTCCCACCATTTAAATATGATTAAACCTTCGGTATACCCTGGTATTTGATTTGATCTTCACACACTTTACACTTTATTCGGTTCGGGGCAAGGGCAGGCAAATATTAATTTCACTTTTGACTGCACTTGACCCACTCTCTTTTTAAGTTGAAGCGAAGTGCATCTGCATCTGCATCTGCCGCAGAGAGCCGCAGAGAGCCGGCGAGTGCCGAGTGCCGCAGATGCAGATAAATCATATAATAAACAGAACACAGCAGGATATCGGTTTGGGTAGGCTGGCGGCGGCCCCGGCCCCGGCACCGGCCCCGGCACTGGCACTGCAGACTCTTCCCTCTGTGTGCTGACTCACGGATGCTAAAAGTAGGAGTTTAAAACAAATTGAAAGCCGCCATAAAACTGCACAAGAAATCGATAAATGCAGAAAAAAGGCTGTAAAACAAATTAAATTATGCTCGGAAATCGAAAGGCCCCAGGCAGCAGCAGCAGAAGTAAAAGTCTAGTCCATAAAAATGCCATTTGATGTGCGTATTAAATTGAATCTTTTGGGATCCCCTCCAAGCCAGTCCCCTCCCCCATCGCATGCCCTGTGCCCAATCCCAATCCCGATCCCAACTCTCATAGACTATTGCCATTTACATACCTCTCTCTCCTACTCTTTTTGGGAGCTGCATTTGAATACAATTAGCAGTTTATGATTTTCACTTTTTTTACAACACTTTTCTTGTCCGCTCGGCTGTGAGGCAACTCTCTATTAAGTGCAACACGTGTGTGTGGCACTGCCACTGCAACTGCTGCCTGCTGCCCGTTGCATGGTAATTTCGAGTCGAACAACTCATTTTCGATTGCAAAACAAGTGGCAAAAGGGCACAACAGGCACAGGCACAGGCACAGGCATGCATCCAGAAGAAGGGGAACTTAATGGGACAATTGATTGCTTTGGGAGTGTTACAAAATCCAACACAAGCCAGCGCACACGAGGGGCAAAAAAAAAACAAAAACACAACCCAAAAATGTAACCAATTACTGGGGTGCCACGGGGGGGAGGCATATGAAAATTAGATACACAAAATGATGGATGCATGAGTATGTGGAAACCCTCCACCTCCGGAGGGTCGCTAATTCGTTGGGCTGCGAAAATTTGTGATGCTGAAAAGTTGGGAAATGACCAAGCAGCCGATACGAGAGCTTAAGTTTCAATCAGACATGAAAAATCACTTTGTAGTGCTAAGCTACTCTGGGAGAGAGGGGCATCGACTAGGGGAATGCTTTTCTATAACAATTTAGATATTTTTAAATTTAATTTGCTTTTTTTAGATCAAGAATTCTTTTTTTTAGAGATCTTTGATAGTCTTCTAATTGGTCTCCATTTGCTAGGAATTTTTAAGATTTCCTTTAAGTTTCTTCCTTCAAATCGTTCACATATGTATAGTATCCACAATTTGAAAGATATATCCCTCAGACTTTACTTAATCATCTTTTAAGTACATTTCTAAAGATCCGCAAACTTTCATATCGATTGCTTTAAAAATAGTTAAATATTGACAACATAAAAGGTTTTTTTTATTGGCATTAGGTGCCATTTTTCTAATTGATTTTTCTGCGGGAATACTCACACCTTTTTCCAAACATTTCTCTATAATTTCCCACCATTAAATCCCGAATTTGTCCACCTTTTTCCAAACCTTTCTTCACAATTTCCCACCAATAAATCCCTAAAGTTTTAACTAAAAACATTCCTATTCCCATTTACCAGTCCCGCCGTGTTAATTAAGTTTTTAGATAAACATTTACAGTGTCCGGAAAGACCGACTTGAAGGCCCCCAAAGAATTTCAATGAAACTTCCCCCCGCCCCGCCCCAACCCGCGCCACAGACAAAAGAGTTTCGTTTTCCCTTCGAAATGTTGTTGGGTTTTGAACTTGAGATGTTTGTTGCGCCGCCGCCTGCCGTCTGCCGCCTGCCGCCTGCCGCTGCCAGAGTTGTAGTAGTTCTGTTTGTCATTGTCAGAGTTGTGGTTGCTGTTGTTGTTGTAGCTGTTGTTGTTGTTGTTGTTGGGTTCAAGCAACACGCGATTAAGTCGTAATTTGTAAAGCGTTTTAAAGTGATACTCTCCGACATGATGAGGTGTTTGGGTCAAGTTGATGACGCGCGGCCCCCTCTCCTTTGCAGCGGATGAAACAATTTTCAAATACTTGAACGAAGGGCTGTGGTAGGGGGGTGGCGGTTTTCTTTTTGTTTGGGTTCGAAAGTGCATCGAGAGCGGATAAATCAAACAAGGAGAAAGTGAAAAGATCAGTGAATGAAAGTGTCTTCAAAAGCAGAACAAATTGGAAGAAGATCTCCAATTGTTCGAGGAGAAACTGTTCGACTTTCAGCCCAATATACCCCACCTTTATATCCATTTTTATCTGGATGTCCTTCCCCTAGGACAGCGACTCTTTTTCTCTTGTTTTTCCCACTGATCTCAAGCGTTTTCAATGTGCTTTTAATTATTCTAATTGTCTTTGCAGCTGCAGCTGGCTTCATCCGTTATGGCCACTTCCTTTTGCTGTGGCATTGATTGATGAAATGAAAACTTTTGACTTGGAAAATTGGCCAGACAACTCTAGAAGTCGCTGGCGGCTCTGTCATGGCCAATAGGAAAAATCGAAAACAGAATGCAAACAAAAATTAATAGAAAAGAGAAAACATTTCACAGTTTTTTGCCAAAGTGTCAGGCAACAGTTTCACACCCGACCATCAAATGGCCAGAGAGAACCCCACATGAATATGAATATTCGATTGGCAAAGAGTAGTAGCCCCCAGTGCCACACCCCCCCTCCCACTCCCACTCGCGGAGGCTCCCTCACTTTTGAACCGAACGAAGACCGAAGACGTGCCAAATGAATGAATGAATGACGGACGAGTTGACTGAATGAGGTGGCAAAAATTATACACTACTCGTCGTATGGTGGAGGGACAGTGGGTGGAAAGTGGTTCAAAAGGGGGGAGAAAATTGTAATTTAAAGAAAATTATTCAGGATATAATATTGGTAATATTTCTATTCATTTTGATCCATAAAAGATCTTTCTTCTATGAACTAATTTGATGTCAAAAGTTACATTAATTTTATGTACAAATAAAAAATATTTTCTATACGATTTTATCATTTTAAGGGTATTTTTTACACTTAGATTATTTGGGTTATGTTTAAGTAGGATATACCCATAGGTTAACCATAGTATTAGATGTTTTCTTAAGGATTTTGGAATAAATTGTCAAAGAAAAGTAATAAGAAATTGTAAATAACAAATTAAAAATTATATTTTTTAAATACAAATGTTTAAAATTTAAATAGACAGATAAAAAATCATATTTTTTAAATAGAAATGTTTAAAAAATTAAATTGAATACCTCTTGAGGCTTAAGATATTGAATATGGACCTTTCCTTAAGTTGAAGCAACTCTAAATAATTTTTAAAAATATTGTTAAATGCAGATTGCTTTATACAAAATTTCTGAATATTTTCTTTTAGTTCTACTTGACCCACTGAATGCTAAATGGGAATTTTAGTGAAAGCGATAATGACAGCCTTAACCTATCTTAAGTGTGGCAGTGCAAGCCAGATTTCTAATAAATATATAACCCAAATTGCTGGCCAAACTGTATTCAAATAATTACCAAAATCCTGCTCTATATCTCTTTAATCTCCCTGCCCAAAACCCATCATATCTGGCCCCACTGTTTCTCTCCTTTCATTCGTGGCGAGTAGGAGTCAAGTGGTCATTGGAGTAGTGTAGTGTAAAGTGAAGAAGTGTAAGTAGCAGTAGCCCCCTGTCTCGGACATGTCTCTCTGGCTATGGCTGTGGCTCTGACTGTGGCTCAGACTGTGGCTCAGACTGTGGCTGTGGCTCTTTGTAGTCTCTTTTTTATTTCTTGCCCCTGGTGCTGTTTGCTGCCTGCCTGACATACGCCAAAAAATGCCAGCCCCCCAAATCCGTAAATCCGCAAAACCGAAAGCCGAAATCGCTTTTTGATATAATTTAATCAAAAATTGGTATATTTCGCTGTTTCCATGTCATATTTGCATTCGTTTTCTTTTCTTTTTGGCTGGGAGGGGGCTGGACAGTGTAACGGCCGCGACTTGTCATAACATCGGAGTGACGCCCGAGATGACTGCCGAGTGGAATAAACTGTGTGTGTCGGACATTCGGACATTCGGACATTGGTTTGGGTGAAACTTTTGAGATGGTGACGATGACGCTGTCATTCGGACATTTCAGGGGCGAGAGAGCGGCCCGGCACACACACTTTAATTAGTTGCGAGGGGCAAAACGCTGGAAAAACTTTGACTTTGACTGCAACTTGTCAACGCTTTAATGGCGCATGGAAAAAACAGTCGAGTCCAGCAAATGGAATTGGAAAACAGCTTACAACAATCCCAGACGAGAGATCTGGTGCCCCGCGCACAATCTGGTGGCCTGTCGACACTTGTCGTTGGGTGCCACACCCCAAACACAAAAACCCAAAGCGCGACCACTCATAATCGTATTCGTATTCGTATTCATATTCGTATTCGTATTCAACTGCACCCAAAACTGATATACATGTTTGGTCGATCAAGCACTCTATGAATGTTATTCTAATTTGAAGTTTATAGATCCCAAAGATCTGATAATCACATCAGAAATGTATGCTAATCTGTCTCATAAAAAAACAGGCCCCCATATGCTAAACAACTTAATATTCAACAGATTGTTCAGTTAGATATGTTTCAGGTAACCGTTTTTAATATATTTTGAGATGGATTTGAGATATAGGAAAGTGTTGGAATGAACAATCAGGTGTTGATTGGAATATCACGGGATATTTAGACAGAACACTCAAACGTTAACTGATTTGATAGACTTTTGGGAGTGTTTGGGAATTTTAATGGACTAAAATAATATTATTTAAATATTTAAATTTAAATTTAAGAAATATGAAATATTTTAAAAACTATTTTAGATTTACAAATAATTCTGGAAAAATCTCCAAACAAATATCTTGTTTATAACCCCGATAAAATGCCCATTCATTACTTATTCTATTGGTTTATCCAACAAAATCAAAAATGACACTTCCTCAATCAGAGATCTAAGGTTCTTAAACCGACATGTATACACCTTTTTCCCCCTTTCCCACCCCATTAAGAACTATAAATATCCTCAAATGCACATAAAAAAATTATTCACATAAACAAATAGAAATCTGAAGACAACAACAACAATTACAAAAAATTTGAATGCACGTGTGTTAATCATAAATTTTCAACATGTTTCAAATGCACAGGGACAGGGGCAGGGGCAGGGGGGGGCAGGAACACACATAGACAGGCGGACAGACCTTTCCCCGAGTCCAACGATGGAAACGTTCCAAACCAAAAAAAAAAACAGCAGCCAAACGCTGCGCTCTGCAGCCATAATAAACGCATGAAAATATGCCCAAGGCGTGCGCCAAGCGATTTCACCTAAAGATATATACACACACACACACAACCACACACACACACCTATACATATATATCTATGTAGCTCTAAAGGAGGTGGAGCTGGCTGGGGGGGAGACTTGTCACTGTTTTTTCTTTTTGCATAAACGCACCCAATTTTCGATGCGTATGAGGCAGAGAGAGAGAGAGACTCCAGCCACCACGACTCTGGCCACATGCCAGTGCGTACGACTGCCACAGATGGGCGGTGGGGGCGGTATACAAGAGCGGATGAGGGGGGTGAGGGCTGGTTGATGTTTTGGCCGCGCCTGCAGACCGTGGGCGCAGTTAGAGAGTCTATTAAAAGAGCTGTAAGAGCTGTAAGAGCTCCATGGAAACTTCAGAGAGTGCTATGTTCCATTTTCCATTCCCCCCACCCAACCAACCCCAACCTCAACCCCCTCACTATACCATTTTTTTCTGTCTGCCTTAATGCTGCTGTAATGGGACCACAAATTGCCATTGTTGAGGTCTGTCGCAGAGTCTCTGAACCTCTTGTATCGATGATCGTGCTGTGAATTGGCAAATCGGATTTGTTTTTAGCCGCCAACAGTGGCAAATGTCACAGAACCCCACCACCAACTCGACTATGCGCTGGAAACCATGTAAACTTGATGGATGAATTGATGGAGAGACAAACAGCAACAACAACAAAAAACAACAGAGAAAAAAGCATGCTAAGAGGTAGTTCTGGGGGCGAATATTTTGAATGGGAGTACTGGCTGTAGTGGGAATGGGAATAGCGGATATTGGGGGGAATAGTTAATCGAAAAGGCATTCAAGAAGTTATATTCATTTTAATTGTATATATTTATGGAATTACCAAGGTATTGTGCTTTGAAATGATTGCTACTCCGTTTTAGGATAAGGTTTAAAGGCTGTTCAACAAGTCCGTGACTTTTTGAGTTTTCCACCTCTTGAATGATAGAGCAATGCTGCTCCTGCCCACAGGAATATAGATACGTATCAATAGACTCCTCTTAAAACCTGAAGAATCAGCTTTAATTAGTTTGTGTTTGACAGCCATTGATAAGAGACTTCCTCGTCATTTTTTACTACAAAAAAACCAAGGCATAGCTGGATAAATACACTGAGAACTGTGCACCATATGAATTTCAATGGTAAAAAAGTGATTACCTAAATTTCATTGTGGATGCTGTGGATGAGGTCTCTACACCCAAAGCAATTAAAGAAACCCACGATATAGCGCTGGTCGATCGAAGATTGAAGGTGCAAGAGATTGTGGAAGCCATCGTATATCGCATATCAAGTCTTGAAATTGATTTCCTTGAGCCATGGAGTATCGAGTATGAAAGTCTCTTCCTCTATAGACAGTCTGTTCTTACCTTAGCGATCTACAATTGTTATAAACATCCCAAAGTAATTTGTAGAATTTATTTCGTGTGTTATAATCATCTGAATTTGTGATTTTTCATCTGCAGCAAGAGTTTCGGGTGCAGTAAGAGTTACTGAAGCATCCTCTGGTGACCATTGAATAACCAAGGATCCATCTGTATTAGAAACCATGGAATGAGGCCCAATTAAGTCCGATTCTTGTGGGAACATTCCTCTCTGCTAAACCTTGCTTTCTCATCGCTATAAATTAATCAGCTGGCGTTTCGATTTCTAATTTTGGGATCATCTCCACAGCACCTTTCCATGGTTGTGATTCCTCCTCATTCATGCCACCAGACATTCATTGCATTGGTTGCTGCTTTCTGCCATACACCAATTATAATTATAAAGCAATTATTTTGGAGTTTGAGAAAAGCAAAAAAAAAAGACAGAAAACCCTTATAATGACATTTTCTGCAAATGCCACAACGCTCTCCCAGCAGCAGGCTGCTCCCTGAGACAATGTACATTTTCTTTCTGTTTAGGGGAGTGGGGGGGGGGGGGGAAATATCTGTGTATGCAATTCGTGTGCAACAGCCAGGCAGTGTTTTCCAATGTGAAAATGAAAGTAATTGTTGGTAATTTTTAGTGCTGTTGGACAAAACGATTTTCAACAAGTTTTTATGAGAGATTGCATTGGTTTTCAAAGACATTTCCACACTTCAAAGAGGAATAAAACCAGAGAGATAGAGAAAAAAAAAAAATTGAAATTAATTAAATACATAAATAACACGAAAGCGGCTTTTCCTCGCTCCTTTCGGACTCCACCTGGAGGCCGCCTGCCCCTCCACTGCTCTGCCACTCAATCAACTGTGACGCATCGTTCACACACACACACAAAAAATGGTTTGTCAACAAATTGGAGCGCGACCAAGCCCCCCAAAACACAACAACAAAAAGCAACAACATTTAAAAAAATGCAATTAAAAAATCGAAATGGAAAAACAATAAAATAACGAGAAAAATAAGTGCTTAAAGCATAAACATGAACAAATCGGAGATACAGACCAGCCACAGACAGCGATCGGGGGAGAGGTGGAGCACAAAAAAACAAAAAAAAAAGCTAACAAAATATTTTACAACACTTTCGCTCGTTAGAAGCGGGCGGTCGTACTACAGTGCTGCACGAAAGTCTACGGTCTCCCCTATACACTCGTATGATGCACTCATTGCCGCTTTAATTGCTCGGTGAAAATGTGCAGCACCCAGCAGCAGCAGCAGCAGCAGCAGCAGCCGCTGTAATGCGCTTAGGCCACGGGCTCCCCTACTCTAATTACCCTCAAGCCTCGAATATTGAGAGCAATTGGAGGGAGGGAGGAGGCTCCTCTCCTCCGATCATCATCTATTCGAATCCCTTGAAAGAGGCCGCCAAAGCTGCACTGGCGCTGGCACTGGCACTGGCGCTGTGAGAGCAAGTGAAATGCCAGTGAAATTAATCAAATTTGTTTTCGAATTTAGGTTGAGAGACGGTGGCATTATGATTGGTTAGATGGTAGGGATTACGATTACTTGGAGTACTTGTAATTACTCTCAGATTACCAGAGTGGGGGGTGGGTTGGTCTGAGATTGTTCAGCAAGAGAAAACTTTTCGATTTCGGTGAAAAAAAAAGTTGCTTGATGGCTTGGGGAGTCCATGTGTTGGAAAGTACTTATAAATTGTAATTAATGAGACATATTGGGAGTTTAATAGTTAACTGACGGGGAAACATTGAATTTCTTACAATTTTAGAAAAATACTAGAAAATACTAAGAAAAATACTTAGAAAAATACTAAAATAATAGTAAAAATAATACAAAAATACTAACATACTAACATACATACTAACTAAATTCTGGACTATATTATCAACAAATAATACTTACATAATATTAAAAATACTTTAAAAATACTAGAAAAATAATGCAAAATACTAAAACGACCTAGTGTTTTTACTAACACTGTAAAAGATACTGAAAATTCTAGCACAAATACTTGACGTACCTTGTATTGTTTTATTAAGAGTGGAAAAAGTACCAGAAATATGCTTAAAAAATAATTTTATATACTTAAAAAATACTGTAAAAATACTAGACAGACCAAGGGCTTTTTTAATTCTTATTATCACTGGAGAAAGTAGCAGAAACAATATTAACCGACCAGGTGTTACTTTATTAATACTGGAAAAATTGCCATAAATATATGCCAAAAATAGTTTTTAATACTAGGAAAATACTACAAAAATACTAGACTGACCTGGCGTTCTTTTATTCCTTAAAATGGGGAAAAACAGTTACATTCCTCTATAGAATCACCATCAATACCAAAAAAAATCAAATATCTTTTAATAACAATTCATCAAAAACAACGCCCATTCGGGGCACAACTGCTGCCGCCGCCGCTGGCTCTGCAACGCTGCGCGACGGCCTTTCTTCTTCCATTTGGAAACTCAATTTCAATTTGCTCCCAGTCCTCCCCCCCCCCCCCACGATCCACCGAACAATTGACAGCTTCTTGGCCCAGCACCTTCTGCGACTTGCGACTTGCGACTTGGGTCAATTGGCTGCCATAAATCTTCATAGAACATTGTTGACTGCCGGCGACAGTGCAAAAAATACAAAAACTAAAAATTTCATTACAATTTTTTTCTCTCTCTCCAATTTTGTTGTTTTTTTTTTTGTTTTTGCCATTTCAAATTATAGAAATGTAATAAATCAAATACTCGTTAACGCAACGCGACGTTTGAGTTTCGTTTTAGATTAAGAAAAGGAAAAAGAATCAGAAATTATTATAATTAAATGTATTCAGGCGCAAGGGCAGGGAAAATAGTTGTAGAAGACAGAGAAATTGAGGTTTTCTTTCTCTCCATTTGGGGGGGAGTTCTTTTAGAGCTTTTTAAATTAGACATAATATAAGAAAAATAAAATACTGGAAGAAGGGAACACATTAAAGTTAATAATAGTAGAACTAAGAATAAATAATAATAAATAATAATAATAATAACTAAGAATATACGGAATATAATACAATAATTAAGGGAAATAATACTGGAAATATTAGTAGAATAATACTAGTAAAATACTGTGAAAAAGACCAGAATAAAAATAAATGAAAGGGGAAGAAACAAGTGAAATAATAAACTAAAAATAAGTATGAAAATAATAGTACAAAAATACAGGAAATACTGGTAAAATATTTAAAAAAAATCCTATACCGAAAAGCTTTTTTTTATAGATAATGGAAAAATTAACCGATAAAGTACTAGACCGACCAAATGATCCTAGAATTAATTCCTTGAAATGGTACAAATTAACAGGAAAAATACTGGACCAACCAGATGTTCTTGGAATTGATCCCTTGAAATGGGGAAAATAAGTCCGACTCTCCCTCCCACAAGTGGGTGATGGAAGAAGGTGGCTCAACGCCATGGAATCTATAGGCGCCCCCTCCATCTTAGCGGTTCCACTGATTAATACCCCGTCCAACAAGATAATGACAAGACAACACCCAAAACAAAACAAAAACAGCAACAGCAACAACAAGCACCACCACCACCCAGTGGTTGTGGGGCGATGGATATGCGAATCTCGATCATCTTCAGCTGGCTGGCCGCTTGCTGCTGCTGCTCACTCGTGTGTGCCACAGCCACAGCAACAGCTTGAATCTGCAACTGCAACATGTTCCCGTTGTCGTGGCAGCGGTGGCTGTGCAGTGGCAGTGTTGCATGCAACCGATGATTAAAACGGGGCAAGCTCCAAACTCTTAATTCTTAGGCATTTTCACTGAAATTGTAAAATATAATTTCCAAAGAAATTATTTCATCTTGCTTGACTCTGGCAATTACTACGTTTCTCTTGTTAATTTATATACCCTGTTTTTGCGAGTCGCAGGGGTATGATGATTTTGAGGGGGAAAAGTATTAATTGGAGATTCCATGAGGATAGACTCTGCTCATGGCTGATGGGAAAAAAAATCCAAAAAAATATCTCTGGCTGGTTCTAAAGAAAATCAAAAGAATTCTCAGCAAATGCTGTTCAAATATACCCCGAAAAAGTGGAAAACTCTACAGTAAACTTATCAAAATCGATCTTCTAGGGTATCCATCGCCTCGATCCCCTTTTCCCCAATCTTCTTGTGTGTTTTTTTCGCAACTATATTTACTTTTTGCTTGCATTATGCCTGCACTTTTCATGCGCGACTTCATTTAACTGTGCTTTTTGCATGATTATTGCTCCAGTTACCATCGGACTGCTGCTGCAACATCAAACATGAACAACAACAACAACAGCAACAGCAACAACTTCTGGTACCAGGCGGCCAGATGGAAATTATGTTGAACAAACTGCAACAACTTACAAATATGGGCATTGGTCTAGGCCGAAATGCAACAAGAAGGTGCAGCAATGCAGATCGTCTCGCTGTGGGTCTGTGGATTGTACGATCTGAACATATTTCTCATTGTACAAATATATTTATTAAAGAGAAAACTCCCATAGCATGGAAATTTTGTGTTTATCAGATTTTTTATCCTTTATTCAACAAGCATTTAATACTCTTTATATTATATATATTATAAATCGAAATTCGTCCATTTGAAAGGCTCCACAACATGTGTTTCCCTTCGTAAATGCTTAAGGAATTTTGGTGGAAATTCCCTGGAGATGGGGTATGTGATTTCCAGAGTCTATTGGGCTATCAATGGATCACCTTATTCCATTATATCATAAGAGCTTTTAGCATGATATTTAATGCCCTTAAGAATAGGATTAGAAATCCGAAAATAATTTATTCCAAAGTAAACCCCTGCCCAAAGGTACTCGACTTTTCCTCATAAATCTTCTGCAAGCTCTCTCACATTTCCCCAGTCATTTATTTTCCGAAAATTGCCAATGCAATTGTGGTCTGGACTTTTGAGAAACGTAGACCTCCAAGCTCTTAATTAAACGTACAAATGCCGCAGAAAAAAACAACAAAAAAAAACGTAACTTAAAAGGAGCAAGGCGACTCTTACTGATTTTACATTTTGTCGTTTTCCTTTCTGCCTGATCTCGGGAAACTCGCTCGCTGGCTGGCTGGCTGGCTGGCTGGCCCGGGCCTCACCTGCTGCTCGTTATCTGCAGTATTTATGTCATCGTTAAATTTGGCTTCCAGCTGCTTTTACTTGGACTCGAAACAAGTGCATGCGCAGCGGATCGTTCTATGCCGCCGCGGCCATGGCCTAGGTGTGGCCACAAAATATTTAAACACAGCATAAAAATTAAAAACTAGTCTAATCACAGCACCCAAGCAAGTTCCACAGACACAGTACATGCATATGTGGGCAAAACACAAACAGAAAGAAAGAGCCTGGCTGGCTGGCTGGCTGGCACAAGGCATCAAGCCAGATCATTTACTATAAACCGGAGAAGGTGTTGTGTGAGATATATAAAAGGTGGTGGAGAAATTCAAAGTTTATGGAGAACTAAAAGCGATTAAAGGAGCCTCGAACTCCAGCTGAAGTCTATTCCAGAAAACGGGTTCTTCGTCTACAATGTTCTTTTCATCTCTGGGTTCATTAGGGTTCTGCTCAGATTAGTTTTCAGTTACCGTCGAGTGCTAAATATTAAATGTTGAATGTTGATTGTTGATTGTTGATTGTTGGTTTATTTTAATTTTACAAGCTATGGGCTGGCCAGCTCTTGAGCACCCATTAAGATAGTTTATGGAGGGGACAGCACATTTGCTTAGAGATTTATTGAGTACTTTAATTGGTTTGATTTGGCTGTAGGATAGGTTTGGGGCGAATTTGAGTAGTTTTACTGCTGAAAATGATTGCCAGTTTCCTGAAAGTCCAGGATATCCGCTTGTTACACGCAGATCCTGGGCAGAAATGAAAAATAGACCGAGGGGCGCTGCCGCATGACGCGTGGTGAGTGAATAGTGAAAGGTACTACCTTCAATCGAATCTAGAATCACTTTTTTCATCAAAGAACTGCTTTAAATTTATAAAGATCTAATAAAATAAATAGATTTTGGTTTCGATATCTATTAATTTTTTTTATTTTTTTATCTTTTATTTATATTTATTTATTTTATTTAATTTATTTATATGGGACTTTGATTTATCTAACGTTAAAATAAATTCTTTGCCAGCTTAAAAATGTTTATACTTTAAGGAAATATTTCGTTTGTTAAAGTTTAAAAATATTCGTGGTACTATTTTTTATTTTTTAAGTTCCCCCAAAATATTTTACTACTTCTCTTGCCAAAACCATTCAGGTTAAGTTTGATTGAGACATAGTTCTCCCCTTCAAAAGTTAAGCCATGCAGCAACAGCTTGACATACCCACCCCCCCCGTAGAAGGAGAAGATGTGTGGAAAATGGACCGTGTCCCATTTACGTTTCGAGAATCCCCTTTAGAAAGCCTCATGGAAATTCTCATTTCCCCCTAAATGAATGCTAATCCCTCCTGCAGGAAGAAAGTCTCTCTGTGTCTCTGTCTCTTGTCTCTTCTTAACTCTTGAAATCTTGAGACGGCAACAGGTGTAAATGATTTGGTGGCCTGCCACATGATGTGGTGTGTGGTGGCTGTCCCCCCGCCGGTCAATGCATTGCGTTCTGGACAAGAAGGAAACTGGTTGCCCGCTGCCTGGTCTTAGTACGTCGTATTAAGTTTAATTTGCATGGCAAAAACTAAAACTACAACAAAAATAGAGAGAAAAAAAATTGAAATACTTTGAAAAGAGCCCAAGGCGCCAACAAGACTTGACACATTTCCAGCGGGGCCATGAGAATGAACTTCTTGGCACTTGGCTGGAAAATATACTTTTCCAATAGTTGACCCAATTGAAAAGCGAGCTAGAGATGGAATGAGTGATAGAAGGGGGGGTATAGGGGGTCGGAGAGGGACTGCAGTTAAAGGGCGACATCAATCATTGCATTATGAGACATTATTCTTAACGTCATCCTCTCTCTGGCCTGTCTAAGAAATGACTTGACAGCTTTTCAGTAAAAGTTTTTTCCAGGCGGCAGAACCTTCCCAATCCCATCGATTGGTAGCTGGAAAACAAAAAAAAAAAGAAAATCTCTGGGCCTAAATGACAATCGATTAAGGTCAACTTTTGCTGGGCCTCATTCAGCTGCTGTTGCAACGCGAAAGTTGCAACGCCCAGCAGCAGCAGCAGCAGCAGCAGCAGCAAGTGGCGCCCCAAAGTACAACCTCAAATGGTAGCCAAGCGTGGCTCCATGATCATGATCATGATCATGGTTGAGTGCAAGAAGGAGTGCACCGGCATGGTTGCATGGAAGTTGTGGCTTGGTCAAGTGGCGCAACGGCGTCTTAGAGCGACAGCGATTTGCATGACCAGTCGATGGGTGCGTGAGGCGATCCTCAAATCGGAATATAGTATAGTCTCGTCGATCGATCCGCACAGAAGAGGAAGACCAAAACTGGAGCAGCCTCACAACAAGAGCAGAACAGAGCCGCAATTACTTCTTCAGTTGCGACTTCTCTCAGTCATGCAAGCCATTTTTCCGCTGGAGAGTGGTGGGGTGGGGCCTGGACATGGGTCTCGGCTTGGGTTCGGGTTCGGGTTTGGGTTTGGGTTTGGGTGCAACTTCTATCCCATCCCAGAGACTGCTGGCTGGCTGGCTGGCTGGCTGGCACAGTGAACCATTTGATCATTTGACCATGGAATTAGCATACAACCAATATATCTGAGAGAAGCATTTGTTGGGCGAGCATTTGTTGTGGTTTTTCCATTGCACTTTGCTGACTACTCAAAGGGAAGGGGGGTTGGCTGGGAAACAGCGAAAAATAGTGCTCTGTTCATGAAATTACTGTGATAATGATAAATCCGTAAAACGGACAAGAAATATATTAAAACTTTGGAAATATAAATAAAAAATATTATTGATATTGGACTTTAGATTTGTGGATTTCAAAACCAAAATATAGAACAAATTTCAATAATATCATATGAAATTCTACTTTGCTCAATGACCTATCGTTTTCTCTTTGGGAGATATTTTAGATGTATTTATTATACAAAATAATAGTCAATATTTCAATTAAAAAAAAAAAAACCTGTTAAATTTAAAAAAATATTTTTTAAATTTAAATAACTTTCAAATGTCTTTAAATTTGAATTCAATTTCTTTAAATGAAATTTAGATATTTCCTAATTTCACTTTAGCGACATCTACTAATATTAATTTGTTTTTACTCAGTTCATGTTAGTAAATGTTATGTTAACGTTAGTACATGTTATGTTAACTTTTCATGTTAGTAAATGTTATGTTAATGTATTTCCTATTTTCACTCTAGCGGCATCTAGTAGGCGGTAGCAGAAGCTGTCGAGCGTCCATGGCCATCTGTGGGTGATTTCATAAACATTTTCGTAGTTACAGCAAACAGAAGCAGATGGCGCCAGCTAGTTTCCAAACTTCCACAAGCCTACAATATGCAGATGTAGTAAGCATGTAAGACTCATGTAGAGAAGAGATCATTTGTCTGGCCATGTAAAATCAATATAACTGCAGTGTACGGGCTCGTGGAATTTCGAATCTTATCTTATCAGATCGTTCGTTTTTGCAGTCGATCTGACTAACTGGATTACAATTATATGAAAGCAGTACGAAATCGTCCAAACACCCATCAACATTTATTTGGAATTATTACAAGGTGTTAAAGGAAACGAAATAAAGTGAGTTTATACAACATACAGAATGCAGACATAGAAATTCCTTCATTTCATTTCAGACACAGAAATCCAACAACGAAAATGAGCAGCCAGCCAAATACCGCAAAGGAAACCATTATCGGCCACATCGACAGCTTCGTCGCGGACATGGCCAGCCTCTGCATGAACCAGCCCTACTCGGACGTGGAGTTCTTGGTGGAGGATCAGCGACTGCCCGCCCACCGCAACATTCTGGCTACGCGTTCCGAGTACTTCCGCTGCTTGCTCTACGGCGGTATGGCCGAGTCGAACCAACGGGAAGTTCCGCTGGAGGTGCCGCTTGAAGCCTTCAAGGTAATCCTGAGATATCTCTACTCTGGGACAATACCTGTCTCCACACTGGACGCGGACACCATTATCGATGTGCTCGAATTGGCCCATCTTTACGGGCTGCAGAACGTCGAGACAGACATAGAAAAATATCTGCAGCAGAATCTGGACGTCACCAATGTGTGCATAATCCTGGATGCGGCACGCCGCAACAATCTCAGCGAGCAGACTGGAGAATGCTTCGACTTTATGGACCGCAATGGATCGGATATAGTAAAACATGATTCCTTCAAAAGGCTGTCCAAGGAATCACTTGAGGAAGTGCTGCGACGGGACTGTTTGCAGGCCCCCGAAGTTGATATCTTTGAAGCTGTATGCAAATGGAGGGACCACAATCCGAGCGAGGACTTCAAGTCGGTTGTCTCGCTCGTACGTCTCCCGCTTATGACTGTCAGACAGCTGCTGCATGTGGTACGTCCCTCTGGCATCTTCGAGTTGGACCAGATAGTCGACGCTATTGATCAAGCGGATACCGGAAAGGATCTGCCCCACCGTGGAATCATGTTGCCGGGGGTGGATGTGGCATCCGGGGAACATCCTGCGCGCCGTTTCAAGGATGACCGAAATAATGAAATCTTCGAGCTGAGCCACGTTTTTGTAATCACCAATATTGTGATTGAGTTTCGGAGTACTAAAATGGAGGCCCACGTGGAGGTCTCTTGCGACCAGACTCACTGGGATCTTGTGGGATTTTCTCACATTTACATGGAGGGTATGGAATTCCATTTCAGGAAGCGACCCGTTCGCTACATACGTATCACAAAATTATATCAAAACTATTCTTTAACCAATCTGACGGCCACGTACGTTGAGTAGCGCTGTGACTCTGATTCAGCAGCGACTCTGAGTGAGGAAAGTAAAAATAATAGGCTTGAATTGTACTCAATTACCTGTTTTAATGTCCGATAATCGAAGAGTATTTTCAGCGATCCCATATATGTAGTATGTATAATATACATTGTATATTGTATATATCATGTCTGTCAGTCAGTCAGTTTTGTGTGACGCCTAGTTATCAGAGACTATAGGAGCTAGAGCAACCAAATTCTGTGTCAAACTGAAACAAGTTTGTTGGAAAATATCAAATAATTGATATTTTGCAATGGATTCTTGCCTCCATTCGATAAGAATGTTTTTTCGTATTCAATATCACTAAGGAAAATACTGTTCTAGATACCGGAGAGCGTAGAAAAGTCACGCGCTAGCAATTTGGTTCAATATTTGAGTGGATGCACAACAGATCAATGAAGATTCAAAATTACAAAAGCCAGAATGAAGAAAACTAGTTCCCTGGGCTACCAAATGTTGCCCCTCCCACCCCCTCCCCTGCCTTAGTAGCCTCGTTTTGAATATTTTCCATATATCCTCAATATATCGTATTAGAACTTAAGCTTGACATTTAAATATGTACGGGATACATAGGCATATCAAAAACAAACGCCCCTATATTTGTTGGGGTAAGTGAGGCGCCTAATTCGTGTCAATATCAAAACTCATTTACTTGTGGCCCCCCCCCAAGACTCCACTAAGAAGTACGAGTAGATCAAAAAGCAGTATGGGAATAGGGGGGGTACGGATGTCAAGCAAACTGTGAGAAAGGAGAGGGGGAAGGGGAAGGGAATGCGTTCAAGTGTAAGGCCGTTTATAAGCCATCACAACGCTGGGCCACCTGGTAACCGACCGTCGAGTACTCGTAGATGTTTCCAAATTTTATTTTGTTTTTTCTAATTTGGTCTGAAATATGGAAAACTTTCTCTGGGATTTTAATTACTTTTCCAGCAGTCATTCCATTCATTTCCACTTGTTGCCCATCAGTTAAAAGTCAGTGGGAGTGGGAAACGACGCTCCGGAAGGCAGCTCGCCTCCAGAAAATGGTATTTTCCCATTTCCATTTTGGACATTTCACGGCTGAAAGGATTCCGCCCGATGTCTATCACATTTTGTGTGCCCATTACAACTTATTGCTGCTACTACTGCGGCCGGCTACTTTTAATACACTAAATTAACTTTTTCCACCCCACCCCACGCCACCCCACCCCACAAAGACCCATCCCCTCCCTTCTCCTGCTCTGTGGCAGCAAGGACGCGTATTTTATCTGCCGTTTATCTCTCGCCTTTTGTTGATTAATAGCTTTGCGGTAATTAATTTGGCCATGAATGAAGTGCATTTCTATGGCACAGGAGAAAAAGAGAGAGAGAGAGAGAGAGAGCGAGAGCCAATGGAATGCTGTGTCTGTGGCAGGCAGTCCCTAGTTATCATGAATCTATATGGCATAGGAATGGGTTACCTCTTTAGATCTGATAAAAGTTATATGATGTGTTAATTAGCTTGAAAAGTGTGTTAGAAAGGCCTCTTTGGGGGGTTTTGTGAATAAATTATGAGAGATGAAGAGCCAAAGATGGTTTATTGAAATGTTTAACATCCAAAGAATTACAGCAGCAGAAAGAGGAGCACAGATTCAGACTGTCGTTCTCTTTAAGGGAGATGCCGTGGAGTATTTGTATATCCCCACACAGAAATCATCTCATCTTTGAGTAAAAGTCTTTGCCATTTTCCTGCAGGATCATAAAAGACACGGCATCCGCTGCCCAAAATCGAGTTAACCTTCTGTAACACCTAACTACGTATTCCTTTCTGCTGCTTAAACTTTTCTCATTATAGTAGTACTGGTATTCTCCTGCCACAACCCCGCATCCGCACATCCCCGCATCCCCACATCCCCACATCCAAAGGCAGACAAACAGAAGGCGAACAAACTTCTGTAGGGGCCTGCTAGCCCTGGGAATCGGCGTTTGCCAATGACTTCCGTCATCCCCCGACATACACTCGACGTGTAAATTTGCATTTGCTTCTAATTACAAGAGAGACAGTAGGATGGGGAATGGGGGATGGGATGGGGCCCACACACACCTGAGGAGGAAAAGCCTCGGCCCAGCCCGCATCTTAGGAGAAAACTTTGGCAACCGTGGCATCTGCATCTGCATCTTGCAGCAGTTCTCCAGCCTGGAAGCGACTGAAAGAGCACTTGCGGCAATTGCAATTTAGAATTTTCAATTATATTTATATTTTTTTTTCTTATGAAGCCCGCACACACACACACACACACACACACTAACACACACTAGGGGAAACACTTGAGAGAACTACAAATCAAGTGCCACGCACGCAAATTTCCTTTAATTAAAACTAAACTTTTAAGAGCCCTCTGCTCCAGCCTCCTCCTTGGCTGCAGGATGCATCCTGCCTGCATCTTGGTGGTGCCACCCAACGGGGCCAAGGCGACATCATCTTCGAGCGCGGAAGCAGACGAGGCGAGGCGAGGCGACGACCAAAGTGCGGGCGGACTAGGTGATGGTTAACTCGGGAGTTTGTTCAGCTGAAGTACAACCATTATAGAGGCGGAAATTCAACGTAAGTGGATATGATTGGGGGAAATAATTATAAACTCTAAGAGCAAAGGAGAGGCAAGAGGTGGAGAGGTGCGGTGCAGAATCTGAGTAGCAGCAAAATGTATAGAGATTTTTCTAGGGGATTAATCAGCAGGCAAATCTGCTTGCATTTATTATCGATTATTCTCGATTATTTTCTGTGGCATTCACTTAGCTCTGACACTCAGATAATTCCATTGATTTGTGTGTTATCTGTAGGGAGAGAACCCTATGAAGACCCTACATCTAACAGAATGGACTAGACTGTTCCAATTTTAATATATAGAAAAGTATTCACGTGGTAATCTATATTTTCAGCCACATAAAATATTTTCAATATGAATTTCGATCAATAAATAATTAAAAATAACAAAAAAAATAAATAAATAAAAATAAATAATAAAACATAGTACTTATAATTAAAAATAAAATAATAAATATATAGAAACTTATTCACGTGATGGTATATTTTTGCTTAGTCATATAAAATATATTCCATATCAATTTTAAGTAATTAATCAACTAATAATAATAATTTAAATAAATAATAAAAAAATAATAATAAAATACTAAAAAAAAATTAAAAATAAAAATAATAACAATAAATATAAAATTATTTCAGATCAATTACTGTTAGAATGATTCATAAAATATATAAAATAAAAATATATCTCCATTGAAAATGATCATACAAAAAAAATAGTCGAAACGCTTGAGTCTAGTCACACGGGCCTTGACCCTAAGATAGCCCGGTAATCAGTTCAGTTCCCAATAAAAAAATAAACAAACGTAAAATCTCTCACTAGTGGAGACGTTCACCTGAAACAAACACAAAAAAAAAGGGAAATCTTCTATGAAAAAAATTGGAAATCTTCCCCAGAAACAAACACAAAAAGAGAAGAAAATATTCCCCCAGAACAAACACAAAAAGAGAGTAAAATCTTCCCCCAAAACAAACACAAAAAGAAAAGAAAATCTTCAACTGAAACAAACAAATAATAGAGGAAAATCTTCCTCTGAAACAAACGAACAATAGAGGAAAATCTTCCTCTGAAACAAACAAAAAAGAGAAGGAAATCTTCCCCCGAAACAAACACAAAAGATATTCAAATCTTCCCGCGAAACAAACACAAAAAGAGATGAAAATCCTCACCGAAACAAACACAAAAAGAGAATGAAATTCTTGTATTATGTCTAAACTCGGAGAATCCATTCCACGATTAGAGATTAATAAAACTAACTCCAAAAACTTGAAAATATCTGGCGAATCTCGAGCTCTTTTCACTCTGCGTTTTCGTCTGAGCTTGCGAACAGTTCCCGGAAAAACATCTATCAAAAAGTGGAAGTGCACTTGACAAAAAATACAGACAAAAATAGAGTGTGGAAGAGCAGAAACTTCCTCCACGCCGAAAGATTGACAGGGTGGCAGGAGGCAGTGAAAAAGTTTTCCTAACCCATATTAAAACATATTTGCGCAAAAATATGCAGATGCCAGGATGCAAGGATGCCAGGAGGAGTGCAAGGAAGCTGCCCCCGAATATATACATATATAGGGAGCAAGGGTGGCAGCAACAGCAGGGGGTGCTGGGGGTGGTGCTTTGGCAGTCAATTGCTCATTGACTTGGCTCAAAAATTGTTGGCGAGAGTTCCAGCGAGTTCCAAGTCCTAAGCTCCTGTCAAAATTGCAGCTGTGACGACGACGGCGACCATGTGGAGGAGTACGAATACTCGTATGAAGACGAGGCAGCAATATAACTTAGGGCTGGGGCTGGGGATGGGGATGGGGCGGTGAAGCCGGGTGCTCAGAGTCAGAAGCAAAGTTCATAGCACTAGATAGTACACCAAAACCCAGCAGCTACTTCTTCCTTCCTTCATTCTTCTTTAGGATTTGAAATACCTCGTAGCTAAAGCCTGAAAGGGTATGTTGTTTATGTGACAGCAAGAAGTTTTTGATACAAAAAAATACAATAAAAATAGGTATATATTTATTCAGTATTAAAATCCATTTTTAATTGCTATAATAATATAAAACAAAAATCGTTTGCTATATATTTCCTTTCCTAATGCATCTAAAGGCACTCTAAAGGACTCCTCTGGATTCACTCATAAAAAGACGTATTTTACTCAGAGGCGAGTGAGTCAGGGGTTGACGCACCAGCGAAGCAAGTGTACAGGAGGCTTGGCTTGCCCCCCAGTATTTCTATATTATATTTATATTTATTTTTAGCTCTGTTTCTACACTTTCCACTTAGTAGGTATCTCCTAGTCGTTGTCTTCCACACCCTTTCATAGGGTTTTCTATTTTTTTCTTTCTTGTGGGTTTTAGTTTCTAGTTAAGTTTACGTGGAGCGTGGATTTCAAGCTGTGCGCGCACATAAGTTTGCGGCTTAAGCATGTGAAATTCATATGGATGGGAAGACAACCCCGCCACCCCCATTCGAACCCCCTTTTACCTGGATAGGGGTGGCATAAAATACAGCCACGGCTAATGCATTGCCCTTCCAGGAGGCAACCCTAATAACCTCAGACATCGCATGGCATCGCATCGCATCGACGGCGGGGGGGGGGGTGGGGTGCCTGGTGCCGAACGAAAAGTCACCGAAAAAGTTACAGACGCCAAAAAGTTTAAAATTAAACGTAGTTGGATTTCCTCTAGGTGCTAGGGGAAGTCGTGTCTGAATGTACTCTATGTGGGATGTAGGGTATGCTATGATCCCATATGCTCTAATTTGAGTGATATATAGAGATATATCTTTTGCAGATCAAGCCCATGGGGTTTCTGGCATCCATGCTCTGAGCCAGCCAGGCGTAAAAACTAAAAGTAAAAAAGAGAATGCGCGAGTATGCAAAGACAAAACAAAAATGCGGTGCGTTGAGGCAGCGATGATCGCTCTCGGGGCCAAGAATCGAATAACAAAATATCGAAAATGTGTGGACTCAGCTCTAAGAGTATTCCATAGACCATCAGCATCTCCGAACCAAGCTCTCATTTGCCTTGGCTCCCGATTTATCTGTGACACAAAGTTTCAATTAGAAATTCCATTTCCCTGCCAGTTTTAGCCCCCTCTTAACCCAAAGAATACTTTAAAGTCTAATTATGTTGATGTAAAACTTAAAGTCAAAGCCTAATTGAATATAATCTGAACAAAATTATTGAAAATTGACGGTAATTGAAATGAAATTTCAAACAAATTTGAATGCATGGCCCAGCACTGGGGTATCGTGCAGGGCCGCCATCAAAGTGGTCTTGAACGCTGTTGCAACATGTGACACGCGACGTGGCAGGCCCAGAGGTCTACAATTTGTACGCCAAAAAAAAGAAGGGGTCTATTAGGCATTTTACTCCAAAGTAAAGGGAAATTACTGAACACTTTCATGGTGGGGAGGGCTATGATTAGAGGCTTCCATTTCGAGTGTTCTTTTCGAGATTAAAGCCAGCTGAAAGCCAAGGAAAGCACTGGCCATAAAATGCTGCAGAAAATCGCTTACTTACAGACCCTTCTACTGGGAGGGTTACAAGCAAATTCAATAAAAATAAAAATAAATTAGCAACAACTAAATGAGGCAAATAAATTCATTTACCGCTCAATGCACATCCACTAAGGGACAACCCACCCCCCCCGATGGCAGTGACTGCTGCAGCTGTGGCAAGGTTAAAAGCCAAAGTTAAAGCCAACACGTATTCGTAAACTCAATTGCCACACAGCCAAATGCAATTCCAAGCCAACGCCAACCCTCGTTGGGACAGTATTTCTTTTGCAACATTTTCCCTCAGTACCCTCAGTGTTGCCCCCTGCAGCCAGCAGCCTGCAGCCATGCTGCAGGTGATTTCCCCCCCCACATTCGTGGCACTTATCTATTGAGGGAATTTCGGTTTGCTTTGGCTCTCGTGTCAAGCGATTGACAACGCTCTTGAAATCCTCTCACAACACACAGAAAAAAAGTCCCTCTTTGATTTCCACGACATGTAATCAACTTGGAAAACTTCCATCCCATTCCACCCATTCGAATTCATTTGTATTCTCCCTTAAAAAAGTACTTACTGTACAGTAGAAAAAATGCTGAGCATGTGGGTGAAGAGTGGAAAGTTCAGCCACTAACACACTTAGTTAATCACCCCCAAGAAACACTGATTTAAAGACCGATTGACAAACCATAAAAAACTAGCTAAAAAAGAGGGCAACATATGTCTGGTCAGTAATCCGCCTAGAGGGAAGCCCCAGACGTCTGGACAAGTGTCTGGGGGACTTGGGGACAGGTTTTCTCATAGATGCTTCATGCATGCCTCAAGAACCCACGAAAGTTCCGTCTAAACCGTATAAATAGAGAAAGATTTGCTCAGCACTGATTCAGTAGTAAAGATAGTTTTCAAGGGAACAAAAACCTTTTAAACAAAATGAAATTTCTGGTGGGTTTCAACTTTGATTGCTCTAAGGATTGTGCCAGATTTGTATCCCCTTTTACCCATAGGTGATCGGTTTTGTGGCCCTATTTGCTTTGGCCTCATCCCTGCCTCAGTTTGAAGGATTCGGAGGCTTTGGGGGAGGATTCGGTGGCGAACAGCAGCAGGAATCGGGAGGATTATTCTAAATATCGAAAGAACTGGGAACCCACTAGAGCTGCGCTGTCCCTCTGGGAGGGACTAGACTTCATAGATCTAAGAATAAAATAGAAAAAAGTACAACCCATGCTTTATACCAATGACTCATGAATCTGTGAAATAATCTAATGATCTTTAATGAACATTTAATTCGATTAGCACAGAGATAGACATAGAATCGGAGACAAAACACCAGACAGAGATAGAAAAGCAATAGAATTGGAGATAAAAAATGAGACAGAGATGGAAAAGCAATAGAATTGGAGACAAAAATGCGAGGAAAAACCTGTATTTTCTCTAAATAAATATCCGTCAATCAGAGGAATCCCCACATCTGAGACCTAGGCTCTAACCAGTTTTGAGTGTCACGAAAAAATCAAAATAAATGATAGAGCAGCCCCTGTGAAGCCAAACAGTTTATTGAAGATTGTCAAACGTTGAAGATCGCTAGCTGGAAATCAAATCACAATGAAATTGATGGTGAGTTCAGGAGCCCTTTATTCCCACAAACTATTCCTAATCTAGTCCTCCCTTTAGTTGGTTATGTTTGTGGCTTTGTTTGCCTTGACCTCAGCTCAGTTTGGTGGCCCCCTTGGTGGCATTGTACGGGAGTTTGAGCAGCTTGAACAGCAGCAGCAGCAGCAACAGAGTGGATTTGGTGGCGGACAGCAGCAGCAGGAGCAACAGCAGGAGCAACAGCAGGAGCAAGGTGTCATCTTTAGGGGTCCCTTTGGCGGTAGCGTTGAATTCTTTCAAGAACAACAGCAAGAGCAACAGCAGGGGGCAGGAGGAGGAGGTCAACAGCAGCAACAGCAACAGCAGGAGAATCTATTCGATCTATTTGGTTGAGAGATTCAACCAACTGCCAGCCTCCACAACTAGTCATTCCCTAAATGATGATCTAACATATGATCATAAAAACTAAAAATACCTAAAAAAAACCCAGAAAATACTTGAACCGACGATGACTTGCGTGATTAACTTTTGTAGTTAAGCGCTCTTACTAGCTGACAGCAGATTACTAATCATTTGACCACAGATGGAAGACATCTGCCAAAAGTTAATGGGGCTTTTCAAGTATTATTATTATAGTTTCTTGACAAGTTTTTGTCTAAGAATTTTTAGAGAGTAGATTTCATAAATCAGGCTTCCAAAACAGGCCTCCAGCTATGAGGGAAGATGTAACTATATTTAGAAAATATAAACAAAATATATCTAGTATTATTGGAAGATATATTCCGCTTAATCAGTCTGTACTTTGTAATTCAGATTTTCTAAAGTTAGAATTATATTGAATCTACTTCAAATTGGATCTATATTTTAGCGGAAGATAGTCTGGGATAGTCTGAGATAAGCCAATAAGGTTAATTATGTGATTGGCATTCTCATTTTCCAAAAAGGTACAGTTTCGTTCAACGTTGACATGTGAATGCTCACTTTGGGCTGGCCAATCAGCTGTTCTTTGGGCGTCAAGGTAACGACTCTATCGTTTGCTTTATGGAATATGCTATAAAAAAAATACTCTGTGTAATCTCCAGAGGAGGAATAACTTACCTTATAGAATGGAGGATAACAGCCTTTGGAGCAAATTTCACTACAAGATGTTGATGCCTCTTTGCATTAAGTATTCACTGAAATGAAAAGATTGATACCCTTTAATAGGATTAACCATGCTCTCAATCTGCGTACAAATCCCTCCAAAATATCCCTCCTTTCATCAAAGTCAGTCCCAGAACGGAAGCTGAAACACTGTTGCCAAATCAAATGAAAACATCACCATTTATGACACCTCAAGAGTAAACTTTCGCTGACTTTCTCTCCCCCTCCCCCCCCCCCCCCTGTTGGGAGATGACAATGTTTAGGTTTTGTTCGGAAAATCGCGACGATGGCCATGGCCAATTGTTATGGGAAAAGTTTTTAAGCCGAAAAATCGCCAGAAAACTCTAATGAGTGCTATCGTTAAAATCAGAAGAGAGCGAGAGAGAGAGAGAGTGGAAGAGGGGGAATGGGTTTTCGCTAGGCGATGCCTTTATCCTTTGCGCCAAAGTCATTAAGCGGCTAAAAACCCTTTTGGCTGCTTTGCCCACGCATTTTCCTGATGACTTCATCTTTGTGTGTGTGGCGTGGGGGGTGGGGAGAGGGGTTTTTCTTGGCTTTTTGGGTCTTGTTATTGGAGACAATTTTGAAGCGGAGAGGTGAAGCGCCGCCATAGCCATTGCGGTGGCCCCCAAGAACAGAAACAGCAACACTCGTAACTACAAAACAACTTTTTAATTGCAATTAAATACGTAACAAGTTTTTAGTTGTAAGTGCCACACAGAGCAAGACAGAGACAGAGAGAGAGAGAGAGGGAGAGAAGAACTCTTGCCACACTTCGGGGAGGGAGGGTGCTCTGTCCATTGTTGTCTTTGGCTGGCATCTATGGAGGGAAATGCTATATATGAAATTGCCATTGCAGTTGTCTATCTGCCATCTCCCATCTCTGGTTCTCTGATTCTCTGCCTCTCTCTGGCTCTCTCTCTCTCTCTCTCTCTCCGTGCGTATTGCAAAATTGAGTTGTGCGCTTTGGGGTTTTAATTGTTAATTGTTGGCTCCACGCGGCGGGGGTCACGACAATCGTTGATGACAGTCGTCGGAGGACAGATATAGAAGACAGCACTCAGAATCTCATGCTCTGGGTTTTGGGGTCCATAAGAAGAGCATGCTGTGGGGATTACCAGCAAACGATTGTGGGAAGGATTGAACGGAAGACGCAAGAGTGGCTCGAGAGAGCCTTAGAGGGTGGCAAGGATGTTAGGTTATGGATTAGGGAATTAAATGCGGAAGCCCTTAATGAGTTTCGGCTGAAGTGGGGGAACGAAACAATTTGTGTGTGGGGATTTTCCATTCAAATCATCAAGTTTATGGATGAGATGGATCTGGGTCTCTGCTGATCGTAAATTGCATAGATTTCCAGGGGGGAATGTGTGTGGTTTGCTCAAAGAAAATAGGAAAATGGCTTTGGTTTATGGGAAAAAGAGTAATTGTAATGGGAAGGGAATAGGACTCTCTGGCATCAATGTGCCGCGGCCTGAGGAAGCGATGAGAGCAAGGACGTGCCATGATATTGAAATAGATCCTTCCCACTGACTTTTAAAAGATCCCAAAGGGTGAATGGATTCATATCCGTACCCAGAACACTTTTAGCAAATTTATTTCATGGATACAAAATTATTAAAATTATTTCCGGGGTAAATCATGACAAAATAAATATTTTCCTTTATTGTTCTATTAAAACCAGACCCGTATGAGTATCCTTAAGCATTCCCAGGAGCCACATCCTTGATTTCTGGCATCTTCCATCTACTTATAGCATTTAACCGGAGGTCAAGTGTTTTTGCCATTCAATTTGAATACAAATTAAAAGATGATGTGGCCTCTGATGTTGTCGCTTAACCGCTTTTGGTCGTTCTGCCGTTTCGCCATCTAATGGATCTTTATGACAGGACACTTGCCCTCGGGGGGGGTTAAGTGAGCCAAACCGCTCCTAACTTTAGTAACCTCTAAGTGTCTGCGTTTTCTTTTTCCTTCTACCTGTTCGGGGGATTTCCTTCTTTACTTTCTTTTCCTTCCCTTTTTTTTAGAGGTTTTTCCTTCACTAATTTGGCCGCAATTTACATAAAGGACTCGCGCACGCGGCCCCCAAAAAGTTGTTAGCCATGGTAATTTTTTTCCACTGTTTTGCATATATTTTTTGAAGAGGAAATTTTTGTTTGTGATTAAATTAGAGTGAAGGAAGAGAGAGAGGAGCACTAATGATAGGCAGCCTGCATTTTAGTGCCCAACTTCATTGAGTCTCTGCCTCTCCCTCTCTCTGTCTGCAGTTCTCTCTCTCTCTCTCTCTAGACCAAAAATCATGACAGATATATGACTTGGCATTTATAGTTTTGAGTCGTAATTTTTGTTGATTTATTTATGCATGAAATGCAAACAAAATCTCGAATAATTACCAAAACAAAAGCTAACACAACTGACAGACCGAGCGAGACAGAGAGAGAGAGAGAGAGAGAGAGAGAGAGCCAGCAGACAGCAGCATAAACACAAAGCACAATCCTTCAGTCAGACCTTCAGTCAAATATACAAACAGACAGACAGACAGCCTCTGGAGCTGTCATGTATTCTGGAGTAGCATCCACACACAGAGAGAGAGAGAGAGAGAGACTGTCTTGGGGCTTGGCGCATATTATAATAAACGTAAGGCTCTGTAAAATTGTGGTTTTCCTCTCATATTTCCTCATATGGAAATGTGTCAGCACATGACAGCCAGTGGAACGGCATAGAAGAAGCGATTTTCAGGAAGTGGCAAATATATATTTGTACATCATCATCGCCAGGAACCAGGAAAACACAAACTAAGGCTTTAATGGAGTTCAATCTGTTGTATACAGTAAATCAATACTATATGGCATTAATCGAGGGTAATCATTGGACAGTAATCACAGATGGAGGGCACTCGAAAGGTCAGCTATGAACATTAAGAAAAAACAAGAATCGCTGATAAGAAAGCGTAGACCACAGTCGATCTATGTACACTGAGAAAAAAATGCTGGCAGCTTAAATAATCTTGCTTTAAAATATAATATGTGTAAAATATAAAAATTAAATGATCTTTTTTCTCTTAAAAGTCTAATAAATGTATCAAAAAAATCTCCATTTAATTGGTTACTGCTTTGAGCAAATATATCTTTAAATTTTTTAAAAGCACTTTATATTAATAAAAAAATTGCAGTTTAAGGCTTAATCTTGTATTAAAAATACCACAACAAAATAAATCATTCTTAGGTCATCTTCGAATGGCGATAAAGCCTTAAATCATCTCGCGTAATCTGAACAAAATATGTGTTTTTATTAATTTTTTTATGTTTGGTTAGTCAATGAGAACACACAAAATAGAAATGAAATTCTTCGTAAATCTCAAGGAAATTTCGTCAAAGATTCCAGGGATTATCGTTGCTAAATGAGATCTTATTTTCACCAGCCTTTTAGATACTTTTCTTCGTCTTGATCGTTGCTCTTTTTGGCAGCCAGCGAATATTACTTTTAAAGAATTAATTTAAACTATTAAAATATCTCTAAGTAAGTAGATTAAGTGGTGAATCCGAGAGGGGGGTGGCATCCACTTCATTTCGGCTGGAAAGTCCATTGTGTTTTTGGAACTAGTTCAGAGCTAGTTCGGCAATGTAATAACAAAGTTTAAGCACTTGAACACTTTTTGGCCTTTTGCCTTTCAACTAGCTCCTGGCCACGCCCAATCTTTTGGCTTGGAAGGGAGAGAGTGTGTCCCACTCGCACTCCCACTCCCACTCTCACACCCCTCCCTATCCTATACCATTCAGCCATTTGTGTAGACTGGGCCTGCAGTAAAAATGACTGCACACAGCTGTGCTTCATGGCTCTCTGAAGGAGAGAAGGCTGATGCTGATGCTGAATCTGAATCGTTGGCAGAGGGGGGTACGGTACGGTACGGTACTGCCGCAGTAAGATTTTATTAGCGGTGGTATTAGCAGCGACAGCAGCAGCTCCTACCCCCCCCTACTGGACCACTGACAGGACCTACCCTCCCGCTGTACAGTGGTTGTGGCTGGCGTTGCATATTAATGCAGGCATAAAAATATTTACAACTTTTTTATGCAGCAAACATTTTCAGTCTTTCCCTTTCGCTTTCCCTTGCTGGTTTCCTGGTTTTGGTTTCTTTTGCTAAATTTAATATATAATTTCTGGTCGTTTAATGAGGGGCCATTCAAAAATTCTCACCATCAAGAACAAGAACAAAAACTCCTCCATTTTCGTCAAGTAGCCGCCGCCGTCGGGCACAACAAGTGTGTCGGCCATTAGGAAGTGACCCCTCGGCGTATCGTAAAAATTGCTTCAACAAACATTATGCAAAGTAAAAGATGCGGGAGGAGCCATAAAAACAAAGGAGACCAGGAGACCAGGAGACCAGGATGCCAGCCGACTGTGCGTGTGTGCGTGTGTGGCCCACTGTGCCGTGGGTGGTTGTGGAATTCGCATTCGCATTTCGGTTTCTCTCTGATTCTCTCCAGTCGCCTCTGCCATCTTTTTGTGTCTTTCACCTAATCCATGTGCTCCATGGGCTCGCAAATTCCAATGCTGGTTTCTGTCATCCGCAAAAGTTACTTGGCCGGCTCCCTGGCCCCCACCCATAACCGAAAGGATTATACAAATAAAAATAACAAAAAAAAAAAAAGAAAAGGTAGGAAAGCGTTGGAGGTGTTATAAATTTTTGGGGGACAGCAGGTGAAAACAATTTGGTGCATAAAGTTTTCGCTTAGCAGCGCCCAAGGACCCAAGGACCCAGAGCAGACACGCGGCTCTGACTTCTGTTTTGTGGCCCAATGCGTTTTGACACAAAACAGAGCGAGTTGGCCCCAAACCCCCACAAAAAAAAACAAAAATAAAAAGGTTGGCCAAGATAACAAATAAACGGCGGGAGAAAAAAGAGGAACCAGGAAGGAAGAGGCTGAGGCATATTTTTGTTGCATTTGTTCGAGGGAAAATATAATGGAAAGCAAGGGATTGCTGTGGGAAATGTGGAAAATAGACATTAGAATACACAGCTGTGGGGCTTTTAAGGGAGATTATTATTTGGTTTAGTGGGGATCAAAACGGGATCTGTGGAAATAGATTCAAATGCGGCCAGGAATTTGCGCTTTTCACACGAAAGAAGGAAGGATTTTAACCCTATCCAGCGCTGCCTTAGCTCTGATATCAATTACAGTAGTGGCTCCTTCAAGGACTTCCTGGCCAAAAGCAAAAACCACTAATGCATTTCCCATTCGCAGGTCTATGGTCAACGAGGCAGCAGGAAAACCAGGAACCGCAAAGCGAGAGAGAGAGAATGACAGCGATTTCTCATGTTAGACGGGCCTTTTTTATGTGGCACGGAAATTAAAGTAATCATTTTTTATTGCGCGAACAAACAAAGGCATTATATTTTACAACTAGCAGAGGCGATGCCACAGAGAAGCAGTGCAAAAGAGAGAGCAGGAGAGCAAGAGAGAGAGAGAGACAAACAGAAATGGTGAGACGACCACAAAATGCACTGAAGGACAATTGAGTGCAGAAATATGGCCAGAAAGCCTGGAGAGAAAGAGAGAGAGAGTGGGAGAGAGAAACTTGCAAGCGGATACGCTGTCCAAACAGCCAACAACAGCGAACGGCAAGCGGCAGTGGCAATAGCAACTAAACTTAACCAAAGCCAGGAAAAGCGGATGGACCCGGGAGCCGTACGGAGTCCGGGGCTCACGCCTCGATGCTCGACTGCTCGGACGAGGCGACTCTGACTCAACTCGACCCTCCTCTCGCCCACTTGCAGCGAAAGAACAAAGACTTTGGCAGCTGCGACAATGACAACATTGAAAATAAAAACAAGTAATAATGGATAGACTCCGTTTTGGACCTCTGGAATACCCTGTGCATGCATTTGTTATTTATTTATATTTAACTAGCAGACCCGCGTGGTTCACTGCTAGACCAAATAAACACAAATTTTTGTCGCAAATTTGAGATTTGTTTGACTAGTTTTTAATTTCTGAGAAACCTATTTATAGAAATGTGCAAACTTTTATTTATAAAAACCATGCCACACACTCTGGCAACCATTTAAAAAAAACAGCATGCAATTTGGTGCACGCGTTGCGGAGATAGCCCATTACACACACATTTTCTTCTACAAATTTATAGTATTGATTTATATAATTAAATAAAAAAGAAACCATTTTTTAATGGTAATATATGCAAAGACGCTTAAACAGATCATATAACTATAACCTTCTTACAGAAGAAATAGATCTAAAGCAAACAAGAACTATATATTAAGTTTATCTTCTTCGAGATTACTCAAACCCTTACAAAAATAAAATATACCCCTCTGCGCTCTACGAATACCTCGTATAAATATATATATATATGTATATATATACATATATATAGAAACCCTTGGATTCTTCCACCATCGGAGAAAATTGCATTAAAATCTATGGAGTGTGCATAGAAAAGCGCAGAAAGTGTTCCTGTTGGTGGAGGGGTGGAATGGAGGAGGAGGAGGAGTAGGATAGTTTTCAGCTTTTGCGGAACTACGAAATGGCGAAATTCGTGAAAAATTAAAGGAAAAAGGATATGACGCCACATTGCAACATGAACGCAAAATTGCAATTTTATTATATTTTAACAATGCACTTCGTTACGTGATTCCCACTAGGAATATTGTCCCCCACCCCCATTCGTTCCTTCCCTTCAAAGTAAAAGCCAAGAGACAAACTCTTACCTTACATTCAGGATACGTATATATATATATACTATACATATATATATATATATATATTTTTTCTTTTTTTTTGTTGGGTTCTCTGTGGCTTTTGCTGATGGTTTTATGCATGCAATCCTGAATGGAAAGCAACGTTCGTTCATATTTTATTGAGCTTTTTTTTTTTTTTGGTGAATTGAAGTCATAAATTCATTTAGGTTTTTGCATGGGGACATGCTTTTTGGTTTATATTTATTATAAGGCCATTGTCTTTCGATTTGAGCAATTTATTGAAGGTTTAAAGTAAATTTAATGGAATCATGAGCACTTTTGGGAGTAGAAACTTTAAAGGAACAGGCCATTGGGGATATACTTTAAGATAAATGCAGGAAAATGCGGGAGAGTAATTATATTTATAGCAGGATATTTACGGATTACCCTAGATATTTATCGAGCTTTATGGTTTTTTTAAATTCACGATATTGATTAATTTTTTGTATATTTATCGATTCTTAGCACATAATTATCGATGTTGGTCCATGTGTATTGATTTGTAGTCTATAATTATCGTTTATAGTCGATTTTTATAGGGTTTCAGTCTATGTTAATGGATTTTAGCCTGTAAAAATTTTTTTTTAATATTTATTGACTTTAACTAGATATTCATAGAGTTTTATTTATATTTAATCAAGTTACTTTAAGTTTTTCACTCCATAATTATCGATTTGTACTTTTTTTGATAGCCTATAGTTGTATTATTGTATTGATTATTAATACTATTAAACTAATTGATTATTATTTGCTCACCTTGATAACTTGTTCGTAAAGGTTACAGGTTTATCGTTTAATTCCATCGTTCCATTCCCCTAGTTCTGTAGTGAAGTGACAAAACCTCCAAAAGCGAACGAAGAACTAATCTGAAAGCGAAAAGCAAGTAAGTCGTATTTTTAGTCAATATTTAAGCCTATATAGTGAATAGTTTTATGTGTAATCTATGCCTCAAATACCGAAAAAAAATCTTTAATAAAGGACAACCATAAACATTAAACAATCTTCTTAAAATGTCAGTTCAAAAGTGTTATCCATTTCATGGGATGACATTTATTCTGATTAATTGACACTTTTATCTCAACTTACATGGGGATGCAAGTCCAATCCATTCACAAACACTAAGAATATTTGCCCAAAATCTCCATTTGTCTGGGAATTTGTTTACAATATTTTTGTGCAACAATTAATTTATTTAGCCAAATGCCTTTCAAAGTGATTGCCAGCTGTCGGACAGGGAAGGGTGGGGAAGGGCAGAGTAGAGGTTTCGTCCCTGTTTAAATGCCACAAAACAATGACAGCCATAAATAATGGGTCTTGGTTTCTAGACTTTTCTCTTCTCGGGCTGACCTGCTTGCTTGCATTTCATTTGCGCTTGAAAAATTCTATTTACACTTTATGATTTCTTTATTTAACACTAATTGCTGCTGCCTTTATTTCATGTTTTACTCGGCCTTCCGCCTTCGCCTTTGGTCCGGCAAAGAGACGATCCAACTGAAAGGCTGAGTGAAAGGCAGGACCAAGATGCACAGCCAAAACAATAGCAATCAAATAAATGAGTAGGAAAGAGCAGAGCCAAGGCCGAAACGGAGTGTGAATATTCTTTATCCTGTTGCAGGATCTTACGCTCAGCTATTCAGCATACCCCTCAGGAGTGAGGAATAATTCTTCTGTCATCCTGGCATCGAAATGATTTGAAGGACAAGCTGCCAGGAATCATATAGGACTAATACTCTTGCAGGCAGTCATGGGCCAAAAAGTTAACCAGAAAACTGGTGATGACGGGACTTATAACATACACCAATCTACACACTCACATATATGCCTGTATGTATGGTGTGTATGTCTGTATGTGTGTATACATCTGCGTAGTCAGATAATATCCAAAAAAAGTTTCTTCCTTTTCATTTGGATTTATTTTATATGCCTTTTTCCTTAGCATATGCTTGTTTATGGCCCTCTGCGTTTTCCTTTTTCTACTCTGCTTCTGCCGCCTGTCTTTGCCTCTCAGCTTCTGTTTCGCTCTTCTTCGTGTAAAGTTTATTTTTGTTACTTATTATTATTATTCCAACGCTGCTTTTCTTGTTGGTCTGCCCCTCTCCCCCCCCTCACCCGCTACCACTCTGTGTGCGTATTTTTCTGTAATTAATTTCGTGCTTCGAAACATCTGCAGCTGAAGATTTTTACTGCAGCCGAAATTACGCATACGCCCCGTGTAATGCAGACAGACTTCTTGATGGTTTTGCTTTCATCTTCGGCTACAATTTCGTGCCCAAATGTTTATCTTAAAGTTCTTTTCCCCTGAAAGGCAATCTGTTAAGCAAAATGTAATGCTGTAAATAGATATTTTGCCAAAGAAACAGACGAGCGAGAGTCGGTTAAAGTGGGCGAGACAGTGGCCTACAGAGTGGGACACACAACAAATTTCTTGCAAATTTTCATACGAGACTCCGAGTGCAGCAAACGGCGCAATGTGCAATGCGCCGTAGCGACGCCCAAAGGGGAAAACGGAAGCCCCAGAAAACTGTGGGAATACCACAGACCGACTACAACGACGTTCCACATGAGCAGTCGAGTGTAGAGCATGGCATATGGGCTCTAGGATCTAGGATCTAGGATCTACCGAATAGTTGATTACACACTTAAGAAAATACTAGAAAAATCGGTCGAAGAAATTTCTATAAAATAAAGGCTTTAATCTTTATTCATCTTTAGCCATCAACCAAATTTCTTTTGAGAAAATTCACAAAGTTCACTGGCAAATTCCTTCTCTGTAGAGCTCATCCGACAGTCACTCAATCTGAAACATTTACCAGGTGGTTTGGTCTTGCATTTGCCTATGTGCCACTGCCACCGCAGTGTCGCGTCGCGTCGCGTCGCAAGTCGTTGCAAGGCAAACAACCCACAGAGACAGGGGAATGTGGCATGAAAGGGAGTGCCAGACTGTGGGATACGCTCGTATTTACAGCTCCAGCTGCAGCTCCATCCTGCATCCTCCAGAGAGTGTGCCTTCTTCAAACCAGAGGTTTGCATGCAACGTTTTCTCTCCCATTCCACATTTTGTGTGCAAATCTTTTTCGTTTGCCACTCCCGGTCTACGTTTGTGGCATAATCCGACGGGTAGAGTGGAAGGATCACACAAATCAGTGGAGAAAATTTGTCAAACAGCAACAATTCTCAGGATAACTAATCCACTCACAGATTTCACACTTCAATTTCCGCATAGGTGGGTACGCCACATCCTCATCCTTCCAGCACACACACACACACACACACACACACATACACAGACAAGCTGCAAGTTATTTGTTGTTGCTGTGTTGCACCCCCATCGTTATTGTTGCCATGTTCCATGTCGTTTTCCATTTCGATTGTGTCACTTACATGTTGCGCTGCTGCCACAGCCACTGCCACTGCCGCCAAGCACAAAAATTGCCAAGCACGAGTACGGATTGTGAGCTGTAGAAAGTGGCATGAGGCATGGGGCATGGGCCCAACCGGAACAGCCAATGATTTGAGGAGTGCGCCCAGGCAATTTCACATCGGGCACGTATGCAAACAGTGCCCAAAATGTGGGCGTTCTTCTCTGCCGCCCCCAAAAGGCCCCGTGGCGACTATACGAAAAACTGTCGGCTACAACTTTGTCGACTGGGGGTAAAGAAAACGCATAAACAAGCACAAAAAAAAAAAAAAGCAACCGAGACTTATATAAGGTTTATGCCAAAAAAGAAAAAAAAAAAAAGTTCATTAGAATACCGGCTTGTTTGTGGCATGATGCACTGATTTTAAGATCATTTCAAGAGAAATATTGCAAGGAAATGTAAAATGAAGTTGTCATGTTACAAACTTATCCACGCACTGAATACACCTCGAAACTACGGCAAATACCCTGTATAAAAACGAGAATACGTTGCCCAAACAACTACAATATGACAAATTCAGCTTCGTCTCTCCTTGGTCCTCCATAGAGCTTAAGAGGATGTACGATGGTCCTGCCCTCGAGTACAATTTCCGTTGCACCGACACAACAGCCAAAAAGGGAGGAAAAGGGAGGAAAAAGGGAGCGGCAAATCTATGCCTAACTACAAAGTAAGCAAAAATCGGAACTGGTTACAGATTGAGCCGTTGTTTGGGGAGAGGGAGGAGGGGACACTGGTATTTCATCGTCGTGGTTTGTTGCCTCAAGGCTACTGCATATTGGAGTGGAGTGATGGAAATGCATTGAAATGCCAGCAACGACAGAATTTTCGAGCGATTTTCACTCACAGGAATAAAGACGGTTTTTGCTGGTTTCAGGTGGTGCTGAAAAGATTCCGGGTGTTCAGAGTGCTATGAAAAACATCGACATTCTTCTAAGGCTACTATGATTAGACAAGAACAGGAAAATATCTCAGCTTTGGGGTTAATATTAAAGCCATACAATACTTGCACTTTAAGTATAATATGACACCTAGAAAGACCCCCATAACACCTTCAACCCCAAACTGCCAACCTTTTTTGGTAGCCCATTTATAATGTCGCCCCAGAAAACGTTATGAAAATGCATTTTTCGGTGCTGTCCTGTCCCTGTACCCAACGCGACAATAAGAAACGTAGCCAACAAAACAGCTGGACAGAATGAAAAAAAAATGGCCCCCGACTTCTGGCATAAAATATCACACGTTGAAAACCGTTTTTCGCGCGCATTTGGTGTGGCATTTAATTAAATGCATTTTTATTTTTAACGTCACATAAAATATGCGCAGAGGAAAAAAGACACATACAAAATGGAACAAGGAACAGAGGAGCACAAGAAGCAGAAGCGAAAGGAGTTCGCAAAAAAAGGTGTTAATGGTGTGACTATGAAATTCCATTTGCATATCACACTTAAGCCAAAAAGGAACTAAAAAAAAATAATAATTAAAATACCATAAGCATGGTTTTTTTTTTGTAACACAGAAAAAAAAAATGATTTTTAATGTAATTTTTCTAACATTTTTTTTTTCTGTGTGTGTGGTTGCTCCCTAGCTGTCCGGCTGCTGGCTAAAGTAATAGTAATTAGCCATGGAAAAATCCATTAGCCGAATACCAAGAACAGAGGGATACCCAAAACAGGTGGCATTTTTATTCTCATTCCCACTTTCTTTAGAATTTTCCATTTCAATGACGACGCCAGATACAACGCATGATCACAAATTCAAAGAACAAATGCACAATAATTCCAATAACCACAGAATATACCCCTAGGATGACAACTTCCTTCAGTTTTATACTATTCTTGTCATCTGTCTCGGCTGTCATCGGCTCAGACTTAGAGGGTCCAAAGTAGAGGCTGACCAAGAGAATTGTTAGACTGACATTACAAATCCAAACGCAGGAACGTTCAAAGCGAGTCATCGCATAGGTGGTATTGCGGCTTAGCCAGGGCCCCGTCAAGGGACTGATCAGAAACCAATTGACGAAACGCTGCTCGAAACTGTGCCGGAAGCGTTTCGTCCAGGACATCACGGGTTTTACATTTCCGGAGTGTGTGAAGTAAGGCGATCGAATAAAGGGTGTGTGCCCATCCTCGATCCATCTCTCGACTATAAACAGTTGCTCCATATCATTCTCAAAATCGACAATAGTCACCGATCGGCAATACCATCTCGGATACCGTCCATTCCGTTCGAGTCCAAAGGCCAGCCGGGTGGGTATTTGAACGCTCCCGCCAGGCAGGGTTATTTTATTGACGCTATTCCGCACGAGACGCGGTCGCGCCGGATCCTGTGATATCATGTACGAAGACTGTTTGGCATTGTCCGATTTGAAGTAGAATTTTATGTTGGAAGTGGTCCCAGCGAACTCATGACCGCCAGTTTTTACTAGTATAATAATTTCCTTTTCAGATTCGAACTTCATGTCCATCTTGAACCGCACCTGCTTCTTCCGGCATTGCTGGACATGCCGATGCTGATGGGCGGCCATCTGACCGACATACGTAACGAATACAATCAACAGCAGTATTAGCAGCATCGCAAATAAGGCAATCATGTACCAATTTGTCTCCAGTATGGGAGTGACCAAAACCGAAATATGTCGTTCGGCGGCAACGGGAAATAGGCGTGGAGCTAGCGATCCCAGGATATTGCAGGTGCATTGCACAAAAATTCCATTCCTATTGTCCAATTTTGTGGTGCAATATTCTGTACTCCAACCAGGGTCCAACGAACGATTTGACCAAGCGTTACACTGATATGACTCAAAGAGAATCGAATAATTGGTATTTTTCCTAATTGAATTCTGCATAATGTGGATATGGAAGACAATATGGATATTATTGTAAATATATATATATATATATATATAATTTATATATAATGTAATTTATATATATATAAATACTGTAAGGGCATACAAAAAATTTAAAAAAATTTAAAAAAAATTATTTAAAAAATTTAACCAAAAAAATTTAAATTTGATTGAATAAAATTTAAAAGTTTCTCCTCTATTGTATAAAATTGTTTTGGATCGTCGTGGAGTGCATAGAGGCCTTGCCTACTAGTATTAATACAAATAAATAAAAATAGTATAATAGAAAAAAATAGGTACTTTAAAAATATAAAAAAAACTAAAATAAAAACGAGGGGGAACGTTATGAGCCGCGTCTGCGCCGCGGCTCTACTTTATACTCGGTACTCAGTCAGTATATATGTATGTGAGCTTGTTGTAATTTATTACATGTTCGCAAAAGGAAAAAATTAAATTTTAGCCAAAAAAAAAACAATTTAAGTCGAACCTTTTCGGAGATTTTGATCTATTAGATGTTTCCATATTGGTTAACATAAATTTTTTACATCTGCCATTTCTACATGTTTTTATCTACTTCCTACATATACATACACGGCTGTGTGTGCGAGAGAGAGAGGGAATCAGTCTGCGCTTGGGAGGCCACTGAAATTTCATTTGTTCCTTCTGACTATATTTATGATCCGATTTGATCCAAATTCAATACTCTGATAGATATAGTAATTTTCTATGATTCTGCGTTTTTGGTTTTCCCGTATCTTCAAAATTGTAGATTTTCATCTTTTGTGGGGGCGGAAGGGGGCGTGGCCAAATTTTAAAACAAACTCGTCTCGGTTTGATATCACAGGAGCTTGGATAGAAAGTTTGGTGGTTCTAGCTCTTATAGTCTCTGAGAACTAGGCGTCAAAAAATTCGATCAGGCATAGCGCCTACCCCTGTGTGTGAGAGAGAGCGAGAGGGAACGATGCATTTCGAAATGGTTTTCTTCATTGTGGCTACATTTATGAGTCCATCTGATCCAGATTCTACATTCTGATAGATATGCTCATTCTTTATGATTCTGCGTTTTTAGTTTTCTCGTATCTTTAAAATTGTGCATGCCACAGATTTTCGTCCTTGGAGTGGGCGGAAGGGGGCGGGGCGAAATTTTGAAATACACTTGTAACAGTGCGATAGGACAGGAGTCTGGATACAAAATAGTGTTCCTCTAGCTTTTATGGTCTTTGAGCTATAGGCGCTAATGAAGACGGACGGACGGACAGACGGACGGACAGACAGACATAGCTATATCGACTCGGCTATTGATGCTGATCAAGAATATATATACTTTATGGGGTCGGAAACGCTTCCTTCTGGGTGTTACACACATTAATTTTTTGCACAAATCTAATATACCCCTTTACTCTTCGAGTACCGGGTATAAAAAAATTTAATTTTAAAAGAAAAGAAAACCAAGTACATTTTAAAAATTTAGTTTGAATTAAAAAACCTTTTGGAAAAATAAAAAGTATGTGTATGTGCTAAAAATAGGAATCAAATCGCAGGAAATAGCTACCTCTGATTTTCGAGTTTTTCCTAATTTTACTTGACTCCTCCTTGACGCCTTTTCATCTTCGAGCTTAGTCTTAGTACTGAGTATACCCACATAGGCAATGGAAGTGCCTGGGCAGTTGTTTGTCATCCAAATTCGTTTGCCTTTCATGTTTGGTGTGATGTGGCAAGCCTTTTCCTTTATTTCGTCCATTTTAAGTTTTTTGTTCAAACTCATAAAAATAAGTACGTCCCCTGTGACACGAACGATGCGCACAGCCAGCACGCTTTTCGATCTCAAGGGTGTCTTATAGTAGTGTATGTGAGAGGAACTCTCAATGGTGCTGTTGGCCATCCATTTGATAAACTCTGGATTCTCACTGAATTTGGATATGTTCAAGTAATACACCAAGGGATTGTTAAGCGGTAAACGTGTCCCCATGGGGTAATTCTTTTCGGGACTGTAGGCATGAACAAGGAGTACATTCGTCTCAGACGGTAATGGCTCTGGATACCACCAGTACATGTTATGAATGTTCTGCTGCGATATTATCTGAAAGAGCACTTCGGGATGATCCAGTAGGTCGCGCAGCTCCTCAAGGAGCCCCGCCGAGATGTGAACATGGAACAGTTCATCGACGGAATTTACAGTTATATTTTCGATAGGTTCTATTACCTCTGTTACATTCATTTGATAGGATATACCACCCTGGGACATTGACAGCGCCCTATCGTAGGGATGGTGTCGCTTGGTGCCGAGAACACCCAGATAGTATACACATTTGTACAGATACCATGTTTCCAATAGCCACCAATTGATGCGCAACAGGGTTAACGGATCCAAATCCATCTCCATTTTCCACTCGGCACCCAAAATCTGACCCATGTTACAATTCTCATCGTGGGTCTTGCACTGTGCCGGTGGATGCTCTCCCGTTGGCAAGCCCAATTGAGACAAAAAATAGAAGTGGTGCTCGGTGAGCGCGTTGTACGCTGCCCGATGTAGCCATTCAATGTCTTGAATTATCTGCTCGAAAACCAGGCTCATTCGTGTAAATATTTTTGCAACCATGGCTGCTCCCTTATATTCCATGGGCGTTAAACGTTGCACAACTTGACAGGCCAACACTGAGAGCTGTTCGAGCTGTGCGCCAGTTACTATGGTTCCTCTGTCTAAGTATTTGTAGACCTCACTGACCTCGGATGGTGTTTCAATCTTCTGAAGAGCCACCAGTGTCTTGACATAAGCCTTGTTCCATCTACCACGCGTCAGCAAGTACGGTACGACACTAATATAGTTCTTCAGATCCGATAGATGCTGATCCGTATTATTTTCGTTGTACTTGCCTACTTTCTTGGTTTTAAGCACTGTGACATTAAGTGTTACATCTATGCACATGTCAAGGTAATCGCATATCGATACACTTAGCTCTTGGGTGGACGGTAGTGTCAATTTGAAGAGTGGGTAGGGTACATTCGAGTCGATGACTCTCAGTGCGACTGTATACCGAAATTGTAATGGTGGATATTTCGTTTCGAAGTCATAGCAAGGCACGTAAAAGTATGTATCGGCCTCCCATCCATTAAGTGGATGTATCGTACATTTCCCATTCTGTGGTCCATCGTTTCGTTTCAATATTAAATTTGACTCGCCCGAGAGGCCATCCCTTAGTATGATCTCCAGTCGTATCTGTAGCTCCGCCTCAGTGTGTTGCGTTACAAGATTTTTTGATTTTGATTCTATCTTTTGCTGTCCCCCTGGCGTTTTCACATACCATCTATAGATATAAATCATTGAATCACAATCTATACATTCTGCCATCAAGTGAAAACTATCGATGGGGGCATACGTTTTCATATAGCAATTTCGTTGACAACGTATGTGTGTCGTGATTGTAGGTTCATTGACAGCTTCAAGCATTTGATATGCAGTATCAGATACTCGGAAATCCATTCGCGAAACCATTTTCAAACTGTAGGTATAGAACTTGCCGGGACTCAATTTATTTGGTGGTATTATCATAATTTCCTCTGTGGGGTATCCCATTTCAGAATTTTTTGATTGATGGGTTGTATGTTTAAACAGTGTTCATAAGGTACTCACTAGTACTCATTTTTGGACGGCAGTACTTATTTTCCGGATCATCGACGCTGACACAGCCCCAAAGGAACTGCCTGGAATAGTCTTCTGTTCGTGCCCTTGATCTGTCTCTACTTCTACTGGCATCCATCACAATCTCACGCGCTGAATTGGCCTTTCGATTCATATTACCGCGGATTCTCGGTTCTACTTGAGGTGCCACCATTCGTACGTAACACTAAATGGGAGAGCAGATCATCATTTGTAATCGATCATCTGACTGTAAAAATGTACTTACCCTTGCCACACAATTCACGCCATTTATAATCGCATTTACACGCAAGAGAAAAAGAAAACGTCCCAAACGTGGATTGTATTTAAAGTTAATTTTATAAGGTGGTATCTTGAGCGCAAGGCCCTTGCTTATACCCGCATGACCAATCAGATCTGTGTGTGGTAGATAGATTTTAGCATGAACTTTAACTTTAAGATATAATAGTCATTACATGTCTCGCTCAAATCGTAAAAGTTCCAGTCCACATGATCGTATTCAAAGCTCTCGCATTCGTCTCCTAGCTCGGCAAAGAATTGCAAATGACTACGGGGTGAGACATCTATAGGTTCATCGGGATTCTTGCAGAAGGGCAGATTCAACATCGGGTTACAGCTCATGGATTTTGGTAGTATTATTTTGATATTACGTCGTGCCTTGTGTGCCAAAAATTGTTTCTGATTCTTTAAAGCTCTAATGATGATATACACGAAACTCTGATGGGAGTTGAAGTATGTGGCATGCGTGTGATAATAGTAGCCACTGCTGTACGGCAGTTTGGTAACTCGAATGCCATACTTTCTCAATATCGATGACAACTTTTTGGTGTAACGCCAGAGATTTGGCTTACCATTGGGTACAGTCACTATCTCATCGATCAGATAATCATTCGTATCGGCCGTCAAGGTCATAACAAATTCTTCATCGCCCAGGCTGGGCATCATGACGATAATGTGATGGAGTCTGCCATAAGTCGGATGACGATTGAATTCCATATGAGGTTCTAGGGGATACGTAATATTTTCTTGCCTTTTCCTCCTCCCGGAGGTTGCATTTTTGTTTTCCTCATAGTCTATGCTTTCATTGTAGGCAGAATCCCAAACCCTTTGGTTTCTTTGTTCTTCATTATAAAATGGATTTCTCGTTTCAGGAAATGTGTTGATGTAATTCTGGAATTCGTTATTCCAATTCAAAAAGTTGCGATATCTTTCGGGTATTTTTTGTATTTGCATGGAGCTATGTGTCGATTGATTGGAGGTTGGTTCAATGGTATCCCCCTCTAGGTCCCATTGTGTTGCTTTATTTTGGGTACTACTATGATCCATGAACCGCGTTATCGATATCCAAGTCATCAGAAACAGGAGAAACAGGTGCATTTTCATAATAAAAACTTCTCTCAACATTTATTAATATTTCGTAGTCCATATATACGTAGACATTTGTAATAGTCATATATTTTCTTTTGACTCAAGGGGCAATGGGAATGGAAAGCTCAGGTGTTCGGTGGGAAAATCATTTGGCAGACAACTCATGGTCACAAATTCTTTTTTTTTTTTGCTTTGTTAAACAGCTGACAGCTGATGGTGATGGTTGGTCGCACGACTTGTGCACATGACCAGATACAATAGCAAAAAAAAGCATCGGAAGGAGACTTTTCGAACAGCGAGATAGGATAGTGGTAATAAACGAATTACCTTTACGCCGTAGATAAATTAGTCTGAATTAAAATATTAAAAATAGATTTGTGCTTTATTAATGAATTTAATAGGTTTTCTGTAGATTAATTGTTTTTTAGATAACATGAGATCTGTAATATTATAAAAACGTTAAAAGATTTTGTATTTTTTTCTTATAGGTATGTGTCTTTGGCAGTGAGAAATTTGGCGTTCAGCATCGTCGTTCAGATTGCAAGTCTCACACCTTCATCATATGTTGATTCAGTCAATAATCTTTTAATCCATTTTATGCTTTTAGCTTTCCATTTTATTTATGAGTACCATGGTGTTCTTCAAATCGTTGGGTATGTTTGTGCAAAAATACCTCCATCTTCAAGTCCAATATACTAATTTTCCCATTCTATCCATATATCATTTTTAATGATTCTGGTGGCCTCTCCTGCACTAAATTAAAACTAAGTTCCTTTCCGTCAATCACAGCCTGTTTTGCTATGCTAACAGCCTTTTTGTTAAGACTTGTAAATTCAAACTAAATTTTATTCTTTCAATCCTGACCTTATATGTAATTTTACAGTGGGGTACAATTTTGTATTCTATTATTTTCGCTAGATCCACGGAACGGGTTCGTCGTTACTGCATGTGACTATTTGAATTTCATACGAGCAGAAGTATTTTTGGACTGCATTAGGTACATAAGTGGCTCCACTTTGTCGTATGTTAATAGGTTCACAGATTATTTCCCCGCTTACACCCTAACAGTCATAAATTATCTATTTTATGTACGTTCCTCAGTTATATATAGATCAGTTTTGTGTTTACATCAGTGAACGTGTGAAGACTGTTGTTCTTTAGATACAATATGTTCATGTTTGAACACTTTTGGTTCACTTTTACTGTAAAGTAGTTCTTAAGGCTGGGGTGATGACTCAGGGTTGTTCAGGGTCCTTTACAAGAAATTTGTAAACAGAGGGACCTGCGAGGGATGAAGGCGCGTCTCGTGACGTTTAAAGGGGTCAAGAGAGGGGATAAATATATAAGACGTGGTTTGCACGTGGGCCAGTAGGAGTTGTGTGATACGGCCACGCTCGTATAGCGCCCCGGACCTGGGATGTCGTCTACCTTAAGTGGATAACTAAGTCGAGACCCCTAATTGTGTATCTCGGTAAAGACCATAGAGCCTACCCTGACTATGAGTATGTGCGCGTACAATCGCGTCCCGGTAAAAACCACAGAGCACGACTGTACTAACACGCCCCCCGGAATCTCAAGGTTTCACTGATTGCCTGCTCTGACTAGATTGGTGGGGATCGGGACTCCTAGCTGTGTGTCTCGGTAAAAAACCACAGAGCACACCCTGACTATGGGTCTGTGCGCGTACGATCGCGTCCCGGTAAAAACCACAGAGCACGACTGTACTAACACGCCTCCCGGAATCTCAAGGTTTCACTGATTGCTTGCTCTGACTAGATTGGTGGGGATCGGGACTCCTAGCTGTGTGTCTCGGTAGAAACCATAGAGCACACCCTGACTATGGGTTTGTGCGCGTACAATCGCGTACCGGTAAAAACCACAGAGCACGACTGTACTGACACGCCTCCCGGAATCTCAAGGTTTCACTAGATTGGTGGGGATCGGGACTCCCAGCTGTGTGTCTCGGTAGAAACCATAGAGCACACCCTGACTATGGGTTTGTGCGCGTACAATCGCGTACCGGTAAAAACCACAGAGCACGACTGTACTGACACGCCTCCCGGAATCTCAAGGTTTCACTGGTTGCCTGTTCTGACTATATTTTCGAGTCCCAGTGTGGGAGTAACGGGCGGGGGTTACGCTATGGTCGGGAATAGTTTCGGCGCGCCGGAATAAGTAGATAGGCGAGCCACCCAAAGAAAGAATAGACGTCGGCGAACTTCTTATTATATTCTTCTTCTTTATTCGTATTAGCAAAGACTGGGTGAACCTTGGCTCTCAGGCTGCACCAGATCTCTCTAATGATGGCTTACCAGAACTCTGTCGCTCTGTCCCACGTGTTTGATTTGGACCGTTAACTTCTCACTTCTTCGCGTCCTCACTCTGATTCACTATACGCACTCTGTTTAAATCTCCTTATACTTTTCCCTGCGACTGCTCGGATTGCTCGCTCTCTGCCAAGTGACCGATCTCCCTACTCGCGTGGGCCTCGTCCCTTTTGTGTTACTCTTCGTTGGCGCGCGGCACAGTGGGCTATGACTTGTTCTGATGCTAGTAAAAATTAGTGACTTCCAGAGTGGTTCTTAGCTGCCTTTGGCAAAATTAAAAATATATTTGTTGCTTCGTGCAAATGAGGGGGTTTGCTACGCTCCGTGCGTACTTCAAAGGGGGGGGGGGGAATTAATAGGAATATGGTATCTTATGGCTAATTGTAATCTAATATGTGGGGCGCTAGGTTAGCGCCTCACACACTCCCCTCACTTCGGGGGGCGTAAGCGGACGGTGACTTTCTCCGCTTTCCCCTCTGGCGTGTCGATCGTTACCGCGTACCGTTGGTCTCGGTATGTCCTTCCATCGTTGATCTGCCTGCTTAAAGTTAGACATGTTAAGATTACCCTGATTACTCTGATTTGAAACCCTACCTACTGATGCAGCCTATGTTAGAGATTAGTTCATGAAATACAAGGGGGATACATGTTTGACTAAAGCTATGTCTTATGCTATGTTATATTTACGGACTCTTCCTCGACTCGCCTGCGTGGGAGCCTTCTCCGGGTCGTCTGGCCGGTGTCGTGGTGTCGTCTCTGGTCGCGTTATCTGGTGTAGTCGCCGGCGTAGAGTCATCTCTGGTGGACTCCGCTGGCATCGTGATGTTATCTTCGGTCACCTCGTCTGGTCCTCTGGACGGCGCGGAGCCGTGGATAGTCGTGTCGCTGCTGACTGGATTGTTCTCTTCGGCCTCATGGAATTCTTTTAGTTCCGCTATGTTGGCGGCTCTCTGTTTCCGTTCGCCTCTCGTTATTAGTTGCACCCCTATGGTGTGTGCCGTTCCTTTCTCTTTAGTGCTGACTTTGATCGGCGTTGGTGTGCTGGGCGTTGGTCGATGCTGCGACAAAGATTTCCTTGAGGCGGTCTGCCTGTCCAGTAGTACCTTTGGGTTATACGAACTATGGTATCCTGTATACCCGAGTGTCTGGCCGTGGGTGCGTCGTGGCATTCTCTGAGTACTCGTTTCCTGTGTTCAACGGGGACGCAAAGATTGCAGGGGATGAGGTCATCGTCGTCTGGTCGTCGTCCTAAGTGGCGGTTCAGTTGCCCGATCTCCAAGGTGTGGTCAGAATGTTCCTCGGGCGATGTTTTGACATCTCGTGCATTCACTGTCCACCACTTGCAGGGTTCCGTCTCTTCCTCCGTCCCTTGTAAGGCTGGCAGTGGTTTCCTTGTATTCGACTGCGGGTTTTCCGGGTTGTCTGGTCGTCTTTCTGCGCTGCTTGGTAACTCTCTTGCGTGATCCTGTAGCTCCCTCGGGCTGTTCCGTGGTTTTTCTGTGTAGTTCTGTAACGTCTTTGCGTACTCCTGTAGTCCCTCTGAGTTATCCTGTATTAACACTAAGTCGCTCCGTGGCTCCTCTGTTCTACTCTGTAATTCCTCTGCGTGTTCCTGTGATGCCTCTTTGTTTCCCTGTAGCTTATCCGCGTCGCCTTGCGCCTCGTTTGCGTTCCTCTGTGATTCCTCTGCATGCTCCTGAAGTTTCTCTGCGTTATCCTGTAGCTCCTTCGCGTCGCCTTGCGTTCCCTCTGCGTCTCTTTGTGATTCCTCCGCCTGCTCCTGTTGTTTCTCCGCGTTACCCTGTAGATCCTCTGCGTCGCCCTGCGTGCTCCCTATTTTCCCTTGTAGTTTCTCTGCCTCTTCCTGCCGTCTCTCAGTGTCGCCCTGTAGATCCTTTGCGTCGTCCTGCGTGATCCACGTTTTCCCTTGTGGTTCCGCTACCTGCTCCTGCCGTTCCTCTGCTTTCGTCTGTGATTCCTGTGCGATGGCCTGTGGTTCCTGTGCATCTGGTTGTTGTTCCTGGTCGTTCTGTAGTTCCTGTACGATTGCCTCTGGTTCCTGTGCATCTGGTCGTTGTTCCTGGTCGTTCTGTAGTTCCTGTGCGATTGCCTCTGGTTTATCTCGGTGTCTTGCCGTGTCCCGTGGCACTTTGGGTATATTAGATCGCGCTGGCGTGGACTGTCGTTCTTCCGGTTGATCGATCATCGGTCCGACTTCGCGACTGAGACAGAGCCGGGCCCTGCCGCATTGCAGCGTCGTCCCAATGGCGCACAAAAAGTCGATGCCCAATATCACACTATCAAGCATGGCCGGCATCACCAGCAAGTACATCTCCACTCGCCGGTCTCCTAGACGGATGTTCGCCCACAGCGCTTGTCGGATGTCCACGGTAGTGCCGTCTGCCAACCTGATCCTGAGGCAGACTTCTTGCAGCCGCTGCCCTACGTTCCACTGCTCGACACAGTCTGCGCTCACAAAACTCTTGGTGGCGCCACTGTCCACGGTCGCGGCCACCTCATAGCCGCAGACCGTCACTGCGGCTACGATCCTGCCTTCCTCCATTCTCAGCGGTCTCAATTCTGGGAGCCTTGATCTGGCGTCCCCGTCTGCCCCAGTGCCGGACGAAGACGCTGTTCGTTTCCCACATTTGAGCGTCGGCAACAATCTATTGTCCGGATGCCTTCTTTTCCGCAATCCCAACATACTAAGCGACGCTTGTTTCTACACTCCCGAGCGAAATGTCCTGATTCCCCGCAGTTGAAACAAGGTTTCGTCGAGTTGTTGGTCTCACGAATCGTCGTCGGGGGACTGTCTCTTTGGCGCACAACTTGTACCGCCGGGCTATCACTGCGGCCCTCTGCAAGGTAAGCTTGCGGCGGGTTTCGGAATGGGTTCTGCGTAGCAGCCGTCCTCGGCGTTGTAGGGGGTTCTGGGTCTCGTCTTGCGCGGGGTCTGAAGGCAGACTCACTCTCCGTGGATGTAAGGGACTGGTTCGTCGTCAGTATCCTGAGTTTGTACCTCTGTTGTATGTTCTCGAACTCGACCGCGAGTTGCACTAGTTGTCCGAGGGTCCTGAAATCGGTACGTTTGATATACGAATGATACTCCGGCAATGCATTTTCATAGATTCTTTCTACTTCCTGAGAGCTAGTATAGTTCGCGTGGCGCATCATCGTGCGGAGTTCGATCACGAAATCCTTGAAGCCCTCCCCTTCCCTCTGACTACGAGAACGAATGTCGTCCTCCAGCCGCTTGAAATAACGTGGGGGGAGGAAAAATTCCAGGAATTCACGACGGAACGCCTGCCACGATGCGCCTTGTAACCCACTCGAGCGGAACCACCGTCCTGCCTTGTCTGTCAGCGTCTCAATCATCGCTCGTGTAAGGTGGTCTAGCGGCACTGCATATAAAAGAGCTCGCTCCTCTATTTCCTCCACAAAACTCAGCGGGTCCGTGAGGCCGTCAAATCGGACGCCCCACTTCCTCACTTGTTCTGCCGTGGAGATATATGACCTAATGCGGCCCATTGGGGCCACGACGGGCGGGCCAAACTGCGGGTCGACCGGCGAAAGTGCTCGTACGGGGGTCTCGGGACGTGGTGATCGGGACTTGTGATCAGATTCTGCACGGTGTGGGCCTGGAGAGGGGAGTCGCCGGGTGCGGGATGACGGCCTAGACTCCCTCACTCGGGCAGTTTCCCCCTTAGAGGCATAATCTGGGGTGGGGACTTGAAGTAGGACCTTCTCGACCTCCGGCTCGTCGTCGGCTAGTCTATCGGGTAACTCGTCGGTGAATTCGCGCTCTAATTCGGCCAATCGCTTCCAAGTCGACATGGTCAGCTCGCCTGTCTGTATCACTTGAGCGAAACTCTTGCGCATTGCCCCGGATCGATCGGCACGTTCGTAGCCGAATTCTTCGGCGAAAGCTGTGAGCTCTCGTCTCCTTAAAAAGTATACCCACTTTACGCCCACGCCTGGATTCGGCTCCTTGCGTGGCGTCTGCTCCTCTGGGTCTACGTCTGACATCTCTGTTTCCTAGCGGCTCGTGCCAAACTTTTATTTGTCTATATATTTATATCCTCCCTGTGCTATCGTCGATAGGACGCTTCGCAGGGCTTTAATCTGCTGGGTGGAACACTGCCTTCCCTGGGTAGCAAATATCCCTCTAGGTCCCTGCTCGGGCGCCACTTGTAAAGTAGTTCTTAAGGCTGGGGTGATGACTCAGGGTTGTTCAGGGTCCTTTACAAGAAATTTGTAAACAGAGGGACCTGCGAGGGATGAAGGCGCGTCTCGTGACGTTTAAAGGGGTCAAGAGAGGGGATAAATATATAAGACGTGGTTTGCACGTGGGCCAGTAGGAGTTGTGTGATACGGCCACGCTCGTATAGCGCCCCGGACCTGGGATGTCGTCTACCTTAAGTGGATAACTAAGTCGAGACCCCTAATTGTGTATCTCGGTAAAGACCATAGAGCCTACCCTGACTATGAGTATGTGCGCGTACAATCGCGTCCCGGTAAAAACCACAGAGCACGACTGTACTAACACGCCCCCCGGAATCTCAAGGTTTCACTGATTGCCTGCTCTGACTAGATTGGTGGGGATCGGGACTCCTAGCTGTGTGTCTCGGTAAAAAACCACAGAGCACACCCTGACTATGGGTCTGTGCGCGTACGATCGCGTCCCGGTAAAAACCACAGAGCACGACTGTACTAACACGCCTCCCGGAATCTCAAGGTTTCACTGATTGCTTGCTCTGACTAGATTGGTGGGGATCGGGACTCCTAGCTGTGTGTCTCGGTAGAAACCATAGAGCACACCCTGACTATGGGTTTGTGCGCGTACAATCGCGTACCGGTAAAAACCACAGAGCACGACTGTACTGACACGCCTCCCGGAATCTCAAGGTTTCACTAGATTGGTGGGGATCGGGACTCCCAGCTGTGTGTCTCGGTAGAAACCATAGAGCACACCCTGACTATGGGTTTGTGCGCGTACAATCGCGTACCGGTAAAAACCACAGAGCACGACTGTACTGACACGCCTCCCGGAATCTCAAGGTTTCACTGGTTGCCTGTTCTGACTATATTTTCGAGTCCCAGTGTGGGAGTAACGGGCGGGGGTTACGCTATGGTCGGGAATAGTTTCGGCGCGCCGGAATAAGTAGATAGGCGAGCCACCCAAAGAAAGAATAGACGTCGGCGAACTTCTTATTATATTCTTCTTCTTTATTCGTATTAGCAAAGACTGGGTGAACCTTGGCTCTCAGGCTGCACCAGATCTCTCTAATGATGGCTTACCAGAACTCTGTCGCTCTGTCCCACGTGTTTGATTTGGACCGTTAACTTCTCACTTCTTCGCGTCCTCACTCTGATTCACTATACGCACTCTGTTTAAATCTCCTTATACTTTTCCCTGCGACTGCTCGGATTGCTCGCTCTCTGCCAAGTGACCGATCTCCCTACTCGCGTGGGCCGGCTTGCCTATTTCGAAGTCTCGTTTCGTCGAGCTTTCGGCCGTGTTCCGTTACTTCGAATCCCTAACGTTGGTTCGATCTCCCAACAGCGATCGTCGCGAGCCTCTCTTACGGGACTTCTTCGCCTCGTCCCTTTTGTGTTACTCTTCGTTGGCGCGCGGCACAGTGGGCTATGACTTGTTCTGATGCTAGTAAAAATTAGTGACTTCCAGAGTGGTTCTTAGCTGCCTTTGGCAAAATTAAAAATATATTTGTTGCTTCGTGCAAATGAGGGGGTTTGCTACGCTCCGTGCGTACTTCAAAGGGGGGGGGGGAATTAATAGGAATATGGTATCTTATGGCTAATTGTAATCTAATATGTGGGGCGCTAGGTTAGCGCCTCACATTACATCCATTTGACTTGGAATCCATTGTGCAATACATGAGGATATATTCGATACGTTTAACAAATTATGAATATCAGCTACTAATTTGTTAAATAACAGAAGTAGTGCTCCCAAAGACAATAAGATGCGCATCGCCCATACAATTTAATTTTGTGTGCAGCGCAGTTGTCTTTAGTACGCGCTGTCTCGCTCGCACGAAGCTGAGAAGAGCACACGGATCTAAAAATAGAATGAGCTTGCAAGCACATATGTGTGCGTATTTGTGCCGAGCTGCCGAATTTTTCGTCTTTCAAGAAATTTGATCAAATTGTCTTGTCTTCTTCGCACAAGTTCACGTACAAACCCACATACATTCACATTCATGCAAAAGAACTTCAAAATTCTTTGCTTATTGACGCGAGCCACGAATACCCTACAGACATTTAATCTAATGTGAAGTCATGTATGATGTAGATTATGTATTTTTGCATAGGTACATTCCTTCATTATATTCGTTTATAGTTTTATAAGCAAAATTAGCATATAAAGGATATACCAAATATTACTTTTTTTGTATTATGAGCGTCTTCAAAGAGTGTCATAGCCCCAAATGAATTCTAAAGTAATGGGTGTTTTCTTTGAGAGCGGCATCGTAAAAAACCAATACAAGCAAGCAGACTTAAGATATGTGCCCACGTACAGTTAAATCTCAGTCTCACGTATAGGACGAGAGAGCGGTTCGCTCTCTGTTTCTCTTACTATATGTCTCTCTCTGTTTCGTGTTGGAATTGAAATTGAATTCCACAAGTATTCGATAATAGACACTCATACTTTATTTACTATAAACTTTACATATGACATGGAATGCAGAGGCGACAAACCATTTACAGATCAGAGCCCACATCGAAAAAGGTATAAGCCGTATAGCAGGAACAGAAGGATACCCAAAATATGTGGCATTTTTATTCTCATTCCCATTTTCTTTAGCATTTTCCATTTCAATGACGACGCCAAAGACAACGCATGATCACAAATTCAAAGAACAAATGCACAATAATTCCAATAACCACAGAATATACCCCTAGGATGAGAACTTCCTTCAATTTTAGTCGGTTCTTGTCATCTATGAGGTACTCCTCGGTGACCGGCTCAGAGTTGGAGGGTCCAAAGTAAAGGCTGACCAAGAGAATCGTTAGACTGACATTACAAATCCAAACGCAAGAGCGTTCAAACCGCGTCATCGCATAGAGGGTATTGCGGCTTAGCCAAGGCCCCGTCAAGGGATTGATCAGAAACCAATTTACGAAACGCTGCTGGAAACTTTTCCGGAATCGTTGCATCCAGGACGTCCCTGGCTTTTCATTAGCTGAGTGTGTGAAGTAGGGGGATCGAATAAAGGGTGTGTGCCCCTCCTCGATCCATCTCTCGACTATAAACAGTTGCTCCATATCATTCTCCAAATCGACAATTGTCACCGTTCGGCAATACCATCTCGGATACCGTCCATTCCGTTCGATTCCAAAGGCCAGACGGGTGGGTATTTGAACGCTCCCGGCAGGAAGGGTTATTTTATTGATGCTGTTCCGTACGAGACGCGGTCGAGCCGGATCCTGTGCTATCATGTACGAGGACTGTTTGACATTGTCCGATTTGAAGTAGAATTTTATGTTGGATGTGGTCCCAGCGAACTCCTGACCACCAGTTTTTACTAGTATAAGAATTTCCTTTTCTGATTCGAACTTCATTTCAACCTTCATCTGCACACGCTTCTTCCGGCAGTGCTGGATACGCCGATGCTGATGGGCGGCAATCTCACCGAGTGACGTAAACATTACAATCAACAGTAGTAAGAGCAGCATTGCAAATAAGGCAAACATGTACCAATTTGTCTCCAGTATGGGAATGACCAAAACCTTAATGTGTCGTTCGGCGCTAACTGGAAATATCCGTGGGGCTAGCGATCCCAGGATATCGCAAGAGCATTGCACAAAAATTCCATTCCTATTATCCAATTTTGTGTTGCAATATTCTGTACTCCAACCAGGGTCCAACGAACGATTTGACCAAGCGTTACACTGATATGACTCAAAGAGAATCGAATAATTGGTATTTTTCCTAATTGAATTCTGCATAATGTGGATATGGAAGAAAATATGGATATTATTGTAAATATATATATATATATATATTTATATATATATAAATACTGTAAGGGCATACAAAAAATTTAAAAAAATTAAAAAAAAATTATTTAAAAAATTTAACAAAAAAAATTTAAATTTGATTGAATATAATTTAAAAGTTTCTCCTCTATTGTATAAAATTGTTTTGGATCGTCGTGGAGTGCATAGAGGCCTTGCCTACTAGTATTTATACAAATAAATAAAAATAGTATAGTAGAAAAAATAGGTACTTTAAAAATATAAAAAAAACTAAAATAAAAAAAAAAATTAATTTTAAAAGAAAAGAAAACCAAGTACATTTTAAAAATTTAGTTTGAAATAATAGGAATGAAATCGCAGGAAATAGCTACCTCTGATTTTCGAGTTTTTCCTAATTTTACTCGACTCCTCCTTCTTGACGCCTTTTCATCTTCGAGCTTATTCTCAGTACTGAGTATACCCACATAGGCAATGGAAGTGCCTGGGCAGTTGTTTGTCATCCAAATTCGTTTACCTTTCATGTTTGGTGTTATGTGCCAAGCCTTTTCCCTAATTTCGTCCGTTTTAAGTTTTTTGTTCAAACTCATAAAAATAAGTACGTCCCCTGTGACACGAACGATGCGCACAGCCAGCACGCTTTTCGATCTCAAGGGTGTCTTATAGTAGTGTATGTGAGAGGAACTCTCAATGGTGCTGTTGGCCATCCATTTGATAAACTCTGGATTCTCACTGAATTTGGATATGTTCAAGTAATACACCAAGGGATTGTTAAGCGGTAAACGTGTCCCCATGGGGTAATTCTTTTTGGGACTGTAGGCATGAACAATGAGTACATTCGTCTCAGACGGTAATGGCTCCGGATACCACCAGTACATGTTATGAATGTTCTGCTGCGATATTATCTGAAAGAGCACTTCGGGATGATCCAGTAGGTCACGCAGCTCCCCAAGGAGCCCCGCCGAGATGTGAACATGGAACAGTTCATCGACGGAATTTACAGTTATATTTTCGATAGGTTCTATTACCTCTGTTACATTCATTTGATAGGATATACCACCCTGGGACATTGACAGCGCCCTATCGTAGGGATGGTGTCGCTTGGTGCCAAGAACCCCCAGATAGTATACACATTTGTACAGATACCATGTTTCCAATAGCCACCAATTGATGCGCAGCAAAATTAACGGATCCACATCCAACTCAAGTTTCCTCTCGGCACCCAAATTCTGACCCATGTTACAATTTTCATCGTAGGTCTTGCACTGTGCCGGTGGAAGCTCTCCCGTTGGCAAGGCTAATTGGGACACAAAATAGAAGTGGTGCTCGGTGAGCGCGTTGTACGCTGCCCGATGTAGCCATTCAATGTCTTGGATTATCTGCTCGAACACCAGGCTCATTCGTGTAAACATTTTTGCAACCACGGCTGCTCCCTTATATTCCATGGGCGTTAAACTTTGCACAACTTGACAGGCCAACACTGAGAGCTGTTCGAGCTGTGCGCCAGTTACTATGGTTCCTCTGTCTAAGTATTTGTAGACCTCACTGACCTCGGATGGTGTTTCAATCTTCTGAAGAGCCACCAGTGTCTTGACATAAGCCTTGTTCCATCTACCACGCGTCAGCAAGTACGGTACGTCACTAATATAGTTCTTCAGATCCGATAGATGCTGATCCGTATTATTTTCGTTGTACTTACCTACTTTCTTGGTTTTAAGCACTGTGACATTAAGTGTTACATCTATGCACATGTCAAGGTAATCGCATATCGATACACTTAGCTCTTGGGTGGACGGTAGTGTCAATTTGAAGAGTGGGTAGGGTACATTCGAGTCGATGACTCTCAGTGCGACTGTATACCGAAATTGTAATGGTGGATATTTTGTTTCGAAGTCATAGCAAGGCACGTAAAAGTACGTCTCGGCCTCCCATCCCTTATGTGGATATATCGTACATTCTCCATTCTGTGGTCCATCGTTTCGTTTCATAATAAAATGTGCCTCAGCCGAAAGGCCATCCATTAGTACGATTTCCAGTCGTATCCATAGCTCCGACTCAGTGTGTTGCGTTACAAGATTTTTTGATTTTGATTCTATCTTTTGCTGTCCCCCTGGCGGTTTCACATACCATCTATAGATATTAATACTTGAATGACAATCGACACATTCTGCCGTCAAGTGAAAACTATCGATGGGGGCATACGTTTTCATAAAGCAATTTCGTTGACAACGTATGTGTGCCGTGATTGTAGGTTCATTGACAACTTCAAGCATTTGATATGCAGTATCAGATACTCGGAAATCCATTCGCGAAACCATTTTCAAACTGTAGTTATAGAACTTGCCGGGACTCAATTCATTTGGTGGTATTATCATAATTTCCTCTGTGGGGTATCCCATTTCAGGATTTTTTGATTGATGGGTTGTATGTTTAAACAGTGTTCATAAGGTACTCACTAGTACTCATTTTTGGACGGCAGTACTTATTTTCCGGATCATCGACGCTGACACAGCCCCAAAGGAACTGTCTAGAATAATCTTCTGTCCGTGCCCTTGATCTGTCTCTACTTCTACTGCCATCCATTACAATCTCACGCGCTGAATTGGCCTTTCGATAAATATTACCGCGGATTCTCGGTTCTACTTGAGGTGCCACCATTCGTACGTAACACTAAATGGGAGAGCAGATCATCATTTGTAATCAATCATCTGACTGTAAAAATGTACTTACCCTTGCCACACAATTCACGCCATTTATAATCGCATTTACACGCAAGAGAAAAAGAAAACGTCCCAAACGTGGATTGTATTTAAAGTTAATTTTATAAGGTGGTATCTTGAGCGCAAGGCCCTTGCTTATACCCGCATGACCAATCAGATCTGTGTGTGGTAGATAGATTTTAGCATGAACTTTAACTTTAAGATATAAAAGTCATTACATGTCTCGCTCAAATCGTAAAAGTTCCAATCTACATGATCGTATTCAAAGCTCTCGCATTCGTCTCCTAGCTCCGCATAGAATTGCAAATGACTAACGGGTGAGACATCTATAGGTTCATCGGGATTCTTGCAAAAGGGCAGATTCAACGTCGGGTTACAGCTCATGGATTTGGGGAATATTATTTTGATACTTCGTCGTGCCTTGCGTGCCAAAAATTGTTTCTGATTCTTTAAAGCTCTAATGATGATATACACGAAACGCTGATGGGAGTTGAAGTATGTGGCATACGTGTGATAGTAGTAGCCACTGCTGTACGGCAGTTTGGTAACTCGAATGCCATACTTTCTCAATATCGATGACAACTTTTTGGTGTAACGCCAGAGATTTGGCTTACCATTGGGTACAGTCACTATCTCATCGATCAGATAATCATTCGTATCGGCCTTCAAGGTCATAACAAATTTTTCATCGCCCAGGCTGGGCATCATGACGATAATGTGATGGAGTCTGCCATAAGTCGGATGACGATTGAATTCCATATGAGGTTCTAGGGGATACGTAATATTTTCTTGCCTTTTCCTCCTCCCGGAGGTTGCATTTTTGTTTTCCCCATAGTCTATGCTTTCATTGTAGGCAGAATCCCAAACCCTTTGGTTTCTTTGTTCTTCATTATAAAATGGATTTCTCGTTTCAGGAAATGTGTTGATGTAATTCTGGAATTCGTTATTCCAATTCAAAAAGTTGCGATATCTTTCGGGTATTTTTTGTATTTGCATGGAGCTATGTGTCGATTGATCGGAGGTTGGTTCAATGGTATCCCCCTCTAGGTCCCATTGTGTTGCTTCATTTTGGGTACTACTATGATCCATGAACCGCGTTATCGATATCGATGTCATCAGGAACAAAAGAAACAGGAGCATTTTCATAATAAAAAGTTCTCGCAAAATTTATCAATATTTTTTTTAATATTGTAATTTTGTTGACATTTTTGGTTGTCAAATATTTCCGTTTGACTCAAGAGGCAATGGGAATGGAGAGCTCAGGTGTTCGGTGCGAAAATCATTGGTTGGTTAATTGGTTAATTTTACCCAAAATGTTCGGTTGCCAGACAACACATGATATTTAAACGCCGTATACAGTCGTTTTTCTTGTTGAATTGAATCTACCTTTTCTCACTTCGTGTCCGTCAATCGAAGTAAAAACAAATGACATAAAAAAAAAATGTTGAAGTATCTGGTTATTTTAGAGCAGGGCTCGGCACGCATACACTCAACACGCTGGTGAGTGTAGCAAAAACCCGAACATGCCTGATGGCGAAACCGGTTTACTGCTTTACACTGCGACAAAATTTGTAGGTAAATGGCAAATGTTTCATGCGGAAACTGTCGTATAAAATACAAATTATTGAAATGTCTTTCAATAGCAAATGAATCGCATTTGCAGGCAATATAATAGCATATAACGCATTGCGCATCGCCATCCATATTTTGGATGAAAAACAAATTTTTTTCCCACTTCTCGTTGAACATAATTTTCTCCCAGTGTCAAATCAAACAGTTGCGCAGCGTGGTCTTGCATTCTCCACGGCTCAGCAGCAACTGAAAACATTTTACTGCACACGCAATCTAAAAAACGAGATAGCAACAGCCGAAGTCGCATTGCCGAAGCCACACGAAGGCTTGCTGCTTTTTTATACTGTCCGTGAGCGGCAGCGCAGCAGCAGAGACATTTTCCTATCCTCATTAGATAGGGCCGTGCCGAGCCCTGTTTTAGAGTCATCCTCTTGCGACCACTAAACTCGCCACAAAACGATCAAATAGATGAAAATTGTTTCTTTTTGTTTTATCCGTCTGCCTACATAATTGAAGAAGAATCAGACGCTTGGCACAGCTAGTAATGTGTTAACCAAAAATAGCATCCATAAGGACACATCGCCACAATCATCAACGAGAGAGCAATACAGAACAAGACTTAACCGAGAGCTTAAAACATTTCCCCACTCCCATTTCCATCCCCGTTTGCATTAACACAATCCATATAAATCAAATGAAATTAACTCAAAAAGCACAGACACGGCAAGAAGCAAATTGAGTGTTGAATTTTTATAAACCACCAAAGACATCGACAAGTATTCGACAATAGACAATCATACTTTATTTACTATAAACTTTGCACATGGCATGGAATAGTTCTTCTCTCTGCTCTGCATTTCTACGCGAGGCGACAATTTCTTAAATTGTTCGAACAAATGAGAATGGAATGGTAGTTCTACGAGGGTAAAAAAAAGCAAAGGCGACAAACCATTTACAGACCAGAGCGCACGTCGCATAAAAAACAGAAAGGAATGACTAAAAAAATGTGTGTGTCTTTTCGACTGTTGAGAGAATACTCTTTCCGGTAAAAGCTCTGTATCCCGCCTATATATCCTTTAAGTAGTGTTGGAAGTCCAGGTATTCTTAGAGCTAAAATTGCCTTTTTTTTTATTCTGACTCTAATAACGCTCCGATCGCAACCACATACATATGTGTATACCAAATTGTGGTTGAAAATATTTTATCTTTATTTAACAAATTATTTTCTAAATACTTACTTATTTACTTACTTTCTTCCCCTAAATATACCCTTCAAATAGAGTATCGAAAAACTTTAACAGAAAATCAGAAAAGAAAAAAATGAAGCATTTTACGATTTAGCATGTGTGGAGGACCAACTTTGAGACTATGGGGTCTACTGGGATCCGATGAACGTTCTATGTGGATGGGGAGTGAAGAGGAGGACCTCCAAGTTCAGCACTTTGGCCGCGCGTCAAGTGCTTTTCATTTTCCGAGCACGTCGCCGCGTCATAAAACAAAAACTCATGAAGCGCAACGGCCAACGGTGGGGAGGGACGGACACACATGGTGGTGGTGTGGCACGGGCACGTTTAGCATATATATTTTCACACTTGCAATCATACTTTAAGCAGAAGAACACCCATACCCATGCCACGCACTCTAGAGATGCTAAAAAGTACTCTTCGAATAAGTCAAACTCCTTCAATAGTTTTCTTTTTACCATCTCTAAGACAGATACAGAGAGTATCTGACACTTAGGGCAAGGATAACGGCGTGAGGGTGTTCCCCATAAAAGTGCGTCGGTATTGTCACCCAAAACTTTTGCTTTCTTTACTTTTGCTCTTTATATTTTTTGTTGTCCTCTTTGTGGGCTGCCTGTGGTGATAATAACTTGAAGAGGAATTCGACAGCGGCTGGCTTTTATTTTGTGCTATGTTTTTTTTTGGCACTCACTCTGTCTGCGGTTTTTGGTTTTCGCTTTAATTAAAATTTCATAGAACCTGCCTAGAACGAGTATCATAATTAAGTTGTACATATATTTCGGATAGATTAATGAATATTAATGCCCTGTTGTTTAATAGATGTCAATGTCCTAGTCTCTGTTTTTCCTCTGGGACGACATTTTATTAACTGAATCGACTTAATACTTTCATTTCGTGTTTGAGAAGGGTTGGGATGAAGGCTGAAGGCTGCAGAGATGTGACATTAAAAGGATTTGGCGCGCGCGGGATGTGCCATAATTCCTCACTGACACTAATGACAGATAGAATTCTGGTGTACATTAAATATTCCAAACTGAGAAATAGTTCCCGACACACACCATCAGCAGCAGCAGCAGCAGCAGCATCAAAGTTCAAAAGTTCAAAGCACTCTAATGCCATCATCATCATTATTATTATTATCATTGAATGCTTAATGGTTCTGAAAAGCAGCGTAAAACCATTCTGCAATCCTTTTCCCCCCTCAATTTCCATTCCATCCATCACTTGATGGGGGAACTCTTTGTACTCGTCTCCAACTTTCAGTTGTGGGGGCTCGGCGACTGCTGTTGCCTTCTGCTTGGGTTCTGGGGGTTCTGGGGCTTTTGGTTTTGGGCTTCCGAGGTGACGCCTGTTTTGGCCATGCTGGCAACTTTGCGTGCGGTTTGTCTTTGGCCCAAAGTTCTGCCCCTCACCCTTTAATGATCCGTGCCGCAAATGAATTGCAGTCCAGTTCCAAGTCCAATTGCTGCACTTGATTTGCGGTGCCACTTAATGGTTAACAATTATCTCTGGCTGACATTTGAGTGTGGTTCCCCAGACGTACCAACGACATGGAGGAGCCATGTTCTACTCCCTGGAGACTGCAGTTGACACAAAGTGTGTGTGTGTGTGTGTGTGTCCAAAATACAAGCTACATATTGATCAAATTATTGGATGAAGGAACTTTAAGTATGGGAAAGAGAGGATATATTTGAAAGCCAAAGTTTATACTAGGACAAAATATTGAGTTAGGGATTCTATGGATAGATAGAGCATCAATCTTTATCGGCGTGTACACGACATTTATTTGGTTTTTGCCATTCTCGAACATTCTCGAGCCTCAATCATGCACACGACATGTACTTTTTTCATTTTTGAGTTTCTCTTTCCTATCATTCGATTGAGCGCCTTGAGTGTAGCATCAATGTGCCGTGTCATGCACACGTAATGTATGTTGTTTATGCAGCTCTCGGGCATCCCTGTGTGGCGCATCATATGGAAGCGATTGTGAGCTTTGCACAATGGATTCTCTGGATATATTCCCATTTTCCACATTTTCCTTACTTAAACACATTTTTTTTAGTGCAGTTTAAACACTGTTTTCCCCTTTTTTCGTTTCCTTTATATTCTTCAGCAAAACTTAGTTGATTTCAAACCACTACTCGAATAAGTGATTGATAGGGAATGAATCCTTTTAGATTTATCAATGACTTTGGCTTCCCCCGATTCCCGGCCCCCCGCAACTAAACCGCCAAAATGTGTCAGCGGCAATTACGGGGGCATCCGACACCAGCCAGCTAGCTACCGACCGACATGGCACGCCCACGCTTCCTCAGCATCTCCACCGCCTCCGGCACACAATATCAATTATCGGGCTTCAAGTGTCGCTCAAGTGTCACGTCAAACACCAACACGAAATACGAACAAAGAGCATCGGCAGCAGCATCTAGAGCACACACACATGACAATCCAGTTTCCGTTTCGTTAAAAAGGGGTGGCCTGCATTTGCCACCCCCTCCCCCCCCCCATGCTCTTCTATATCCTTCTCCTATGCTTTTGACTTTGATTGATTACAAAAGCAATTGAGCATAGCCCCTCCGCGCTATACTGAAAAAGAAAAAATAAAAGAAAATTAACATAAATAAAAACGAAAATGGAACGAATTTTCATTGACAGCAAATGGGGGAAAATGGAAAATGGTATCGCAATTAGGTAGCCAACCCTTCAATGGGTTAATTAGCAATGGTACTACCCCTGTAATTTTCGCAAATCGCTTGCGGGGGAGTACTCAGATTTTTCCGAAAAGCCTGCTCTCCATTAATTAGCACAAAGGCAAGAGGATTGAATTGGCCGCGAAAGGTTAATGAAAATAAAATTTCAATTACTTTTAATAGAGGAATTAATCAACAAAAGGTCCGACAGGCGTTGATTGATTAAAGGCTCTCTCTAGCTTCTGCACTGAAGAAAGGAAAAATATTTTAGGGGTATGCCTAATTAATGGGGTTAATGTAATTATGGGAACTTAGGGAGCCAGTCCAAAGTCTACGATTTCCCCCTGTTTTCACATAAAAACCAATGTTAAAGCATATGGAAGATTGCGCAGGATAGAAAGGATACATGTACAGCATGTATGTACGTGTAAAATGGTCATTTAATGTGTGCTGCTTTTGCTGCTGTTTGCCTTTTGCTCTACTTTTAATTACCAACTGGAATTGCACGGCCAAAACGGACAGACAAAAGCGGAACAGCTGTTTGGCTTGTACTCTGGCCAATGGACACAGGAGGAAGCAGAAGCATCTTCCCAGAGAGCCAACCACAAAACTCGACTTGCAACCGTCTTTTGCAACCCATCGTTTGCTGCACATTTCATTACAATGCCATTGTATTCAAATCCTATTATAAAGCGTACAACATGCTGCCGGAGTGGCACAGAGAGTGGGGGGGCATCGCGGCAGTGGGTGCACAAGAACTTCATGTTTGCAGCACGTTTCCACTTTCGCACTTGGTAAACATAAGTTTCCCCCCCCCACACACACACACACACACACACACACACACACACACAGCCCAGAGTGTAGGAGGAGGAGCGGCTAACGATTCCCGTCTGCAACACTCCATAAAATAATTACCAACACCAATGCAGAAAATGGGAGCAGAGGAGTAGCTCTAGTCTTACCATATCTACGAATAGTTGGCCAGAAACGATGGCCGGAAAGGGTACACCAGGAGAGGAGTGGGAAACCGGAAGACGGGCATTACAATTGCTGCGCAACGAGAGCGGCAGGGAAGGGAAATTGAAAAGAGCAGGAGGCACAGACAGGGAAACAGAGGTATAGAGAGAGAGAGAGAGAGAGAGAGAGAGAGAGAGTTGGAAACGGGAACAACAGGCACACGGCCACACAGCGAACAGAAAGAGAGAGAGAGAGAAATATTATGAGAGCATACAATTATGTTTAACCCATTAGTGGCACAAGCAATATTTAATTGGAATTCTGTACACAATACACACATATACGAAAAAAAAAGAAAAAAGAAAAATACGTAGCGTAATCAGCTTTCTGGTGATCGTTTACTCAGAGTTTGTATGAGTCAAACAATTTGGTTGCAGCAACATGAACCAATTGGTTAGCGTAGGTTCGAAGCGAACGGTTCGAATTTCTCGGGGGTTTGATCGTTTCAACATAGAACCGCCAAACATTTAAATTTAATGTTGGCTCAAACATGCTGGCTCTTCTCAGAGGTTAGAATATTTATTTTTCATCATACTTTTTCTAATGTCTCAAGGCAACAATGGGTTAAGCCACATTCACACGGCTAATATCAGGTTTAAATGCTAAAAATACATAGTTACTATATAAAAATATTAATTTAACGCTTTTCTAAAGAAATAAAGCCACGAAATGAATGATATTTGAACAAAAAGCTGGAAATGAAATTGTTAAATTTAATTTTTAATTTCCTTGACGGGGTAGCCCTATGTACTTAAGTAATTAAATTTCCAGTGGGAAAACGGACAAAACGGATAGACTTTTGAATTTCAATTCTCACTAGAAGGGAATAGAACAGCTCACTTTGAACTGCTAAGCTACTTTGTGAGAGTGTATTTTCCATTTACATTTTCCTTTCTAAGGAAATTCCCATTCTCTAGTAGTCTTAGGTTTTATGTCAGTCGCTCGTTGCCGTTTCGTATAGAAATTCAAAACCATTTTGCCTAGTATTTCGATAAACATTTAATGCTTTGGCATACAGAAACTTTGCTACAATAAAAATATACTGGATATATTGAAGCCCCTAGATCCGGTGATTGGTGCCCGCTGCGACAATGCCACAAGGCGACATGGCCACAATGGTCCATCGATATGTCCTGTGCGATGGATGCCAGCGACACGAGTTCCCTGGCCGCAGATATCACTGCCTGCGTTGCCACAACTACGATCTGTGCGGGGAGTGTTTCGATCAATGTGTCCAGACCGAGCACCATCTAATGGATCATCCCATGCAGCTGATCCTGCTGGAACCGCAACCAGTCCCACAGGTACGGACTACCAGCGGTGCCTATGAACAGTTGCATCTTTGCAACTGCTACACCTGTCCGTATTGCAAGGTTATGGGCCACACGGCCAAGGGCCTCATTCAGCATGTGTACGGGCTGCATAGCGAGGACGATAGCTATGTGGTGTGCCCCATGTGTGCCAGCTTGCAGGGCGGTAATATAAGGGCAATGCAGAACCTATCACGTCATCTGCTGACTAATCATATTGACTATGCGAATTTCCTGGAGCCGAATACGCCACCGCTGCCCGCACTACCGCCAGAAATCGCCACTAGCTCGAGACGACTACGACGACGGTCTCACGGTCGTGTGCTGCAGCTGCAGCAGCAACTGCAGCAGCAACAGCAACAGCAGCAACAGCATCAGAATACTGCCTACGTCCAAATGGTTAATACCGGACAATTCACTTCGGATGATCCATTTCCCGATATGTCCAATGTGCATTTAAGTCACGACTTTTTGAATAATCTACGCGATTTTTATACCGATGAAGAACTTGCCAACATGACAGGGCTTCCCCCGTCAACTTTTAACCCATCTGGAAGAGCCAGTTCAACTACAAACACTCCAATTATTTTGTTGAATGCACACACAGAGAAACCGAAGAAAGAACGCCGCCCCAAGACAGATCGTTCTCTACTCTCAAAATGGATGGATGGCCAGCAAAAGCAATGGATTATTTCTGAAAAAGCTAGCAATAGCCGGGAGAAACAGGCACTCTTTACCGAGCAGATACTCCTCTCGATGTTGTGTGAGGAGCAATTGGAGCTGCCGGAGAAAGACACAATGGAAGACACACTGGACTTGAAGCTATCCGAAACAGAGTCAATCGAAACCATCGAGCCGAATCTATCCAATACAGACGACCCCCTGAAAAATGAAAAGGATCTGGAGCCCCTGCAAACTGGAAACGATCTACAGCCACATGAATCTGGGAAGAATCTAGAGCTCCTTGAAACTGGAAAGGATCTGGAACCCCTGGAAACTGAAAAGGATCTGGAGCCCCTGGAAACTGGAAAGGATTTACAGCCACATGAATCTGGGAAGAATCTAGAGCTCCTTGAATCTGGAAAGGATCTGGAACCCCTGGAAACTGAAAAGGATCTGGAACCCCTGCAAACTGGAAAGGATCTAGAGCCCAAGATATCCAAGGTAATGTCATTGATGTCCATGCCCTGGACCCAGGCCTTCTCGGCTTCGCAGACTGATGATGGTAATAGCCCGGCCATAAAGGAGTTCATTCAACTGGTGGGGTCCACAACAGACGAGACCCAAGTGGATTAAGGCGACCTCCACATGGGTTGTCCCCTATTGCCATTTAATGGCTTTTGCTGTTTGATTTTTTATAGGTTTATAAGAGTTTCCTTTGCACAAAACACTTGAAATTTATTGTGAAATTAAAGTTAATGCAGATTTTTTCGGTCTTTACGATATTATAAAGAGATGATTTTTGTATTCGTAAGAAGCTAGGACTCTTGCTCAGAATAAAAGCCAACTAAGCGATCTTCTTCAACCCCAAAGAATATACTGATTCTGTACAGAACAAAGAACTGTTATGTGAAAAAAACTAATCGCTTTGAATAGATTCAAACAAATAAAATCTTTCTGGTTCGATCCTTCAATCCAGTAAGATTTTATTTTTTAATTTAAATTTAGAAATTATTTTTTTCTTTTTATTATCAATATAATTTTTAACTTATTTATTTAGTTTTTATTTAGTTTTACTTTATAAATATTTTTTTTTTAGAATAAAGACTAAGAAGCCCTTAAACTGAGCCGATAAAGGCCTATACGTTAGCAATTTGAATTTTTCCACTAATTTATACACTTTGAATCCCTAACGAAATTAAGTCTCAGTCTTACGAACAATACCCGAAATGGTCTAATGAATTTGAAGTTAATTTAAACCAAAAGCAGTGCTCAGGCATTACTCGAACAGTCGTGTGGTTGCTCAAAGCTTAAGGAGATTGATGAAGCGTCCGTTTGCTTGCTGCAATTTCAGCCATTTTGATTGTCTAAATCCCCGGTCATAATGTTAGTGGGGAAATCTGTATAAGCTGCTATCCCCTCGAATAATTTCGCAGCAGCTGATGCGTTTGCATAAATCTTTTGATGGCAATGCCAAGCGGCAACGGAGGAGGCGGAGGCAAGACGCGACTGCGAACTAATTAAAACCATTGCCACTTAAAACGCTGGGAAAACGCTGCTCGACAGCTTTTGTTGCGGAGGGTTTTCCGGCAGCCAGCAGCCAGCAGCAAAAGCTTACAGTTTTTAATGTTTTGCGATTTGTTGTGTTGTCTTGTCCGCTCTGCGCTGTCCCTGTCTTGATTTGCTTTGAGGAATTAAATGAATGCATAAAATATTAAAATAAATGGATTTCCGTGGAGCGGATTTACATTAACCCTTCGCGTACTTGCAGGAAAATAAAATGGGAATGGTAAACACGAACGGCAAATAGCTAAAGTATTGTCTTAATTGAAGATGAATGTTGGTCGTATTTCGTTTGGGATCTCTCCTGCTGTATTTTCTTATAATCTTTCTATCTTCTGGCAGCAACAGCCACAATCAACTCTTGCCAAATAAACCCCCATAGACATGTAGTAATTAAAACACATTTTACACATATCAAATCCATAAACAAGAAGGGCTTCTGTCTAGACTCCTTTAGTGCAAAATAAAAATATATATATATTTAAAAAAGATGGAGTGAAAAATGTAATTAAAAAAATAACAAAATATAATAACAGTACTAAAGCGTTAAACGTATAGAATTAATATCAAAGAGCATTGATCTTTTACCCCAGGAATGCTTTTAGTTTTCTTCTGATGCCTGGACCAGTGCCTATCTCTGGAAAAATATAATGCGCATAGGCCTGTCTTATCAGTCCAACAATACCCATTCTACATCTATATATAAGCATTTCTCTCAGACACCGCTATAAAGAAAAGAATCCGCCTTCGGAGAAGACCAGTATACTTCAGATCGCAAACCGAGTCTCTTAAATTCGAGCCATGGACCATTTAATACGTTGGAGGTAACATCAGTGAATGAATAAACCTCGGGCTACTCGTATACCGTCTATCGTTTCAGCTGCCTTCTGATCGTACTAGTCTGTTCTTGTTCTCGAGGGGATAATGACCAATACGCCACCACTGGTCGCCATTTGCTGGCAATCTACTCAAATCCAGATGTTAATCGCGCCACAAAGGAAAGGAATCTTCGTGAGATGGCACAGTTCTATGACGCCTACGAAGATAAAATCGGTTTAAGCTCGGAGGCAAGAGTACGCGCTGAGGAACTGCGAAAGCGATACAGTGAGGCCATCCAAACTGCTGTCTTGGTGGAGGGCGAAGTTTCTCGGGAGGGCACCGTTGGACCTATTGTTGCCAAGTTCATAGTGGAGGGTGTTGTGGAGCTGGCGAAGGTCGTTCAAAGTCAAAGCAAGTCATCTGCTAACGGAATCGAGATAAATCGTAAAATTACAATTTTTGGATTAATTTTTTGCATTTTTTCCAGCCTTATATTCAGGTCAAAGTATTTGTAGATTTTTTTTTTGTTCAATAAATTTTGAATTATATACCTATATCAATCGTAAAGTGAACTTCCAGAACCACAAGATTAAAGAAAATACACAAGTAATAAATAAGTAATAATAAGTCAACCAAAAATACAGTATTGCGCTGATAAGAAAGCGAAAATCAGTCGTAACCAGTCGATCGGGTCTCCTATGGAATTTGCCTTCTGGGATGTATTTGAATGATATTTTTTCATTTAAAAAATCCAATAAATATACCAAAGCAAATCCTATCCTTTAATCGGTAATTGCTTTGCTGTAATACGTATTGAGGAAAGATGCCCAGGTCAAACTTAAAGACCTTTAAATGTTGCAATTGCAATCTTTGACACATTTCTATCAATAGAAATCCACTCAGAAATTCGACACCAAAAACAAAAAAGTATTCTATGGAAATTCAATTTCAAAAGAATACTAAAAAGAATCTCAGATTGAGAGAGCATCTTTTGGGGTTTTATTGTCGAATACTTTATGCACACACTGTAGCTCAGAATTACAGACACTGCCAAAAAGTAGTCTTAAAAGATCACAAAATAATGGAAAAAATCACATAACACCAAAAATTATTCTATAAAAGCCCAGCAAAAAACAATCCCTAAGTCATACGAGTACATAAATGTATATACATATGTATGTACATATAGATAATGCAGTTCGCTAATCAGTTTTAATTTTTTTTCTAAACAAACAACAGAAATTAACGAAATGGCAGGTCTTGAGACCTCAGGGGTCCAATAGAAAATGTCATTTCATCATAGCAAATTAATCTAAAACGAAACGGATGGGGGTCTTTGGGTTCGTCTTCGAAATAGGTGATAGAAAATAAATAGGCATCAAATCAACTCGTATAATATGCAAAACAATCTTCGTTTTTATTATTTTGTTTTGCTCGGAATCTTGCTATATAAGCCTCGTCGTCGGCCGATTGTCAATTAGTTAGAACTTGAGTCTAAGCAACCAAATCACCATGAAATTCTTCGTAAGTCTCAAGGGAATACCGTGAAAGATTCAGGAGTTTGTGTTTGCTAAAGGATCTTCTTTCCTCCTCCTTTTAGATTGTTTTCTTCGCCTTGATCGTGGCTGTCTGCGCCGCCGGTTACGGTAACCAGGGCGGACATGGACAGCAAGGATTCGGCCAGGGAGGTCAGGGAGGCCATGGCGGACAGCAAGGACATGGACAGTCAGGATTCGGCCAGGGAGGCCATGGCGGACAGGGCGGACAGCAAGGATTCGGTGGACATGGACAGTCTGGATTCGGCCAGGGAGGCCATGGCGGACAGGGCGGTCAGCAAGGTTTCGGTGGACACGGCCAGGGAAAAAACCAGGGCGGACATGGCGGACGCTATTAAACGATATTGATAAATAAAACAAAAAAAACACACTGAAAAATACAATCCTTAGAATTATTTCGGGTACTATATTGGGTATAAAAGCCAAATCCTTACTGGGCGAGAGGATAAAGCGAGATAAACCGCCTATCAAACGGCACAAGTCCGAACATGTTTGATCCTCTTTTGATCTTCGTTTTGTGTGAGCGCAGCTGCTGATCGAGCAGGTTCGATCATACTAAAATGCAGTTTTCTGATAGATTAAACTCTTCCCATTGCCACGGCAAACAATATGCCTATATATATATATTATTCATGGTCCCCTCTGTCATCAGTGATTCATGAAATATAGAATGCGATAAATAATTGTTAAGAATTCAGTCTGATTGGAGGAGTACTTTGATCTTAAACCATTATTCTGTCTGTCAGAGGATTCTGTCAATTCATTGCAACAAATGAATCCAATGTCAAAGAAGACCAAAGGTCTTTCTGAATAAGCAATAAGAGATAATAGGTAGTAAGAAACTGAATTTTGATTAGCAACAAACAGTTTTAAATACCTAAAAGAGACAGCGAGAGAGAGCAAAAGGGAAATGGTTGCTAATTAGGGAGAATAATTTTGTCATAAACATTTTACTTTGTGTTTACGAAGCCAGCGCGGATTCAGCAATAAATTCGAACTGACAAAAGACAAAATTTAGACTTTATTTCAACAAACAATTTGGGCAACGCGATAACAAGTTTTAACAGTAGAACAATCTGGGAAAAATTAAGAGTTGGCACCCCAAAAGATCAGTATCCTTTTGGCCAATATAGAATGGCGTATTCGAACCAGTAGGACTCGGTGAAGGCTGCCAGAGGCTGGTGGAGGATTGGTGGTAATGGCTTGAGGAGCATAAGACTATTTTCTTCAGTCTATAAAGAATGCAGATGGTTCCATTGTACGTGAGAGGCGTCATAAAAAATTCTTATCAAAAATTCAAATATTTTGTTATTCTATTTTATTTTTTTTGGTAGTTCTATTAAACAAACAATTTGTGGATGGTTCCATTGTACGTGAGAGGCGTCGTAACCTTTCGGTATGCCTTCTTTTGATGCCTTATCAAAAAACCAATTATTTTGTTTATTTTTTTCGGAAGTTCTCTGTTGGAAAAACCCAAAATAGGGATTAAAAAAAGCTAACCTCTTGTGCCTGTACTATCAGCATTTTAATCGGTATTCCGTGGAATTTAAGGCGTTTGCTTTCGCTTGAAGAAATGATTGTAGATCTTCGATGAATATTACACACAAACATTGCTAGAGATCTTCTGAAACAAAACACAAACCCTGATGAATAAAAGAATTCAGTTGTGATTAATAGGTATCTTTCAGTCGAAACACTCGAACATACGTTCTCTGGTATAAAGTTTGAATTCGTTTGAAAAGTGATTTCATTTGCGAAATATCATCCAAAATGAAACCATTGGTAAGTCGAGTAGAAAAGTTGTTGGGAAAAAAAAACTAATTTGAAAAATTCTCAATAAAATGTAGATTGTAATATTCGCTTTGATGGCCGTTGCTCTGGCCATGCCCCATGGATCTGGCGGAGGCTACGGTGGAGGCTATGGACAGGGTAGTCCTGGAGGATATGGTGGTGGTAATGGCAGCTATGGTGCACAAGGAAGCGGCTATGGAGGATCTGTTGGCCCTGGTTCTGGGCATGGCGGATATGGTAATAATGGCTTTGGCAATAATTCTGGACAAGGAGGCTTTGGAGCTAATGCTGGCCATGGCGGTTATGGATCCAATGCTGGACATCGTGGACAAGGATATGGGCAAAGAGAAGGCTTTGGTGGCCAAGAAGCCTTTGGCGGTCAAGGAGGTTTTGGCGCAAGTGCTGGCCACGGCCATGGCCATCAAAATGGTGGATTTGGCGGTGGATTCCAGGGCCAAAGCGGTCCTGGTTTTGGTGGTCAACAGCAGAGTGGCCATACCCATCGTTACCATCATGGATACTAGAAGAAAGACCAAACCAAAGACCTCATTTGTATTGTATATGTTCAATTACACAACGGAATACTTTTCCACATGAATAAACCAATTTTAAATTATAAAAATGTCAACACAAACAAACTAAAATTCTACTCACTGGGCCTTCTAGAGATTTGGGCTATAAATAAAAAAATTTCGCTGCAGAATCGCATTCAAAATGCCAATCGAAATGAAAGTCTTGGTGAGTAGAATACGGTACTGCATGGAATATATTTATTAATCCTCTCTCTATCTGTTAGATAGTTTTATTTTCGTTGGTTGCCATGGCTCTGTCTAGGCCCCAGAACTGGTACGGATCTTCTGGTGGTGGAGGACCGTCTAATGCCCAAACGGAGGTGAAAGTGGATTTTTGGATTCCGAAACCATTCCAAAATTTTGAGTGACAAAATTACCTGGCTTCGGTGGCAGTGGAAAAAAATTATTTTTGTATATATATCCATTAAACGAATTTTGTTTGCATTCCATTAACATTTTATGGTTCGTCTACATTTTGTAATCGCTTGAAACCAGGAAATTCCCTTCAAAGAACAGCAGAAACAGACGGGCTATCAGGATATACACAGGTAGAAGAAATGTAATCCAGGTAACGAAGTGGGCACACTCTTTTTCCGCTATAAAGACCAAAATGGATCCTGCAAGGACATCATTCGCAAAGTATCAGCCAACGTTATGAAGTGTCTGGTAAGTAGATCGGAAGACTGAATTCTTAAACCATACAAACTCATTTAAATAATCGAATTTCCTCTATAGATTATTTTATTCGCTCTGCTGGCCGTGGCCCTGGCCTTGCCCCAATTTGGAGGTGGCTATCGACCAGGATATGGCGGGCACGGTGGCCATGGAAAGGGCGGAGGGCATGGCTACGGTGGCGGTGGCGGCTCATATGGACATGGCGGAGGGCATGGCTACGGTGGCGGTGGCGGCTCATATGGACATGGCAAGGGCAATCATGGTCATCATGGAAGTCATCATGGAGGTCATCATCATCACCATCACTAGGCTGTGTCTTTTTCACGGATCTATCATTTATACACCCCCAAGAGCCATTAATAAAAAGTTTTACATGAACATATGTATGTTAATTCAGTCTATTTAATTGTGGGGATGGTATTTGCCTTTCTGAATGGATCCTCTATTCCTAAATGGATGAAGGACTATTTCTATGGCACGTCTTTTCTGCTAAATAATAGGATTATGGATTTACTTGCTCCGAAACTGAGTCTAGATTGCATCAATTATATGTGGCATGAACATATGTTGGAGATTTGTAGAATAAAGGGTATCCCGTTGTCGATAACCGTCGATAGAGTACCATTTCGCTATTGCTTCTACATCAGGGCTCGGCATGCATATTATCACATGATTTGCAGGCAAAACGGAACCAAGTATTGGTGCCGACCACCGTTATGCACGTGTACGTGAGCGGCAGTGCACTTTCCTATGCACATATGATACGATAAGAGCTTGCCGACCTTTCTTCTACACCCATCCGCTCGTGGTTCCCCTTTTTTATGTGAGACTGTCTTCTTCTTGTTGCGGAGAGCATGATAGAATAGTCAATGGAATGGCACCAATTGCCGAGAGTGTGCGGTGTATATTATGCAAATATACAGACATTTTCTGGGGAGAAAAAACAATTGCATTTAACTAGATTATGAATAAAATAAATGTATTTCCAGTTTACTCTGGAGAAGGCGATCCGTATTATCCGTAAATTATTTGGATAATAATATTATATTCACGGAAGCCTCTGGAAATATGCCCTTTACAGGAAATTCTAATAAAAGACTTAAAAGGAATACTCGTGTCATCTTTTATCATTTAAAGTCTTTTAAAGTCAATCGAACACGATAACGAGAAAGTGCGTGTGAGCATGTCGCAATTACGTGAATCTTAATCACAAGAGGCACAAGAAGAACGAAAACAAAGAAGATTGCAACGGAGACAATCCCTCCAGTATGTAATTGACATTCACATGGAAAATAATTACATCCGCTTCGTTTCTTCGTCTAGCATTCGGCTATGAGCCAAATATTGAAATCCTGACTGGTGCTATGTGCAAACGATGTTCATTCAAACATGGGTCAAATGGTATGTGGTGCGTATTAGGAAAATTGCAACTACCGGAAATTGAGATATTGAGTGTTTTTGGCTCTAGGTCTTGGAACAGCAGAGCTGTTAGTGATACTTCATTTTAATAAGCGAGTTAATGGGCATATAAAATCATCTAAATCGAATTTGCATAGGGGGTTATTCACAGTTAATTCTTTTATTGCTTCGGTTACAAAGGTACCTGAAGAGATTATATTATATGGCTTTCTGAGCAATCGTTGGCCATCTGTTCTTAAGGAGCAGCTGCTGGTAAATCCCTACCCGAAAGCAGGTCACAATCTCGAACCACCAAATATCCATTTAAATAGTTTGAGAACCAAAAACAAGTCCAACATTTCTCATTTGTATTTCACGAAGGAAGCATCGCCCGAAAATCAAATACCATGAAATATTTTGTAAGTCGGAATCTTTACATTATTTCGGAATTTCTTTAATAATTTTCCTTGTGTATTTTCCCTAGCTATCGATCATATTTGGGGCCTTGTCATTGACTTCGGCGCAGTATTTCGGTGACGACGGTGTGTTCGGTTTGGATCCCAATGGACCCTATAGCCAGCAGAGGCCGCAACAACAGCAGCAGCCCCAGCCTCAGGGCTATTTTAACGGTGGTTTTGGCTATGGCTATGGGCCAGCTTTTGCCGCCGGCTTGCACCAGCTGCAACTGCAACAGCAGCAGGCGCAAACGCAGCCGTTAGAACCATATTTCTATGGAGGAGCTCCATACGGAGGTTGATGGGAAATCTCTCATGAGGTCTCTCGGTTCGCCGTCCAACCACCAGCTAAAGTTCCAATTCCCAGGCAATAAAATCTACCCCCAATACCAATTACTGAAGTTTTCCTAACCATAACATAAGCAGCTGCTGCAGGAGCAGCCAAGGAGCAAAACGAGAAATTATTTGTAGACATTATGTGAGTTTAATTGTTTTAGCAAATGGCACGAAATAATTACGATGGCAAGAGATTGTCTGGGGTCTGGGATCTGGGATGGGGGGGGTTAGTTGGACCTCTCAATCGCTAGTTGACGGCTCCCGGCGGCGGTGGCGGCTGCCCGGCACACCAGGGCGTGCAGGGTGGCAATGGGGTTGTGTGTGGAGTGGTGTTGCTGGAGTGGCGCTCTGGCCGCGCCGACACTCCAGCCATCAGCAGTACCAGCAGCGATAGGATCAGCATCTAGGGGACGGCGCGCGGAAGCGTAGGTCAAAACTATGAGATTAACTTAATATAATTGCTGGGGAGGGGGCAAACTTACGCAGCAGCACTTGAAATTCATTTTGTTTCGTCGCAAAGCCACAGAAGAACAGAAGTTCGTGCGGTTGTGCCTCAGCATGGGGCTTATATAGCAAGTAAGTGCTCGGAACGGAATGGAACGGAACGGCAACGATACGGCTTAAGATTTCAAAATAAACAACAAAAAGGGGTCCGCTTAATGGAGAGGGTCACAGCTCCAAATACCCTTGAAGATCAATCGCCCATATACATATAGTCTTTCGAGTTTTAAGGCCTGGCGCCCCAAGAAGGGGGCTATCAGCGACTTTTTCGTATGGAAACAAACAAATAACGTCTAAATAAACTCGAAGCAGTCATAAATTTCGTTCTTGAAAGCCCAAAAACATGTTTAAAATCAGTTTACCATGTTTCTTCAAGATATTATCGGTTATAGATTTACATATGCACACGCGCATAAGCTATTTTAAAACCTGATTGGAGTTTGTTTTCTCCAGAATTGGTCTAAAAATAAATGTAAACAAAAACAGTCGTTGTAAACTCATTTCGAATGTTCTTAATCAAACATTTTACATTATTTTTTCGGGCTCTAGTAACACGTAAAATATTTTTTATCTTCTGTTAGGTTAAACAGAGCAATGCATTTTCTCTGTAGAAAGATCAATTGCCTCCAAACAAATCGATTGCCCAATTTGCTCGCCCCATTCCAAAAAGCACTTTATTTTAAATATATTCCTATACACTGAGAGAAAAACGGCAGAAACACACTCATATTTCAATTAAAAATTCGGGTTTTAAATACAAAAATGGTAAAATTGAACAGAATTCACTTTGATTTAAACATAAATGTACAAGAATAAAGTATTTCTTAATACGACCTATATTTAATGTAAACAGATATTTTACTTACGAGTGAAGCGAGTGAAGCAAGTGAAGCGAGTGATCCGGGGGTTGGCGCACGAGTTAAGTAGTATTGTACATTAAATTTGTAGGAAATAATAATTAACTTAAATATAAAATACACTTAATTTAAATATTAAATATATTTTATTTAAGTATGAAATATATATTTAATTTAAATATTAAAGTTAAATATTTTACTTAATTTGAATATTAAATATATTTAATTTACATATGAAATATATATTTTTTTAAAGCACATTAATTAATATTATATTTGACGTAAAATTATGAAATATAGTATTTATCGGATCAAATCAATTGGTTTCAATTTTTAGACCAATATATTTTTTTCTCTGAGTGCAGGTATGTACATTTCAATACATCTGTTCCTATATATTGTACAATCGTTTGTATTGTATGCTTGTGTGATTGCGCAATTCCTTTGCTTGTGTGTGTGTGTGTGTGTCAGACTCCTATCTGACCCAATAATCGGACAACTTAATTGCTATTGCATTTGTAAAATATTTCTACACCCAGTTTTTGGCTCTTTCTGGGGTATTTTTTATTCCTTTGTTTGCCATCCAATGGGGCGAGCCAGAAAGGTTGGCCGCGGGGGTAGGTGGATGCCGTGCCGTTTGTCAGGTATTTCACATTGGTTGTCCCCCAATTGCTGCTCTGAAATTTGTTCCCCAAACAATAAGCGAAACTTTTATGAAGCAGGGCAATTGAGGGTGACATTATTTGGAAATACTCGTATGTTTTATCTGAGGTGTTTGAAACAGCTTAAACAATAATATTTTTATTTCATATTCTTTTGTGCAATTTCTGGTAATAATGCCACGCACTACTTGGATGTGTATTTTCCAGAATTTCCAAGTCTTTCCGTCCTCAGTGATTATCCTGATTGGTTCTCCATGCTTTCAAGCAAGCAATTTTCCCAATTTATTGGAGGTAAAGCATAGATATCGAAAAATTAACCGGAAATGTATTTCTCTGGGCAAATTTTCTGCAGCAAATTTGCTCAAGTGGCATTTACAGGTAGCAGAGCAGCACCAGAGCCCCCGAAACCGGTAGCCAGTGGCCATCTGTGTGGGAGGTCAGAGATGCAGTCAAGCGCAAAAGGCCAACTGGTTGCCCACTCGAAAGTGCCGTTGTATCTGGTAACTTCCGGTTCGTCACTCCTATTTAACACTGCTCTGGGCCACTGCTGCAGCCTCCATGGAGGATCGGAGGAGGAGCAGCAGTAGCATTGTGCAGTCATTGAGCGCAAATGTGCCAAATAATGACTTGCAGGCGAGTGCAATTTATATGATAAGCAACAAAAATAAATTGCAAGCAATTCATTTTACTTAAATGCAGTGCCGTTTCCGCCTCCCTCCCTCCCTCCAACCGCCGCCCCAAAAATCCCCAAAGAGAGCAACAAATGCAGCGTTTGCAACTTTATTTTACCCCTTCATCAGGTGGTCCGTCCGTACACACACGAGATTTCTGTGTGTGTGTGTGTGCTGTACTTAATTTTTCTGCTAGGTTGCCAACGTTGCTTGATTTACTCCGTTGCTGCCTAATGAACCCCAAAACAGCAACACAGGGGAAAATGGAAAATTATTTAGAAAACCCAGAAAAAAAGATTGCATACTTTTGGCCGGAATGATGTCTTTCATTTGAATGCGGTGTAATTAAGGGATACATTTTGTATACTTTTTGGGAGGAGAATAACTAAACGGAATAAACAGGAAAATATATGGAAACAATACTATAGAGAGAGAGCCTGCAACGAGTCATCAGCTCAGCTGATCATTTACTTGGAAGCTCTGCTCTCTTTCGAGGGTCCATCCGTCTGTCAGGATACATGCAAACGTGCCATCTCCCATTCCCATCTCTTTCTAGCGCTGGTCTCTCTGAGAGCCGAGAGAGCGGGCTGAAAAAGTGGATGGACCCTCAACACATCGGACCACATCGGCCGCAGTTTGGATGAAGCCACTAACCATACTGTATATAGATATGTCAGTTCATCCTGTATTGTTAATAGTGCTTTTTAGACCCCCTTTCCTGGAATGAACCACAAATATAATGGAACGCAGCAATGCAGTGTACAGTGGCAGAGATCTGCCAAAGATCTAACATACTGAGAGGGAAGCCCAATCGTAGGACACTGTTACGAATCTCTAAAACCGGTGCTGGAGTACGTCGCCATCCAGCAAACGCGACTGGAGTCCTGCAAGGCCAAACAGCCCGCCGAAACTCAATCGAAAATCGTGCAAATGGAGGAAAAGTTAGAGGTCTTAGGAAGACAGATAGCGATTCAGCAGGAGTTGATATTGATCTGCCGAACCGCAGATTCCCTATCAAAATTTGCTCAAATCGAAGAACAGTTAGGACGAAAAATTCTCAGCTACGAGCACTATGTGGCTGGCCCCTCCTGTCAGCTCTGTGACGATTGGACGCGGGACTCTCATCAAGCCATGGATATTCCAGGAGATCAAGCAGCAATAGGCCTGGTCCCCCACACCAACGCAGCGCTTTCAGATGCTGCCTCGCTATTGCACTCATTCCCGTACCGCTCCATGCCGGAGGAGCTGCAGCAGGCCCCACCACAGCACATGCTCCAGTATGTCTGATCCAAAAATCTTCGCTTCTATATGGGTACATACATATTTTATTGTGTCTTTTGAAACTCTTGTCCAGCCAGGGAGGTTGGGTCGGGTCTCCAGCCACTCCTCTGAGCTCCACTGACCACAGACAGGCCCACAACAGACCTTAAAACAAAAAACAACATCCATTTGCCCATGGAAATGTCCAGACCGAAGGGGAAATGGGAAATGGGAAATGGAAAATTGAAAACCTTTTTTTGTTTTTGGTGTTGCTTTTGTGTGCCTTTCCTTTACAGGATTTGCGTATAAACAGCTGGCAAACGCTCTCAGCGTGTCCTGGGCCGGGGGTTAGCGGGGTTTGGTTCGCGCTCTCGTGTTGCTAATGAGCCGACAGCGACAGCTAATTGAGCGGAGAGCTAAGGCTTCAAAAGGAAAATTAATGGGAAAATCGAGCTAGAATCCCCGACTGTCCGGCTGTCTGTCCGCTGACGCCCGGACGCTGTGCCGTGCCGTGTCCCCTACAGCCTTTTGCATTAGAGAAGAGCGCAAAGAGCCTTGTTACACTCCAGGGCTGACACAGGGCAGGGGGTTTCTCTTCTCTTCATTTTATATTTTTTTCTTCTGCTTCCCTTTTTTTTGGGGGGGAAATTTATTGCATGCAATAAACATGACGCGAATGCTGGAGCAGGAGCAGCCTCACAGTAGCAACAAGGACAAATCCAGTTGTCCATAGTCCTCGCATTCATATGCAAAATTAATGCTGGCTGGGGACAACGCTCGATGGGAACTTTGGCTATGGGAAAGTTCCAGCCTCAACGGGGTTCCAGCTGGCCAGGTGCGATGTCACGTCGTCGCGGACGACACAAAGGATCCGATGCGAAAACCAAACTTTGTCTTTTGTGCGAAGAAATCGAAGAAGTAATACTCTAACTTGGAGGGGTCTAAAGATGGCAGACTTAATCCATTTCCAGGCAATAGTTTTCCCAGTAAACGTCGTCTGGCAATTGGTTTTCCTTCACTTATGGATCACAAGTTCCCAGGACAGTGGATGTACCCTTACTTTGGTATGAGAAAGCGGAGGGCCAACATGCAGGAGCACATCCGTTGACCCGACAGCTCTATAGCCATGGCAACGCTCTCTCTCGCTCTTCCTCTCTTCTCGTCACTCTTTCCCTTACCTGTTTCTCTCTGTCTCTTCTTTTTTTGGTCTCGTCTGGCCATCCTTTCGCTTCTCTTTCAGAGGATGCACGAGGATGTGTGTGTTGTCCTTCATTGTTGAAAGCTGAACCTTGGGAGCAATCAGTGGATTATACGCTGCTTTTGCAGAAGGACCTCCCACGCGACCTATGAGCCCAAGCCCGAGCCCGAGCCCGAGCCGCCTCCTGCCACATCCCACATCGCTAGTTGTATGCAACCCATTCTTTCCTCTCTTTTTTTTTTTTTGTTGCATTTCATTGTTCGTTAAGAGTTACGCCTGTGCATGTGTGTGCCCCTGTGTGTGTGTGTGTGTGTTGCAACATAAATTTAACTGCAAGCTCATGGAGCCGTGCGACAAGGCCACAGGAATTCAAAACAAAAGTTGCAACAAATACCAAACACGCCATAAAGACAATTGCAACAGCAGCAACATAGACATAAATTTCCAGGGCCCTGGCCACTCTGCAGAGGTTGCCCCTGCCCCTGCCCCTGCCCTCTCTCCGAAGCCGCTTGTGCCTCTGCCTCTGTGTCTGTCATGCAAAAAAGAATGACAGGAAACCGGATGTGAGTGCATGCCTTTTGTGCATGCAACGAATTATTCAGTTGACACACCGGATGTGTGCTTTGCTGTTCTTGTTGTTGCTCCTGCCGCTGCCTCTGCCTCTGGTTGCCGCTTGCAGCATTCCGCTGGCGCTCTCTGAGGAGCAACTCCCCCCCCACACACATGCACACACACACAGACATTTTTTTGGTAGCGGTTAATTTCGTAACAATGCAATTTGTGGCCAAAATAAAATTATGTCACTTACCCAAAAGTATTTTTCATAAAGAAATCATACACTGGAAAAAGAAAACAGAACTCCAATTAGTTTTTATGGTAAACGAAGCTCGAAAAAAATATTGGTACAGTGACAAAAAAAAACACACACTTCCATATTTAAATTTGGGTATAATATTTGGGTTTTATATATAAACATGGAGCAATTAAATAGAATTCGCTTTGATTTAAACATACATTTATTTAAATGTCTTTTCGAAATGAACCATATTTAATTCTAATAAAAAGTTATATTAAATAAATTGTATAATAAATTTTTAGGAAATATTTTTTATTTTAAATATGAAAATATATTAAATTTGAATATGAAATATATTAATTTAATTTGAATATACAACATATCTCTATATTAATTAACAAAGTTTTGATTCGTCGTCGTCGTCCGATATTTTACTGAAGCGAGTGAGCCGAGGGTTGGCTTGCCCCCAAGTTTATTATTATATTTATTTCCCCTCTCGCAGAAAATCTAGTGCTCTAAATTTTTAAATCTAAATGAAAATATTAAAAAATTAATGCTTTTTTTTTGGCATCTTCGAAATTTTTAGAATAAGGGTATACCCTATTATCGTTCAGTCAAAAATTAAAATAATTAGAATTATAAGAGCTGAATTAGTGTAATATTTTGAAGTACAAAAATAAATAAATAATAAATAAATAATAAATAAAAATAAATAATGAAAATATTACAAAATTAGTGATTTTTCTTGCATCTTCGAAATTATGAGAATAATTGTATTAGCGTATAAGTGCAACATTTTTAAGTACAAAAATTAAAAAAAATTACTACTTTTAGTTACAAATAAAACCCACCAAAAAGTTTTTGCAGAATACTTTATTTTGTATCGAAAAAAATTACTGAAATTTAGGCAATTTTTTTTTTGTTAACCTCCCCTTAAAGATATTTTCTGTTATTGCCTCTGCCATTGCCGTGCTTTATGATTACTGTTATTACACTTATGTATGGCAGAATTTTTCTTATATAATGTACACACACACACACACACACACATGTGTGCATGTGTGTACTTTCATAAGCAATTTTTCAATTTTATGTAGACCAAAACTCATAAATAATGAACGAAACAGGAAACCTGAAACAGGACGAAAGTAGGGCTGCTGGTGGGTGGGGGAGGGGGGCTGGTGAGAGCAGTAATCAAAAAGTGTGTGCTAACTAAATTGTTATTGCTTTCAAATGTCACGTATCATTATCATAATTTTTTCGCCTTGACATTTTTAAGTAGCTGCCATAAATGTTTATAACTTTTACGGACAGAAACATAAGGAAAGAGCGAGTGAGAGAGTGAGAGAGAGAGACAGAGTGTTTCTATTAACCCTCCTGTGGTCCTCTGGCCCTCTTAGCATTATTGGACCCCAGGGAGAGAGGCTGGAAAGCAGGTCTGTCTCTGCTGGCTGCCACACACGTAGACACCTCTACCTTGACATTCATAATTTATGACTGCCCCGAAACAGAAAGAGGGCCAGAACGTAAGTAACTTTTTATGGCTGAAAGGAAGGAAGACTTTTTCTTTCCGTTAACTGGCAATTAATGATTAAAACATGTTTAATAACCATCTGCTGACAGCCAAAAAATACTAAATAATACTCTTTAAGTAATTTGAATTTCCTTTGAGGCAAAGTCGGATGTGGAAAATGTGTTTTTAAATGTATGAAAGAATAAAGATCTAGCAGGTTCTTTAAGGAAATTTTTGTATTTATCAACAGGTTGTTGTATCCAGCTTATGGCTTTTTCTTTGATTTAAGTTTAATTCATTCATTTAAAATTATTATTATTATTATAATTTTTTATTTATTATTATTTTTATTTATTATTATTTTTTGTATTTTTTATATTATTGCTGGCTTAAATTATTTTTTTTTTATCGTTAGCTCCAGTTCCTTTCTTTCTTGCAAGCAATCCGAAAATAAAATTTTTAAATCTAATTCTCAATTAAAAAAAAAAAATTGTCATACGAGAAGAAATAAAACAGAAATAAGTTAAAAAATAGATGCAAAATATTATGAACATTTCTTTTTCAATTAATTCTGATTAGTACGTACCAGAAAATTGTAGATTTATTGAAAATTGTATTAGATATAAATTTTAAAGGCTGTATTTATTTTTCCTCAAATCAGAATCATATGAATCGCCGTACGCCTACGTACAAAAAATTCTAATCTATAAAGCCCACACTTTACGGTATAATTATTTCAACAGTCAATAATAATTTCCTAAGAAAACCTGTGAACATTAAATTACAATAAAAATTACTTCAATAAATTCTACAAAATAATTGAATATTTCCAATGAACTTGAAATTTGATCAGAAGAATAACAAAAGTCCAAAAATGTCCTACAACTATGGAATGCTATTTGGAATGGAATGGAATGAGTCTGTCTGCCTCATTTATACAATTCCCAAAATTTATGGGGGCATGGTGGGCGGGGAGGCAACAGATATGAGAAATTGTTGGCATTTTTGTTGGGCTGTAAAATTAATTTTTGCATAATTTTATGGGCGCATATTTCTGTGCAGTCTAGACTAGACATTTGTTTCAATTTGATAAAATTGTTATTTTATGCAATATGTTTTTGGTGATTAAATCGATTTTTGCATAAATATATTCTGTGGTATATTGTACGAGTATTTATTTAAACGAATCGAAGAGAAAACTTTGTTAAAATTACTGGGGTTGTGGGGGGGCGGGGGGGTGTACACTGTACAGAGTAAAAACAGAAATGACGATGCGATGATGAAAAACTTGCCCCACCACAAACATTAAAAACTAATCAAACTTTTAAATACACTTCAACCGCAGCAGGACCAGACTTAAGATTGAGATATAGCTGGGGTCTTGATGGGGTCTGGGGTGGGAGGGGAGGTGGGGGCGTAACGCGCTGACACCCTGAGCAATTCGACAGGCGTCTTAAGAAGCATCTCTCTCTTGGCATCGACTTTGATTTGTTGCCTCCTCGCTGTCGCCGCTCTCTCCTTTCGTTTCGTTTCGTTTCGTGTCGTCTCTCTCGTCTTCTCGTTTTTTGGCCTTAACTTTAGCCGGACTTTTGCCTTGTTGTCAACGTCAACAGAAATTGATTGCTCACCAAGAATCCCAGCCACAGTCCCCCTCCCCCCACCCCCCTCCACCCCCATTGACAGTCCCATTCGCAGCCCCCTGCTTCCTCTTACTTTTTATACCCTATTGGACTCTGCCTCTGTGGCATTTTCATTTCATTCAGAGTTCAGTTTACTTTGCGCAAAAAGTTTTTCCCAGCAACAGAGAGCAGAGAGAGAGTGAGAGAGAGAGCGAGATTCTGAGTCTTTCATTCTCCAGTGAATTATCCTTAGCCAGCGGACCACGGAAGCGCCTACTCCCCGGGACCAAAACTTTGACACAGTTTAGGAGCCAAAAGTTTAATGGAATTTGTCTATGGCATCGCCTTCCGGCCACCCCCCCCCCCTGCTGCCCCAGCTGCCCCTGCTGCCCCTGCTAGCACCCCTATCTTTTCCACTCTGGCCATCCAATATAAATAAAACAGCATTCAACTTGTTTTTAAAGCAATTAAAAATTCTTTAAGACTGCGCCAAGACCTGCCTCTGCCCCTGCCCCTGCCTCACGGTAGGCCACAAAATATGCGATCGCTGGGGGGTTCAAGGGGCTTAGCACTGGAACTGCAATTTTCCTTTTGCGCTGAGAAAATGTAAACACAAGTGAAGTAATAACTAAAGTTTTTAATTTTAAAATGATTTATATTTATTCTTGGGTCTTAATTCTTTTACTTTGAGGGAGTTGTGTGGCCAAGGCAAAGGCTTTGATGGGGAAAATGAAGGTAAGAGAATCCTGGCAAAAGGACAGATGAGATAACATAATTAGATATAGGATGGGAGAGAAATATGGCAGGAAGATGAGGGAGATTCCGGATAAAACATGTTCGAGTGGGATCCGATCGAAGGTGACGCCGAAGCATAGATCTGTATGATCCAACAAGTTTGATGGCGAACAGCAACCTAATTCCTGGCATTCCGTTCTACTTATTTGAGGAGAAAGGTCCCTTTTATTTTTTGGGAGTTCATTTAAGCATTTAAATAGACTTGCAAAAAACCAATTGGAAATCTAATTTAATTTGGCAACCCAACGATTGTTTGCCTATTTTTTGTGTGTGTTTGTTCCTGCCTGTTCCACATGGCGTATGAACAATGCGGCTTGTTTATTGCTTATACGCTGCTCCCCCCCCCCCCAAACAGAGAAGGCATAAAACGCACACAGACACGCAGCCACACGCATAACAAGAAATGCTCAGCATCATTATCAACACTTCGTGGAGCACAAACAAACACACACACACAGAGAGAGATATATATATATATATATAGTACAGAAATACTTGTTCAAAGAGAGAGTGAAAGAGAGAGGCGCCCTCGGGTGGCTGGGGAGGCGATGAAAATAGGTTTCGGAGAAAACTGTGGTCTTAACTACTTTCTGCACGTCTGCAGATAAAATCGATAAATTCCTTTTCGTAAAACGAATTAGGAAACTAATTGACTTGGATTTCGCTTAAAGAATCCCACATAAATCGTTAGCTTAAGCGTGATTCTGGCAGTTGGGCCAGGGGGGAGAGGCAGTGGCAGTGGCAGCAGGAATGTGGCATTGGGGGGGGGAGGGAGTGCCGGCCTTCAATGTTTTTCTCCACTCAAATGCCACAACGAAATTGGAACAGAAAATGCATTTTATTTGTGATATTTTTTTTTTTGCATTTATTTTTCTTTTTTTGTATAATTATTTTGAATTTTAATTATATGACGAACGTCGTTGGCGTCGCCTGTTAAATGTCATTAAATGTGAAACATTTTCACCCGCATACCGAATCCTGCCACTCCTTCAGCTTCTCCTAACCCACTCATCGTCGTCGTCCCCGTCATCTATGCATCATTCAGAGTCAGCCAAGCGTTGACAAACACTAACAAGGCGCAAATATTATGCCCACATTTCCTGGCTTTCAATTTAATTTACCTCAAAAACCCACACACACACACACACACACACACCCTTCCATTTAGGAGTATGTACTGTACTGTATACCCGAGCACTTGTGTCCCCTCCTTCCCTAGCCAGACGGAGTATCTGTGCAGGCATTTTATGCTCGGCTTATTTGGGCGAATGTCTAAGCCACTCGACAGAAAAATACGCGCCTAAAGGGGGCGCAGAAAAAGCGGGGAGACGTGTCACTTAACTCATTTGAAAAGGCAACGTTTTGGGGATCATTTGGTAGACTGAATAAATGGTTTACAGGAACTGCCACTAATTTAATTTGTAGTCAAAATTGTGCTACTAAAACCATGAACTCCATGAACGCCAGTGAAGGATTCGTCGGTTCGTCAATGCCTAGGCCTAGGGTCGATCCTGAGTCAGTCCCCAGAATTCCACAACAAAATACAAAGTACACAAAAGTGCACTTTTGTTAGATTTCGGTGCAAAAAATTCAACAACAAAATACACACTCTTTGGCGACGTGAACAAAACGGTCCCAAGTATTTATTATTTAATATTTTTTTATTATTTATTTATTATTAAATTATTATTTATTAATTATTTATTTATTATTAATGTATTTATTATTTATTTATTTTTAGTTTATTTATTATTTAATTATTATTTATTTTTTATTTATTATTTATTTATTACTTATTTATTTATTAATTATTTGATCAGGAATCGCTTACAAAGCCAAGTCGGACAGGCCCATCGACTATAGAATTATTTAAATTTATATTAAAAGATTAGATTATGTATAACATTTACAGGTATTTTTTGTTTGTTTTAAATTAATTATTTCGATTTCGATATATTTGTTTCTTTTAGATATTCTATCATTAGTTGCATGTTTTCTGTATACCAAATGATACAAATAATTCTCAAATACAGGATACAGGGTATCCTGATCCCGTAACAACCAAGCCTTGAACGTATTCAAACAAAGCGTTGATGGAGACGTCATAATAGAAAGTAAATATTCCATATACTACACTTATGAATACCATATTACAAATAGTCAAAAAATCACCCAAATATTCGTAAACATGAATGAACAGAATTCGCTGAAGGATGTCGGGCAGCGGAAGTCGGTGGGGCAGCAGAACCTGCGCAACCAATTGGATTCTCTAATGAATCCGGAACTGCCGGATGGCGTGGCCTTGAATAATCGAACACCCACATCCATGCTGAGCCGCAAGGCCACAACGCTGTTGCTGCCAGACTTTTCGCGCTTCACATTGGCCAATCTGGCATCCCTGCCATCGCAGAGTGGGGGCGATACAGAGACCACAAAGTCACATGCCTTGGATCAGCTAACATCGCCGATTGCCAAGTACACGGACCGCGTGGTCGATGATATTCTCTTGCAGATCTTTGAGGAGCGACGCGGCGACTTCACCCACTCGTCCTCGCACTGCGACCTGACCGTCCAGAAGTGGGTCAAGTCCAAGAAGGAGCTGCATGTCGACACGCGCCTCAAGTACTGGCGCGAGATGATGCAGCGGCGCCGCAAGCTGCAGCTCCGCGTGCAGAAGGTCACGGGCAAGAAAGCAGCTGAAGTGCTCTTCAATCGACCCGCTACCCTGGAGAATCGGAACGAGCAGATGCTGAAGCGTCTGCTGGAGTACGCGGAGCGCATGCAGTGCGAGAAGCTGATGGCCAAGCCCGTGTCCATGCTGCGCGAGTTCCAGGATCCCTGCACCTGCACGACCATCCGGGAGCTGCTTGAGACTCTGCCAAGGGCGGAGCGCGATGGCTACAAGGATGTGGAGATTATTGGCATGCCAGAGGTGATCCAGCGAGAGCTTTTGGGCCGAGAGGCAATGCGCCAGAGTCTGCCCCATGGCTGGCTAAAGTCCAACGTCCTCGATGAGCGTCTCGAGGACCGGTTCTGGAACATACGCAATGTTCTGGAATTTTTCCCCGATCTGGACAGCCTGCAGGTCACGGGCATCAATGTTGAGCGGCTCAGGGGTGGGCCAACGACCACCTTTATGGGCGCACCATCCCTAATGACCATCACAAACAGCACATCGCTGTCCTGCCAGGAGGAGTGCGAATACGAGTCTTATTCTGAGGATCATACCCCACTTGTAGAGTCGTCTGAAGCACCGCAGTTGGGGCTGCGGATCAACGACAAGGACTACATCCCAGGCGATGGCGATGGGGGCCTCAGCGAGTGCTTTGAAATACTGATAAAGCTTTCCTGCGATCCCTTCCAGCGCACAGCCCAGCATATCCTGCAGCTCACGAACATTGGCCAGCAGACGCTGTCCTTCACGTGGAAGCAGGGTGTCTACTACTACAATCGGGGCTCCCTGCTGATGGCCAAGGACAACGAGTTCCTGTTCGACATTGAGAACTTTCGCTTGACCCACGGGGAGACCCGGAACATCATCGTAATGTACCAGCCGCGAAAGGTGAGCATGGCCGTGGAACTGTGGCTCCTAACCGTCGACCCCAGGATCTTCTGCAGCGGCAATGAGTCGCTGAAGATCCGGCTACACGGCACCTGCACGGCCCCAAAGGAGTACAGGGCCAAGCTGAGGGAGCTCGAGTGCATGGCCATATGCAAGTCGAACACCGAAGAAGTGAATCAGTTGACCACCAGACTGGGCACACTGTCGCCATTGGTTGTACCCCCACCGGCCTGCTGTCCCTACGATCGGACGTTGGACGAACGCGAGATCTTTAATGCATTGAATCCGGGCCATCATTGCTTTCGTTTCGATGATCTCGAGGTGCTCAAGGGTCTGCACAAGCAACTGAAGAAGCCACGTGAACGTCCGTGGGATCTGCGGCTGGAGACCATCAAGGAGTACATCATGCGCATCGAAACGCTGGAGCATCGCGAGAAGCTCTTCGTCCTGTACACAGAGATCCTGATCAATATGCTGGAGCCGTCGTGCAGCCTGGACAACGTCCAGCAGATGGACACACAGAAGCAACGCACGCGCTTCATCTACGTTCGCGGCGTCATCTGCAACGGCATCGAGGAGTGGGAGGATCTCATGTGCACCATCGAGGAGTCGTTCTTCAAGCCGGAGCTGCAGCGTTACTACATCAGTCTCATGCAGAAGCTCGAGGCGGCTGAGGAGGAGGAGGACGAGAGTGACGAGGGCGATCGTGGGGATCATGGGGATCAGGAACGGCGCACATTGACGTTCACGCCCGCCGATCTGGAGAAACTGCTCGAAATCTATGCCGACAAGGATATAGACGAGGAAAAGATCAAATCCATTGTGATGTCCAAGCTCTACCATTCGAAATACTTTCGGGACACCCTCTTCATACAGACCTATTCGCACTTGTGCAATGTAGCCGAGGATATTGTATCCGTCATCGAAAGCACAGATATTGTTCCAATATAGACCCCGTGCAGGGCAAAAGAAAAACCTTTCCCTTAATAAGTAGATATCATCTTTTTTTTCTCCCGTTGATTTCTTAATTGAAAATCTTTTGCATTCCCAATGAGACGGCGCTGCTGAAAAATTCAAATAAACCAAAGGAAAAGTTGGAAAAGTAGGTAAAAAACAAAAACAAAAACAAAAATGGCGCTTTCATATTTATAAATTCATATGCAATTGCCATTTCTTTTGGCTTCGTGCCTTCGCTGAGCGAAATTGCAACAAACATGCAAATATATAATTTTAATAAAGTCCTGGAGCAGCACCAGGACCGTCCGTCTCTCTCTCTCTCTCTCCCTCTCGCTCGCTGCAAGCTGCTCATCAAAAATACCAAGAAAAAAAAGCAAGTAAGAGGAAGGGTATCTCCGGGTACCTTTGCAGATCGATTGGTTCGATGGTGGCTCGGGGTTTAATGTTTGATGGTTCGATGGTTCTTCGAGGTTCGATGGCTCTTCGAGGTTAGATGGTTCTTTAAGGTTCTATGGTTCTTCGAGGTTCGATGGTTCCTCGAGGTTCGATGGTTCTTCAAGGTTCAATGGTTCCTCGAGGTTCGATGGCTCTTCTGGATTCAATGGTTCTCCGAGGTTCGATGGTTGAATGTTCGAAAGCTATTGGGATCAAACCTGTTCGAGTTTGATATTCTTTCTTTCTTTCTTCTTTGCATTGCCCCACCTTTCCTCAAAATAGTAATACCCACTTCGAGGGTATCGAAAAAGGTAGAAACTTGCCGCACGGCAAGTCATTTGACAAGCTAAAAGTTGTCGTTGCTTTTGCAGCTTGTTGTTGTAGTTTTTGAGATGAGAGGAGAAGGGACACAGAGGGGTAGCGAGAAAGAGGGGGTGTGACTGCCACGGTACTTGACGGGGGTGGGGGGTGGTATGAAAAATGTGAAATGTGAAATTTATGTTCCAACAAAATATTTTCCATGTAAATTCACCTTTTTTCCGCCCCCCCCCCCCTGTGTCGTCAATGAGCGCAATTTATATGCAATTTGTCTGCCAAAGACACAGAGATAGAGAGTCAGATAGAGGGGAAGAGAGGGGAGATATAAAGAGAGAACAAATTTTAACAAATTGGATGTCATATCTGCCATTTAGAGCTAATTTAATTTCCACTTTTTATGCACAAAAAAGTTTGATTATAGAAGGACTGTTAATAGACGCCCGAAAACCGACAAAAATTATACGAATTATGATAGATGTTTCATTTTTGTACAACTATTTTTACCGTATCAACACAAAAATGTTTCCATTAATTTGTGCTTTGCAATATTTCAAAATAAATACATACAGTCAGCACAACATTTATTCGGACACTCTGTACTATTCAGTTTAACTGCTTATATCTTGGAACTTTCGCAATTTTAGCTACTTTTTTTTAACACATCATGGAAACAGTTATTTTCTAAGGATATAAGTAACAAAAAAATTTAACTTTTATTATTTCCAACAAAAATATTCAAATGAAAGCGAAAAAAGTACTTAAAATGCGGCACAAAAATTATTCGTACAATTTTCGTTTATTCTCTTCTACATCTGAAAACAACGGTAATCGGCGATTCTTCTTTGCGATTTTCTTAGAATTACTACGGATCGGGCATCTGAGTGCGTTTTTTTTATTTTGTTTGTTAGTTTCACTGAGTTTCTTGCTACGAATGGACAAAATGGGACGAGGTCAAGATATATCACTAGATTTGCGAAAATCCATACTAAAATTACATTTGGAAAATCGTAGTTTTCGTGAAATCGGTAGAATCATTGGCAAAGCACCTTCCACAATTCATAGTGTGATAAAAAAATACTTAAACACAGGAGAATTAGCGGCAAATCACGGGAAAGCTGGAAGGACTAAGATACTGACACCTCGCGAAGAACGTAAAGTTGTGTCTACAGTCTTGCAAAATCCTAGAACAACATCTACAATAATTCGCAAGAATATAGAGGAAGCGACAAAAAAAAAAGTTTGTGTCCAAACCATTCGAAACTACCTTCACAAGGCTGGTTTACATGGAAGAGTTGCTCGTCGAAAACCTTATATTTCTGCCATCAACAAAAAGAAGCGATTGGAGTTCGCAAAACTTAATGTCAACAAGCCGGATTCGTTTTGGGAGAAAGTACTTTTTAGTGACGAATCCAAATTTAACATATTCGGACACGATGGCCCCTCTAAAGTATGGAGGAAAGCAAATGAAGCCTTGAACGAGAAAAACTTGATCCCTACCGTTAAACATGGTGGTGGAAATGTAATGGTTTGGGGGTGTGTAGCTGCCGGTGGAGTCGGTAAAATGGTCTTTATAGACGATAAAATGAATAAGGAAACGTATAAAAATATTTTAAGCCAAAATTTGATTCTTAGTGCGACCAAACTTGGGCTTGATCCCAAGGCTTTCTTGTTTCAACAAGATAATGACCCTAAACATACATCATATTTGGTGCAAGAGTGGCTTTTATATCACTGCAAGCAGCTAAAAACACCTCCTCAATCACCGGATTTGAATCCTATAGAGCATGTTTGGGACATACTTGAAAAAAGGATAAGGAAGCACAGCATTTCATCAAAGGTATCCTTGAAAACGGCATTGCTAGCTGAATGGGACAAAATAGGCGCTAATGAAACAAACAATTTAATTAAAAGTATGGGTCGACGTTTAAAAGCTGTCATCGATGCTAAGGGAGGGTCCACTAAGTATTAAACGACTTAAAAACTTAAAAAAATAAGATGTTTTTCAATATTTTATGAAGTGTACGAATAATTTTTGTGCGAAAAAAAGTTCCTTTTTTATTTAATTGAAGAATTTATCTAATGTTTAAGCTGAAATAGCATAATTTTATGCCTAAAATATATGTTAAGAATGTTGATCTTCGATATGAATTATTTGATTTTATTTTAACTTATGTTTCTTTTACGTTATTAATGAATAAAGTTGAAAAACAAGGGTGTCCGAATAAATTTTGTGCTGACTGTACATATTAAATTGAAAAGAAATTTATGAATATATCTTGAACTAAAGCTAAATACATAAAGAAATGTGTAATAAGGCACATGCAATTATTTCTCCTGAATTTTATTAACAATTCTTTCAGCAATCTGCTTTATTCGCGCCCTTTTTCCACCAACACAGACAAAAGGAGAGGGGAAGGAGCAAGGAACAGTTTCCAATGAGAGAGCAATATGGGAAGAGAGCACACAAGCGAAGCATGGAATGTGCGAGGCGGGGAGAGCAGGGAATATGAGCGAGTTCTAAGCCTCCTACGCAGTTACAGTTTCAGAAACAATAAAAACTGCTTGTGGTCTGGCAAAGCAGTGGAAAAAATAAATCCAAAGTAGCAGATAAAAGGCAGATACATTTTAATGTAAATTAATATTTTTCATTTGCAAAAATTAGCAGAGCACCTCACCCCTCCGCTCCGTTGGGCCTTGCGGTTACTTTTCGTGCTGTCACGTGACGTGTGTGCGTGCGAAAAAACATAAAAATGGCGCGCACAGGGAAACACTAAAGAAAAATAGCAAAACTCACTATTTTCACTTACCCTTTATATATTTTTATTCGATTTTCAAGGTTTTAACCGCACTTGAACACTGCGCAGCTATACGACACTTTGTTTTATTTGATTTTCCGTATTTTCCCGCTTTTCACGGCTTGACTTGAGACGCGTGCGTTCTTGACTTTAGAACAGGGCTCGGCACGCATACACTCAACATGCTGGTGTGTGTAGCAAAAACCCGAACATGCCTGATGGCGAAACCGGTTTACTGCTTTACACTGCGACAAAATTTGTAGGTAAATGGCAAATGTTTCATGCGGAAACTGTCGTATAAAATACAAATTATTGAAATGTCTTTCAATAGCAAATGAATCGCATTTGCAGGCAATATAAAAGCATATAACGCATTGCGCATCGCCATCCATATTTTGGATGAAAAAAAAATTTTCTTCCCACTTCTCGTTGAACATAATTTTCTCCCAGTGTTAAATCAAACAGTTGCGCAGCGTGGTCTTGCCTTCTCCACGGCTCAGCAGCAACTGAAAACATTTTACGGCACACGCAGTCTAAGAAACGAGATAGCAACAGCCGAAGTCGCATTGCCGAAGCCACACGAAGGCTTGCTGCTTTTTTATACTGTCCGTGAGCGGCAGCGCAGCAGCAGAGACAATTTCCTATCCTCATTAGATAGGGCCGTGCCGAGCCCTGCTTTAGAAGAAGAAAACGAAAAAATCGTACGCTACACAACCTCTTTCGACGACGTTATATAAACTTTATATTATATACTATATACTATAGGAAATCAAATTACTAATTCATTGTTGAAAACTGTTTTTCCGCGTTCCGTTTCCCTTTCCATTGATTGGACTAAAGAACGATTTATGGTGCACAGTGGGAATTTTATGAGCGCTTTGGATAACATTAAAAAACGCATCTAATAGAGAATTTTCCAAAGCTTTTGTAAAAATAGAAACTTTGGATAATCAGAAATATGACATCAGATATGAGCACAGTGCAAAAATGTATTCAACATTTATTCACATACTGCATCTTTCAGGTGGAATAAAAAGTAAACTAGGCAACGTATGATTCTGGGTTTGGTATCCTTTATTAGGTATATTCATTGTTATCCATACTCAAAAAAAAACTGGTCCGTTGCAGTTGCAGTTCTAAAGAAAAACGTATTTTCTAATCCATCTATTTTTTTTCGATGTTTTTCAACTTTGACGGGACTTTAAAAAATAAAATACTTAAATTTTACCGAGATTTTGTTTGTATGTGCTCTTGGTATATTCCTTTACCTAAGTTCAATATCTCATTTTGCTGCTCGGATCCGTTCGGCTTACAGATCGACCCAACTGACGCTACCTCGCACGAAAAACAGGCATACGGTTGTATGAACGAGTGTATCCCGAGTGTCATTAAAACCACAGTAGTCATATGCACAAGGTACTTCTTAAACAACCGCAGCAACAACGTAAGTGAGAGTCGAATGTCACGTAATTTGAACACTTGTTGCCTGTCAACCGGTGGTGTGGACATTTGGATACCCTTTTTTCTTTAATTGATATTGAAATTGTGTTTTTAAAGCTGCTTTAAAACGTAATTAACAACGTAATTAACGTAATCAACATTTTTTTTATCTGTTCATTCAATTGATTTTTTTCCTGTATATATATCGCGATCCCGATCTCGATATAGTACTTTATGGTTAGCTCTCTGTAAGAGGATCATTAACCACAATATTTCGTTGAGATATTTTCTGCATTCATGGGAGCGATGACAAACATTTCCTTAGTTCTATCATAACCATCTGCAGTTTTTGTCGTTTAGTTGGAAACAGACGATGGAAAAGCGAGAAAAGCGGGCCATTCTGCGATGGGAACGAGCGAGGGATCTTCAAAAATCTTTCAAAATATCCCTTCAATTCCGTTACAAAATAGGTTTTAGGTAATATAAAATAAGTTTAATAAATTGCAGAACAAATAAACGAAATACAGGGGAAAAATATTGGTAATTAATATTGTAATTATTATAAATAAACTCACCTTTCATTTTAATAGAAAAAACTCTCTTTCGCTTTGCTCGGCTTGTACTGCTTGCCGCTCTTTATATAGTTCTTGCGGTACCGTGCATTGTTTCTATTGTCACTCGCAGTTGCACTCAGTTTTGGCTCATATCGTCTGCACTGCTTAAAGCTTTGTACTGCTTGCCGCTTTTTATATAGTTATTGCGGGACATTAAATTGTTTCGCCTTGTTCTAGCTGCCGCTTTTTTTATAGTTCTTGCGGTTCATTTTATTGTTTATGGTTTTCACTTGCGTGTACTCCTTGCCGTCGTAATGACCATCCTTCACTGCAACTTAAAGAAAAAACAACACTCAAACTCACTTTCACTCACATTTTGCCAATATCGCCTGCTCTGCTTGCCGTACCTGGCACTCTTTGCCGTCCTATTGACCATCCTGCACAACTCACAGAAAAAAAAAACACTCAAATTGCTTACTGCCATTCATTGCGCTCAATATTGCCGCTCTTTATGTAGTTCTTGCGGTAATTTTTATAATTTTTCTTTTCACTCACACACTTTCACTCACTTTTTGCCGACTTCACCTTGCACTGCTTGCCGTACTTGGCACCCCTTGCCGTCCTATTGTCCATCCAACACTATACTTACACTTCACTCACACACTTTCACTCACATTTTGCCCATATCGCATGCACTGCTTGCCGTACACGGCACCCCTTGCCGTCCTATTGACCATCCAGCACTTACACTTCACTCACACACTTTCACTCACTTTTCGCCAATATCGCCCTGCACTGCTTGCCGTACCTGGCACTCCTTGCCGTCCTATTGACCATACTGCACTTGCATTTACACTTCACTCACACACTTTCACTCACTTTTCGCCCATTTCGCATTGCACTGCTTGCCGTACTTGGCACCCCTTGCCGTCCTAATGACCATCCTGCACTTCCACTTACACTTTACTCACACACTTGCCGTGCACTGCCTGCCGTGCACTGCTTGCCTTACCTGGCACTCCTTGCCGTCCTATTGACCATCCTGCACTTCCACTTATACTTCACTCACTTTTTGCCCATATCGCCTGGCACCCCTTGCCATCCTAATGACCATCCTGCACAACTCACATAAAAAAAAGCACTCACACTGCTTACTGCCATGCACTACTCTTACACTTCAATCACACACATTCACTTTCACTCACGTTTCGCCAATATCGCATTGCACTGCTTGCCGCCTGGCACCCCTTGCCGTCCTAATGACCATCCTGCACTTCCACTTATACTTCACTCACTTATTGCCCATATCGCCTTGCACTGCTTGCCGCCTGGCACCCCTTGCCGACCTAATGACCATCATGCTCAACTCACAGAAAAAAAAAACACTCAAAAGTGCTTACTGCCATGCACTACACTTACACTTCACTCACACACATTCACTTTCACTCACTTTTCGCCAATATCTCCTTGCATTGCTTGCCGTACATGGCACCCCTTGCCGTCCTAATGACCATCCTGCTCAACTCACAGAAAAAAAAAACACTCAAAAGTGCTTACTGCCATGCACTACACTTACACTTCACTCACACACATTCACTTTCACTCACTTTTCGCCAATATCGCCTTGCACTGCTTGCCGCCTGGCACCCCTTGCCGTCATAATGACCTTCCTGCACTTCCACTTACACTTCACTCACACACTTGCCGTGCACTGCATGCCGTAACTGGCACCCCTTGCCATCCTAATGACCATCATGCGCTACTCACAGAAAAAAAACACTCAAATTGCTTACTGCCATGCATTGCGCTCAATATAACCACTCTTTATGTAGTTCTTGCTTTAATTTTTATGATTTTTCTTTTCATTCACACACTTTCACTCACTTTTTGCCAAATCGCCTCTCTCTGCTTGCCGCCGAGCATTGCGCTCAATATTGCCGCCCTTTTCATAGTTCTTTTCACTCACACTTCTTTTCTTTCACTCACTTTTCACCCACTTTCAGTCAAATTTGACAAAATTGCCTTGCACTCCGTTCACTGTTTGCTGCCTTGCACCTCTTGCCGTCTTGCATTGCATTCGCTCGCACCAAAAAAAAAACTCAAACTGAAAGATTACATCATGCCATGGTGCCATGCATTTCACTCAATAATGTCTTTCGCTTTTTTCACACTTGCTGCGATCTTTTTCCAATTGTTCCTACCCCTTTGGCTCTTCACACACATGGGCTTGCATTTTCCTGCCTTTGCTACCGCTTTTCATCACTTTTCACAACACTTTTCATCACTTTTCTGGCTTTTCACAGCATTTTTCATCACTTTTCGGGCACATTATCTTTTTAAACACTTTGTACACTTATCACACGGGTTTTTCTATACTTTTCCGCACATTTTCCACTATTTTTCAAGACTTTTCACTCCACTAAACGAAAAAACGTGCTTCTGCGCCAGCAGCTTAGATTTGACTAGTTCTCTCTTCCCCTCTTGCCATAGCATCGGTCATTTGCAGGTGAACGAACCGTAAATGGTGAGAGCATTGATGCGCTCTTTTTACTTTTGCACTATGTGTGTGTGCTTAAGCTTGTGCTTATGCTCTAGAAGAGGGAGGAGGGGAGATGGCCAGTGCATTGATGAGATCATCAGCATAGAAAAGGTGTATTAATTTGAATACTTCTTATGTTTTATCCCCATGCGTAATACTCGCTCAAATTGTGCTCTCCTTGTATTCCGTCTTGCACGTAAGAGAGCGGAGAGCGAGAGCGAACATTTTCACTCACTTCTAAGGCAAAATGTGTTTGCTTGTGTATGTACGTATGTGTTGGATCACTTGTTTGCTGAAGGGTGTGGAGGGGTGCGAGTGGGAGGGCTAGAGCAAAGACAATATAAATTATTTATATAAATTATTTATATTGTCTTTGGTTAAGGTGCACTGCAACTACGTTTGCGATCTTGGATTTGTCGGTGCCTCGAGCGCGCTCACACTCATTCCGTGAGTTTGAGCAAAATATGCGTGAGAGCGTTTTGGGTGAAGCTTGATCTAACATAAATATGTACTTATACATATATGTTACATATGTTAATATGTATGTACGTACATCCAATTGGAGTTAGATATGTATTTATAATCCTGCTGTTTGGTGAAGCGAAAATGGAACAGAATGGAGTGGAAGTTGAGCCAATATTCCCAAAGAAAGAGAGAGAGAGAGCAATTAGAGCGAGTGCTAAAGCTCCTACGAATCTGTACCGCGCTCTCTCACGTTTATTTTAGCCTTTTGCTTGCTCACGCACACACAAACACTTTACACGACGAAAAGAAACCGCGTGGCAAAGTGAAAATGAGGATTGTTAATGAAAACAATTAATTTACACTTACACAGCTTGCCGCAGATTTATTTAATTAATTGGTTTTGACTCTGGTTTGCACACCGCACTTGATACAAGCAGTTTTTCTGGGATTTAGCACTTAAACACCACGATTTTTGTTTGAAACTGTAACTGCGTAGGAGGCTTAGCACTCACTCAATGCATGCTCTCCTTTTCTTGCTCATTCCACGCTCTGCTTGAGTGTTTGCTTCCAATTGCTCTCTCGTTGGGACTTGTTTCAGCTCCTTGTCTTCTCCCACTCTCTCCCACTGCACAAGATATGAGCGAACATGATTATGAAAGGAATTTTAGTTGGTTTTAATTGTGAAAAATGGAAAACACACCCCACCTCCCCCAAATCATTATCATAGACTCCGACTCTTTAATTTTTACTGCTTGGTGTAGTTTTCCACCCAAACTCTTACCTAATAAAATTTGCAAAACTTTCTTCCACTATGTATTTTTTTCTTCCTTATTTCAGGCTTCAACACTTTACTCTTTTACATGCTTTTTCTTTTACATTTGGGAACAAGTCAAAGTTCGAGTCGAGTCTGCACCATATTCCTGTTCAAGTTCAAAAAAATTTATTGTTTCAATAGGGCCAGGGCGACATATGCAACATTCCAGGGACTACCAACTACCAAAAAAAAAAGAAAAATTAAATAAAATAAAACCGATATAATAGAAATTGAATTTCTATAAAAGTTTCGACAGCATGCAAAAGACAAAGTTTGTCCCAGAGTCCAAGGGTCGAGAGGTGGTTGGGGTTGGGGTTGGGGATCACATACGGTGGGCTGCCACGCCCACCTTTCGACAGCCATCTGACTGAAGAGTTTGGCAAAAGAGTTAAGTAGCCAATCACCATGTCCACCCATCACGCCCGAAAGTATCCGAGAGCGAGAGCATCTCCTCTGTCTGCTTTCTCGCTCTAACTGCTTTATTTTTATATGCTACCCCCAAGGTGCGGGGGAGGCGCTGTCAACACTTGGACTTCCGTTTTGGGGCGCTGCTGCCGCTGCTGCTGCTGCTGCTGCTGCTGTCAGCAAAATGTCACCAGCATGCACATGGAATCGGTTTTTTCCGCCCCTCTCTCTCGCTCCTCTCGTCCTCCTGTGTTTGATTGGGTTTGGGGTGCACGGAGATTGCCCTTCGCCAGAGCCATCGTTCTTCCCCGGACTCTCTCTGGCTGGTAGCCTGCCTGTGTGCGCCTCCTGCCATCCTGCCATCCTGGCTGGCAGGCAGCAGCAGTATTATTTGCTTTTATTTTTTGCAAGTCAATAGCTTTGGCTTTTAAATTTATCGACGGACGTTTGATGCGCTTCATTTAACTTGGAAACATTTTTCAACTCAAATTCTTCAACTCCCTTTCGTCCCTCGACTGCAGTTTTGGGAGATGCAGGAGCTGGTTTTTTTTTTAGAAAATACATGGGCTAACATTTCCCAGCCCCCATCAAGCCCACTCGCTCTCTCTCGCTCTCTCTCGCTCTCTTTGTCTGTAAAAGTTTTGTATGTCGCCTGGCAAATGTTAAGTGTCATTAAATTCTGTCGCACAATTGTTGCAGCTGCGAGCAGAAAGTTAAAAAGTACAGTAGGGTCCAGAATATAGCATAAAGATCACTGCAAAAAATTAGCTAGAATGAGTAATTTTCCCACCTCTACTGCTAAGCCACTCTGTGAGAGAGTAGTAAAATGTACAGTAGGCTCCAGAATATAAATTAATGATTAATGCCAAAAGTTAGCTTTACGGAGTAATTTTTGCACGAGCAATTTCACATCTTTACGGCTAAGCCACTCTGTGAAAGTGTAGTAAGAAGTGCAGTTGGTTCCATAATGATCTCTGCAAAATATTAGCAGTAGAGAGAATTATCTCTTTGCACGAGTAATTTTTTTACGTGTACAGCTAAGCCACCCTGTGAGAGAGTTGTCTTTGAGTCCTTTTCAGAGTCTCCACTGTATCTACAGCTACTTAAGTATTAATACATCAACAGTCTACAGATCCAGAAACGGCTCTGGATCCCCACTTAACCCACCCCCCTCGACCCCACCCGCCCAACAAGTGTGTCCAGTCGATGGAGCAGCCACAAGGAAACAAATCCTAGAGACAACTACTACGAGTACTAGTACTAGAGTCCTGGGCCTGTCTCGGCCATAAAGCAACAATACGAGTATTTCCCATACAAGAAAAAAAGATGAAGAAAAAAATACTCAATGGGGCTACTTCAAGAGAGAGAGAGAGAGAGAGAGAGAGGGAGAGCGGAGAGGGGTAGCCTGCAGGACCCAGCTGCTGTCATCCATTTGGTTATCTGGCAATGCACTTCACAGAAATGCTCCAGCCATCGATGGGGTGGGGGGTGCCTTGAGAGGGGAGGGAATTTAAGCCCGGGGTCTAAATGCAGTCAACTGCAAAAACATACACTGCTTCACGGTTATTTTGCTCTTTAGTTAGTTGCCATATTTTCCAATCCCTTTTTTCCCCCTCCTTCTACCCCTTCTGGCACACACTGCACCCTCTGTTTAGGGGGCGTGACCAACGCCCACTTAACAAATATCAACTAGAATGGCTTTATATATTGTTGAGATAATAAAAATCCAGCAGGGTTCTCTTCACAGCACACAACAGGATACAGGCTACAGGACACAGTAGGGTATACCCATTCTCCCCCTCTCTCTCTCTCTCTCGTTGATGGGAACGCTTTGATAGCCATGGGATAAACGATAAGTAGAATGGAAAATAACTAGAAATAAAATTAAAACTACAAATGTACATACGGGAATATATCTACGGAATCGTTTGAAGGTTGAATGAACCTGGAACTTAATCGGGGAAAACAAATACAGCGAAAGGGGAAAGCACTATGGATTCCGTACATAAGAAAAGTAAGATATCGATTATAATAATGTAATTTACGCTTTCTAAAAAAAAGGCACTCAAAAGGATTTTAAAGAGGTCAAAATTTCCATAAGAGCACATTTTTCGATTGTATTTATTTTGACTGTGAAATATTTTTGGACATGCAACTTGATTAACTTAACAATAAACCAACCGTGAAACATTGATTAAAAAATTTATAAAAATTACACCCGTAGACATCCTCGTTGCGGCGCACTTTCTCCTTCTTAACCACTATGCGGACAACGCACAGGTTTATCAGACAGACGATCCCGATGGCCAGGAGCCAATGGAAAAGATCGGAAGACACTGCAGGGAAAATAACATATTATAATAAATCTATAAGAAAGGCATGGTATCCTTACCAATCTGTTTCAGGACATGGCCAGACTTTGCTTCACGTTCTTGCTTCCTTTTTTTTTTCTTGATGCTTTTCCGCTGGCATCGGTACAGCAGGGAGCAGTAGAGGTGGTAAATCGGTAGACGAAATAACTGATTTCGACGAGGAACTACTTGACGCTGCCCAAGATCGGAAACTGCTTGATACTGCCTGAGATCGGGTACTGTTTGATACTGCCTGAGAGCTGGCACTGCTTGACGCCGCATGATCGCTGGAACTGATTGACGCTGCCTGAAAGCTGGAACTGATTGACGCTGCCTGACAGCTGGAACTGATTGACGCTGCCTGACAGCTGGAACCTCTGTGGCAAAGTGCCTGAGGTTGAACTCTTCTGTCTGTTGGCTTGTGATCTCTCTCTCCTGGTTCTCAACGTGAGGAGTATCCTTAAAGCCCAGCACCATCTCTGGGTCTGCGATCTCTTCAAGCTGATCTGCTTCTTCCGAAAACTTTACCTGTCTGGGTGTCGTCACTGCCAGCTTCTGGGACAGCTCGTACAGACCCGCCATGGACGACATGGAGGTACGCTCCTTTAAATCGGGCAGCTCTAGGACCGCCTTTAGATGGCGTTGTCCCTGGTCACAGGGAGTGCTCACAATGCCCTCGGCTGTGAACTTTGACTTTCTCGGACAGACCAGGGTGGGACTGCGGTGGTTAGGAATCAGCGGGGCAGCTGGCTTTGGGCGGTAGCAACTGTACTTACGAATCGGCTATGAAGTTGGTGTTTTTGAACATTTCCACAAGGCGGCGATCTTCCTCCGAATCCTGGTCGATCGGTGGAAATGTAGGGGCGTTATCGGATGAATTACCACGCAGATGTGACATTATGAATGTTTTTTTTATTTAAGGAAATTTTTAAATTATGAAAAATATATTTGAACTATTTTGGGGAGTTTTTAGGTTCAGCTGTTTCGACTGAGAATGTAGAATGATATTTTTTGATATTTAAGGGCAGACTTATTATAGGGCATACTTTGTTTGAGTTTTTCCTTTTGATTTTGCTTTTCAGTTGGAAAGAACATGAAGGAAAAACTTTAATTAATTAATCAGCTCGTTTGCATTGCAATTGGTGACCCCGACCCTCAATCGTTTCCCCCAGTATCTGTTCCTTATGTTACTCACAATTAGCAGCATCGATTGTTTAACGACTGTCGACTGTAATAAGCCAATTTTCCAGCAAAGAGACAGACAGAGAGAGAGGGAGAGGGGAGAGGGAGTTTTGCATTTGAATTCAAAATGCGAAATAAGTTCATTAGCAGGAATCTCCCTCTGGGACTATGGGCCCAGGACAAAGGACAGCCCCCCTCCCTCCATCGAATGGCAGCAAAATGTTTGTCCCAGTCTCTGGCTGGGTCTGGGCCCGGGTCCGTTTTTATCCCCATTTTTAATTAGAGTTTATGCTACTTTTATGCATATTAATACTTTTATTTTGTACAACCAGCAGAGCAGGGCTTTTCGGTAAGTGGTTTTTGCATTGGAAATGTTTCCAGGTAATTGCCAATTGAGTTTTTTTGGAATTTCAATTGAAGCCAGACCGAATCGAAAATGTGGTCTGTGTCTGCTAAAGGATTTGAGGGAGAACTTTTTCGAAGGCAGGAGATGTAATATTATGCAAAAGTTTATTCTGTATGGAAAACGCCTTCATTTGCCCTTAAACATTATTTATTATATATATGTATATGGCTTGGGACTGACTTCTAGCCATTGCCAAAAACTGTGTATTTTGTTGTTGGTTTCTGGGGACCGAAAAGCAAGTCTTGTGTGCTTTGATGTTACCCTACCAGCTCGCATCATCCTCGTATCACCCCACACACAGCCAATTAAATGTTTAGCGCTTATCTGGGTCGCTACTTATTAAATAGTCCTCGCATCCTTAGACAGATGAGCGTCGTTATGGCGCTCATTAGTGGACTTCAAAATGGACAACCGATCAAAGGAGGAGAGCTGATTAGGTCAGAGGCACAAAAGCCGTTGACTTGACAAAAGATAAACCTTTGACTAGGTCCAGGACGAGGCACTGGGCACTGGGCACTCCTCTGACACTTTCACTCTCTCCACTCTCTGCGCTCAGACTGCAGTCTAAATGGGCGTGGCTTGGCTTGTAATAACTCACGCCTTTTGACACAGATTAAACCGGCATAAAGACAATGAGAGTGGGAGGAGTGCGAGGAGAGAGAGAGACACTGCAACGATGATGACAGCGAGGACAAAAGCAAACTTGGCCAAAAGGATTTTATGACCCCACTGCCAGAGCGACAGTGTCTGGGTGGGTGTGTGGGTGGGCTGTGTAAATGTTATCCTTTATTGTTTGGCCAGCCTCTCTGTACGGGGCCTGCACATGTCACCCGGCAGACTCTACCTCCGCATGCACAGCCGCATCCCCATCCGCATCTACATCTACATCTGCCCCTATCCTTGGCTGCACATCTTTCTCCTCTCCTCTCCTCTCCACTACCATCACTCCATTCCCAAGCACTGGCACATCTTCATTGTGGCTGACAGCTTGGCTTCCATTGTCCTGACGGCAGCTGACTTCTGCAAAAAGAAAATCGAGGCCCAGAAATCATCCATATTAGCCATATAGTAAATACTATAAAGGGGGCAAAATGCAGGCCCAAGATTTCAGATACATTTCACTCTGTTTAAGGAATCCCTCTGAAGGAAGCATCCTTAGTGGTCGGTCTGCCACTGTCTCTGCCTCTCTTTCTCTCTGCTTTTGCTGGCTTTTCCTTGAGCATCATGCATAACATAAATTTGACTCGAAAATGCATCGACTAAAAGGGAAAATTCTATGCATTTTATATGATGCTACTCAGCCAAAGGGCATTCATAGAATGCATCGTATACCCCATTCCCATGTACACATATTACATAAAATATATGCAGATACGAGTCTCATTTTCCGACATGCACGCACATGGGGCGCGAGTGCGGGAAACTGCATTTTCTATGCACAGAGAGAGAGAGAGAGAGAGAGACCTCTGAGAGCTCTGACCAGAAGGCAGGGACCTCGTCCTGCGTGGCAAAGAATTCCGCATGCAAATAAGGTTAAGGTGCATGTCGGTCGGTTGGAAGGGGGAGGGGGTGAATGCCCACACCCCTCCTGTTGCATAAAATATTCAATGTCTCGTACACGGAAGATGACAAATTTGTTTCCCACATTTGCACAAGTTTTTTTTTTTTGAATGTATCTATCTTAAAAAAATTAGCATTAGCTTTAAGTTGGGTATTCGAATTAAGTGAAAATATACATTTAAGAAACATATAAATTCAGCATTTAATATTTGTTATTTTATAGAATTTTCATGGCCATAAAGTAGAGTAGAGGAATGCCCTTTGAGATATGTTTTTGTGGAAAAAAGAATTTCATATTATCTTGTAATACAACGATAACGATAAGAATTATATCGGGCGCTTACATCCGCTTCGTTTCTTCGAGTTCGAACCAGATATTCCGCTCATCCGAAAGTACTGATTGGTGCTGGGGAAAAAGAAAAGTGCAAATATCACAATATAATAAAAATAAAACAATAATTAAAATATAATATATGTAATAATAAAATGTTGGAAAAATATAAAAGTTAAAAAAATAAATATTATTTTGTGATTTCATGAAGATCATAAAGAATCAGTTAATTACATACACCAAGTTTACTGAATAAAATTATTAATTATATATTAAAATAAATAAAGAACAAATTATTATTATTAATAGTAAATTATTAGTATTAATTTATTAAATATTATTATTAATAAATAAACTATTTATTATTATTATTAAAATTTTATTTAATATAAGTATTATTAAAAAAACTAATAATTATTATTATTAATTATTTATTAACTATAATTATCCCACACAGACAATTTGGATCCGATAATAACTATATTCCCTCAAAATAAATATAAATTCAATTATATTTGAATTTAAAATTAGATAAAATTAAAAAATTCATTAAAGCCAAAAATTAAATGTTTTAAAAATAAAAAAATATTCAATCCTCTTCCACCTCCATCTTTTCTTTAAAATTCCCTAACTTTTTTCTAATAAATGCTCCAAACAGCCAAATGTATCTCTGAGATACTCTATCTTTTCTTCCTTGTTCTACGAGTAGTGGTAGTGGCATTGAAAAAATTCCTAACCACAGGCCTTGTGGCCGCCGCCGCCTCGTCTCGCCCTTGGATCCGTTTCGTGGTTTGAGATACAAGATACGAGACGAAACGGAAGTGGGGGGGGGAAGCGGGGAGTGCTGCTGCAATTTCTGTTTTGAAATTGGCTTATTTAGGTATTTTTTATGCGCTCGACATTCAACGACGATGTCGACGGACGACAACGATGCAGGCTGCTGGCAGGCCCTGGCCTTTGTTTTGTAATTGTTTTGAAAGTGCTGGGAGGATAGGGGGGCAGGGGGGGGGGGGCGAGGAATGGTATGGAATGGTTGGTACGACAGTACGGATACAGTAGGCGGCAAAAGTTAACGTCATTGTCGTTGCCGAACTCTTGCTCCGACAGAAGAAGGACGACATTAGCGGCAACTGTTTTGAGTGCTGCTTCCTGTCGGTCCGTTCTTTATCGTTCCAGGACCCTGATGCTGGCATCCCACCACGCCCCCCACAACCCCACAACCTGGCGGCTGCTCTTTCAAGTGGCATTCGAGTGGCAGGCAGGCAGGCAGCCAGCCAGCCAGCCAGGCAGCTCCATTGTGCACCATTATGATGAAAGTTTGTGTCGCAAAATGCAAATATTTGAAAGGTAATTGAATTTGAACTTTCTCGCTTGTCCTTGTCGTCCTCGTAACTCGTACTCGTACTCGTCTACATATATATATATATATATATATGTGTGTGTGTGTGTGTGTGTGTGTGTTTGTGGGTGGGAAGGGAGAGACTATAGCTTTAAGTGCCTCCATATCGCGCTTGGAATGGCATTAAAGCTTCGATATTCAAATATTTGAGAAACGGCTTACATGTTTTATTTACCCAATGGCCTGAATGGTCAACAAAACTCCACAGCCCAAACTAAACTGGCCTCCTCCCCCCTCTCTCTCTCTCTCTCACTCTCTCTCTCTCTAAATGCAAATATCTCCTGCCTCTCGCACTCATTTGTTTGCACAAAATCTACACACACATTGGCCGCCGCATGTTTTTGTGAGTCCAAATGACAGAAAATACATCTGGTCACTCTAACCCTCTCTCTCTCTCTCTATCTCTCTCTCTCTGCCTATGCCGCAGGTGCTTTGAACAATAAATTTTGCTGAAAATAAACAAATATTTGTGACATGATTCCCAGTTTTTGAGTTTTTTTTGGGGGGGGAGTTGAACTTTCAGCAGAATTTCGGTTTTTGTTTTTAATTAATTGCCTTGATTGGGTCATAAATGTTTTTTGTGGGGATTATTTGACAAAGAGTTTGAATTCATATTCCATTTGGGCAAAAAAAAGAAGGATGATGCAAATGAAAATGAAAAGAAAAGAGGAAAATTTGCACTAGTAAATATAGTTTTATTAAAAGTGTTAACATTCTGCAGAGTTTCGAATTTTTATTGTTATTTGATAAAACTATTAAAGAATGTTCGGGAAATAATCTATTCTTTTGGCTAAATTATGTAAATAAATTATGTAAGTAAATTATAATGCTTAAAAAATAAATAAGATTAAAAAAATAAATAACTAAAATTTTTTAGATATTTTTGTATCTTTTGATAGGGGCAAATTCTATAGGAATTTATACAATTTTTTGTTAATCACAATATTACCTTTTTTAAATGTTGTATAAAGTATCTCTAAGATACATTTGTATCTTTAGCTATTAAGAGCTATATTTTCATGGAAAACTTATTGAATACGTTCCTGAAATGAAATTTTAATGAATTGAAAGCTATCTAGAAAAATATCTCTAAGATACATTTATATCTTTAGCTACTAAGAGGTATATTTTCATCGAAAACTTGCTGAATATGCCCCGAAAATGGCATTTTCATGAAATTAAAGCTATCTAGAAAATATCTACCAGATACATTTGTATCTTTACCCCCAAGAGGTGTAATTTCATAGAAAAATTGCTGAATATGTTCCCAAAATTACATTTAAATTAATTTTTAGCTGCCTAGAAATATATCTACAAGATACATTTGTATCTTTGAGCGCTAAAGAGCCAACGCCGCATCATTTATCGTATAGATTTTTTTTGTATCAATTTTTAATAGATGGGAATGAGGTTCAAGCACTAAAATTTGTAGTACAAATCGATGATATTAATTTTAATTAAATCTAAGTACCGAAAGATATTCCCAATAGACTCCCCTTCGTTCCACCTTAAAGATAGTGATAAGTCGAAGCTAGAAACTGAATTAAATTTTTAATTTACTGAGAACACAAAAGGGAATTTAATTGCAATACCAGCAGAGAGAAAAAACAAGTGCAAAATAATTCTCCTGCTCCACAGAACAAAGGAGAAAGTGGACATTGGAGAGTGGACAGTGGAAGGGCAGGCAGGTCGTCTCAAAGTGGACAAACCAAGACGATAATTTCTCCATTTCTCCAACTGCAGCATAGAAAGAAATGGGCGATGCTCTCTCCAGCCATCTCTTGGCCTTGTTGAAGGGTTTTCCCAGAGCCCGGGCAAAAAGAAATACATATATAAATGGAAAGACAAAGGACCAAGACGCAGATGCTTTCTCCTGATGGCTGCGAATCCTTTGCCAGCCTTTCCTTGCCTTTCCTTTTGGTCTCTCCCCGCACTGCCATTAAACGCAAAAAGCAAACTTAATTAGCCCCAACAACAAGAAAGAGCTCTCTCCTCTCTCTTGTAGTCACTCCCCACCCCCCGCTGCGCTCGTGTGTGTGTGTGTGTGTGTGTGTGTGCTGCGGTTAACGCCTCTGCAACCTGAATCAAGGGGGCGTGGCGGCAGTATCTTTTCCTTCTACCGGGAACGGGACCGACCTCCTTTTCCTTCTGCACCGCATCAAAGGCAGCAAGAAAATGAGTTTAAAAAAGCTGCCAACATTCGGTTTTGGCATCGCATTCTGCTCCTGGGCTGGGTTTATTACCTGCGTGCCAGAAGTACGAAGAATTTAATATAAATATAATTAAATGCAGTACAACACAGAGCATAGGCAGGCATACACCAGCAATAACCGCACACTCAAAAGCAAGCCCGCTCTTAGATCCTCTCTTAGCAAAGGGGCGCTCTCCCAAGGCATTTATACTCTTTTCACCCCCCGCTTCACGTCTTAAAATTGATACACCTTTTCTATGCAGATGATCTCATCAATGCACTGGCCATCTCCCCCTCCCACCGTTCTAGAGCTTAAGCACAAGCAGAAGCTTTAATACACACACACACACATTGCAAACGCAAAGACGCTCTCAACTTTTCTCCCACGCTTCAGTTCATTGCACTCTCAGCAAAAGCATGGCGGAGGGGGGGGGAGAGGATTACAGATTAGATATCTTCAAATTAGTAGACTTTTTTTAAGGTGATGATCTCATCAATGCAGTGCCCAGCTCCGACCACCCCTTCGAGAGCATAAGCAGAAGATCAAGAGCCTAACACACAAACACACATTGCAAACGCAATGACGCTCTTAACTTTTCTCCCACGCTTCAGTTCATTGCACTCTCAGCAAAAGCATGGCGGATGATCTCATCAATGCACTGTTCATCCCCCCCTCCCACCATTCTAGAGCTTAAGCAAAAGAGCAAGAGCCTAACACACAAACACACATTGCAAAAGCAATGACGCTCTTTACTTTTCTCCCCCGCTTCAGATCATTGCACTCTCAGTAAATGCAGTGGTTGGGAGGGAATAAAACTTAAGAAGTATTCAAATTAATACACCATTTCTATGCTGATGATCTCATCAATGCACTGGCCATTTCCCCTCCTCACTCTTCTAGAACATAAGCACAAGCTTAAGCACACACACATAGTGCAAAAGTAAAAAGAGCGCATCAATGCTCTCACCGTTTACGGTTCGTTCACCTGCAAATGACCGATGCTATGGCAAGAGGGGAAGAGAGAACTAATCAAATCTAAGCTGCTGGCGCAGAAGCACGTTTTTTCGTTGCGTGGCGTGAAAAGTCTTGAAAAATAGTGGAAAATGTGCGGAAAAGTATAGAAAAACCCGTGTGATAAGTGTACAAAGTGTTTAAAAAGAAAATGTGCCCGAAAAGTGATGAAAAATGCTGTGAAAAGCCAGAAAAATTATGAAAAGTGTTGTGAAAAGCGATGAAAAGTGGCAGCAAAGGCAGGAAAATGCAAACCCATGTGTGTGAAAAGCCAAAGGTGTAGGAACAATTGGAAAAAGATCGCAGCAAGTGTGAAAAAAGCGAAAGACAATATTGAGTGAAATGCATGGCACCATGGCATGATGTAATCTTTCAGTTTGAGTTTTTTTTTTGGTGAGAGCGAATGCAATGCAAGACGGCAAGAGGTGCAAGGCAGCAAACAGTAAACGGAGTGCAAGGCAATTTTGTCAAATTTGACTGAAAGTGGGTGAAAAGTGAGTGAAAGAAAAGAAGTGTGAGTGAAAAGAACTATGAAAAGAGCGGCAATATTGCACGGATGGTATATAAGACGGCAGGGGTGCTCGGCAGCAAGCAGAGAGAGGCGATTTGGCAAAAAGTGAGTGAAAGTGTGTGAATGAAAAGAAAAATCATAAAAATTACTGCAAGAACTACATAAAGAGTGGTTATATTGAGCGCAATGCATGGCAGTAAGCAATTTGAGTGTTTTTTTTCTGTGAGTAGTGCATGGAGGTCATTAGGATGGCAAGGGGTGCCAGGCGGCAAGCAGTGCAAGGCGATATGGGCAATAAGTGAGTGAAGTATAAGTGGAAGTGCAGGATGATCAATAGGACGGCAAGGAGTGCCAGGTACGGCAAGCAGTGCACGGCAAGTGTGTGAGTGAAGTGTAAGTGGAAGTGCAGGATGGTCATTAGGACGGCAAGGGGTGCCAGGCGGCAATCAGTGCAATGCGATATTGGCGAAAAGTGAGTGAAAGTGAATGTGTGTGATTGAAGTGTAAGAGTAGTGCATGGCAGTAAGCAGTTTGAGTGTTTTTTTTTCTGTGAGTTGTGCAGGATGGTCATTAGGATGGCAAGGGGTGCCAGGCGGCAAGCAGTGCAAGGCGATATGGGCAAAAAGTGAGTGAAGTGTAAGTGGAAGTGCTGGATGGTCAAAGTGTTTTTTTTTCTGTGAGTTGTGCAGGATGGTCATTAGGACGGCAAGGGGTGCCATGTACGGCAAGCAGTGCAATGCGATATTGGCGAAAAGTGAGTGAAAGTGAAGGTGTGTGAGTGAAGTGTAAGTGTAAAGAATGTCAGTAAGCAGTGTGAGTGCTTTTTTTTCTGCGAGTTGTGCAGGATGGTCATTAGGACGGCAAGGGGTGCCAGGCGGCAAGCAGTGCAAGGCGATATGGGAAATAAGTGAGTGAAGTATAAGTGGAAGTGCTGGATGGTCAATAGGACGGCAAGGAGTGCCAGGTACGGCAAGCAGAGCAGGCGATATTGGCAAAATGTGAGTGAAAGTGAGTTTGAGTGTTGTTTTTTCTTTAAGTTGCAGTGAAGGATGGTCATTACGACGGCAAGGAGTGCACGCAAGTGAAAACCATAAACAATAAAATGAACCGCAAGAACTATAAAAAAAGCGGCAGCTAGAACAAGGTGAAACTGCAGGTCCCGCAATACCTATATAAAAAGCGGCAAGCAGTACAAAGCTTTAAGCAGTGCAGACGATATGAGTCAAAACTGAGTGCAACTGCGAGTGACAATAGAAACAATGTACGGTACCGCAAGAACTATATAAAGAGCGGCAAGCAGTACAAGCCGAGCAAAGCGAAAGAGAGTTTTTTCGATTAAAATGAAAGGTGAGTTTACAAAGAATTATATTTATAATAATTACAATAATAATTACCAATATTTTCCCCCTGTATTTCGTTTATTTGTTCTGAAATTTATTAAACCTATTTTATATTACCTAAAACATATTTTGTAACGGAATTTAAGGGATATTTTGAAAGATTTTCGAAGATCCCTCGCTCGTTCCCATCGCAGAATGGCCCGCTTTTCTCGCTTTTCCATCGTCTGTTTCCAACTAAACGACAAAAACTGCAGCTGGCTTTCTGCATCCTTCGTTTTGGACTGACTTTTGATTAAAAAGTAGCCAACAGCGCTCTCTCGCTGGCTCGCTGGCTCTCTGAGTTTTCCTGGCCCTTGTGCAATCGGTGATTGATGGCTGGAAGGCGCACTACAGACTTTCCCGGGCAATCAAAGTCACAAAATGTTTCGCAATTGACATGTAATCGAGAGGAAGGGGGCGCTGGGGGAGGACTGAGCATCGCTTTCCATTTTTCGTTGGCGCGTGCAAATTTCTAATTTCATTAAAATTTGTTTCAAAGGCCCGAACCAACCGTTGGCTGAACGTAACATTGGCTCAGACGTTGACAGACACAAATCGGCACAATAGACGTCAAAAAGCTCTCTCTCTCCCTCTCTCTCTCTCTCTCTCTTTGCCGAAATGGAGGAGAGAGGAAATGGTGACATGGTCCGCTTGTGGGCGAGACAGCTTTTGGCAATCAAAGTGCGCCGATCAAAGTGGAAAATCGATTTTAATTGCAATCTAAGCGCCCGCCAAAAGCTTCAACGCTCGATTGGCGGTCGAGTGGGCGGTGGGGAGGGTAGGGGAGGGGCTGTGTGTGTGTAGACAGGCAGTGGGCATTAACTGGGCGTGGCATGTCGGCCACTCGGCCCATAATTGGTTCTATTTTTTTTGTCTTTCTTTTTTTTTTTGTCTTCAACTCCAATTCCTGGTCCAGCGAAATATTGAATCCGAATTTTGATGCCACTGGCAGTTTTCGTGACTAATGTGTCGAATATCGACAGAGGGATTTGTCGGGTTTTCCCCTATGCTACTGGCACGCTGCCTCCCCCACGGATAACTCCCCTTTATTTCGGAATATATGGCCAAAGCCATTACAACAACGTCGTGTCAATGATTGCCGCTCAAAGGCAAATCAATCGAAACTGTCAAATTTTCACACGCCCCAGCTAAATGGGGCGAGTTTTCACTCGGGAAAAACAGGCTTTGAAAGCACAGAAATGCACTATAGATAATGGCTATAAATGTTATTAATAAATATATGATTCTCTGCCTTATATTTGATATCTTTCAAGAAACAAGGCCAGCTGCTGCTGCTGCAATATCCAATCAAATATCCAGCATTCAATTCTCAATCAAAGTTCCATTCAAACAGCAGGTAGGAGGGTGAGGGGGAGGGTTGTAAAAAGTCTTCAATGAAGCCTGGGAAAATCCTTGTAAAATGCTATACACGTCTGACCGCCAGGTGGTGTGACATCATGCAATATGCAATCGAAAAGAAGGGAATACAGATACAGATACATCTACAAGCTGCATCTGCATCTGCATAGCATCGAAAATTCCATTACGTAGATACAAATCAAATTGGGGGGGAGGGGAGGAACAAAAAAGGATCAAACGGAATGTGGGGGGCGGGGAGGGAGGTGTAGAGAATATGCAAAAGAAAAATCAAATTACCAGAACTTGAAAAATCGCCAGACATCAGGAGACACATAAATCAGTGAAAATGGGGAAAATGGGAAAATGTGAAACTTAGGAAATGGAGGAAAATGGCATAAGAAATTGTTACCGCTATTTAACGGTTTATTGATGCTTTGGCTTTTAGCTGCAATTTATTGGGCATTGCTTGTTGGCTTCAAAAATGTGGGAAAAATACCGAGAAAATGTTGAATAAATTTTCGACAAGTTTTCTATAGGTTTTGCCCCATCCAAGCACACTCTTCCCCCCCACCCAAACATCAGTCCTTTCCGTAAATCCCAACAAAAAAAAAAATAGAAAATATATTTCCACCTACAAGCAACCCAACGGCTGCTGCTTGGCTCTCCCACAATGATCGCGGGCACTTTGGAAGAGGAAAATAACGAAGATGCCACGCCCACGCCGACGCGCACGCCCACGGCCGCAGGTCCCATGGTGACCGCCGAGCCCTCATCGATCCACCTGCCCACCTATGCCAGTCGCTATACGGACATACCACGGCTCAATCGATTGAAGTTCATTGCGAAAGTGTGCCCCAAGCTGCGAGTGCGAGCCCTGGAGCTGGCCATCAGCCATGTGAAGACCACATACAATGTGAAGCTCTACGATGAACTGTACAGGACCCTGTGTGCGGCCATGGACATGACAGAGGCAGAAATCGAAGGGGGCGAGGACGGGGCCAGCACGTCGAAGGCGGCATCGGAGGCGGGATCGATCAGGAAGGTTTGTCGTGTGCCCTACGATGCCTTTTGGGTGGAGGACAACACCATGGAGGCGACGCTGCTGCAGCAGGAGCTGGACGCGGAGCTGCAATACAAGAAGGCCAATTCGGGCAGTGCCAAAGTGAGGCGAATACTGGAGGAGATCGGGGACTATCATCTGAAGAGCCATGACCTGAAGATGGCCGTCAAGTTCTATGCGAGGGCCAGGCAGTACTGCACCAGCACCGATAATGTCATCAATATGTTTCGCAATCTGATTAGGGTCTCGATATACATGGCCAATTGGTGGCATGTCCTCAGCTACGTCGAGGATGCCAAAAAGTATGCCATCGGCTTCGAGAGTCTCGCACAGAAGGTGCCGCCGCAGCTCAGCTGCGCCGCCGGATTGGCCAACATGGGTCTGAAGATCTACAAGACGGCAGCCCAATGCTTCCTGCTAACGCCGTTCGATAAGTACGATTTCGATAACATTGTGGCCCGCGAGGATGTCAGCTACTATGCGGGTCTGTGCGCCTTGGCCACCCTGGACAAGGATATGCTGGATATGGGCGCCATCAATTCGGAGGCCTTTCGCCCGTTCTTTCAGCTGTCGCCGCAGGTGCTGTCCCTTCTGACCACATTCAATGTGGGCGACTTCGATCACTGTTTGCTGCTGCTGCACCAAATCGAGGATCACGTCAGACTGGATTATTATTTGGCCCCGCATATAGACACGCTGTTCGGGATGATCAAGGACAGAATTAACAAGAGAAGGACACCACGCGCTGTTCCAGCTGCCAAAGCACCGCAAAGATTTCGGGTCATTAACGAACGAAGAAATGCTCGCAGGGAATGAATATGAATTCAACATTTTGGGCTTTGATTAACGGCGGGGGAAGGGGGTGGTGGAGGGGGAGGTTCTTCAAGTTAAAAGTTATTCTAATAAAATTCAAGATAAAGTAAATGCTATTACCCCCCAGACTTAAATGTATTTATTTTTTAAATCCAAAGACCAATTATGACAAAAAGAGTTACCATTGCCATTTATTTTTACATATTTCCACCTTAATAAATAATTTAATGTTCAAGTATATTTTTTTAATTATAATCTAATATTTTTTTAGAAAAATATCTTCGCATTTGAAGGTTTATCGGAGGGCTCTTGAGTGCATTATGCTCAGAATAATAATTACAGAAGCAATTGAAATTATTGGATATCAATTAAATATTCGATTTTTAAATACAAACATTAAGAAATTGAATATAATTCACTTTGATTCACAAATACATTTGTTTAAATGTGTTTTTAACACGGCACGTATTTAATCTAAATATAAAACACTTTAAAATCAAATTTTAAAATGAAAGGAATATATTTTTATTTTAAATATTAAATATACTACATTTTAATCTTAAATAGATACTTATATTTATTTTGAAATATATTTATTTAAAAAATGAAATATATTTAAAAATATATATATATAAAACACTTTAAAATAAATATCTTTAAATTGTAGAAATTATATTTTATTTAAAAATTAAATATTTTTTTTTTAAATAAAATATATATCTAATAGATTTAACTTTTAAATATATTTATTTTCAAGTTTTAAATTTTTAAAATAAATATATTTCAAATTAAATTTGGTAATAAAAAATATAAATTTGAAATATATTTAACTAAAATATTTTCATATTAAATTAAATTATAAAATGACCAAAATTAATATAAAAAAAACCTAGTAATATTCATTTTAAAATCCAAGTTTAAATAATGCAAACTCGGTCCTATTATTCTCTGGGTGTATGCTTTAATATTGCAATTATATCCCTGATTCCTAACATTCCCATTTCAGTTGACTCATGGAGAAATATTTGCTTCTCTGTTCTCTGAATATTCATTTTCTGAAAGGCAGTTATTTTATTATTATTTTATTGTTATTTATTATAATTTTATCATCCGATCAATATCTAAGAATTACTGAGCATCAGAAAGGAGCACCCCGTCAGACCATGGGGGAAGAAAATCTTTTTTGTTTCCATTTTGTTGTTGTGTGTGTTTTTTCCAAGTGAGGGAGTGCCGGGAAATCTTGCAAGTGGACAGGATGTGTGTGTGCTGCCGTTGCCGTTGCATCGTTGCATAGAAATGCGTTTTCCCCCGAAAGTTTCCATGCCGCCTACGGCAGTCAATTTTCTTGTTTACAATGGAGCACACACACACACACACACCTACTCACCTACACACACACACAGAGGCATAGAGGCACACACACAATGACAAATAACAAACAATTACAACGTCGCAGGCGTTGTCTCCTTCTGGCTCGTTGTTGCTGTTTGTTGTTGGTTTTTCGCCGCAATAAATACAATTTGCATGACAAAATAGCAAACAACGGCAGCTTTTCCATGAATATATGTGTGTGTGCGTGTGTGTGGGAGTGTGTGTGTGTGTGGGAGTGCATGTGTGTGGAAGCGTCTGCAGGTTCACTCAGCCAAACAAAACTACACACAAAAACAAGTAGAAACGTGCAAAGGAGTGGATATTCAGGACTCTGGGAATATCCTGTATTTGGATTAATTTTTAGTGCTAAATATTGGAAAATTATACATGGAATATTATGAGTTTTCATTGATTTTCGAGAGCATTATAAATGTTCATTGAATTGTATTTTTAATTACAATCCAAAGACTAGACAAATGGAACTTTAATTCTCTTTTTACCTATGCTTTGTGTCTGACCGCAGCTGAGTCGGTCCCCAAAATTCAACAACAAAAGACACAGTCTATCATTTGAGAAAGAGAGAGAGAGAGAGAGAGAGAGAGAGAGATGGTAGAGAATGGTATATTTTGCGGTATATTGGAAGTTAAAATTATTTTCCCTTGGAGCAGCCATATACCCCTGAATGCTCGGCGACTACAGGGTATAACAATCAACTGGCCCGTCCAATGCAACAACAACCAGAAGAAGAGCAGAGAGCGGGAGAGAGAGAGAGGCCTGGCAGTTAGGCTGCCACTGCCTCTGCCACTGCCCCTGCCACTGCCTCTGCCACTGCCCCTCCCCCTGCCACAGCCTCTGACACTGCCACTGCCCCTGCAACTGCCACTGCGGCTGCTACTGTGGAACAACTTATGAATATTCAATTTTACATAAAAGATTTTTTGTTGCTGCTGCTGCTGTTGCTACTGCTGTTGTCCTTTTTGCAGGCTCCACTCCGCCTTGCAGCCTTGCTCCTTCATGCATGGCCTGAAATGTGAAAAATATTGGCCAGGTCGATACCAAAAACAGAGCGGAGGGCATAAGAAGATGTAACGCAAAGGGTTAATCTTTTCAAACACTAAGCGAAAACGATGAAAAAAGGGTAGGCCCTTTTGCAGAGCAAACATTTATTTATTTTCATAGTTAAAATTTGTGGAAATCAGTGGAATTGCTCTTTGGCCAGGAAAAACGCAGGAACTAGGACTTGGACTGGGTGGACGATGACGTCGGGCACTTTGATTTCTTCATCACGGCCAGCGCATCGTGGAGATCCGCCATGTGCAGCTCGACGTCCAGGCAGTCCTTGAAGGTCTCCTCATTCGATGGGTTCAATTCGATCGATTTGCTGGCATCAGTCATCAGAGTTTCGCGCATAAACTGACGCATGCGATACATGCAGGCGTGGCGGCACAGCTCCTTCAAATCGTTGCCGGAGAAACCCTCCGTCTGCGTGGCCAGCTCCTTGCAGTCCACCGATGCATGGAGCACTTCGTCCTTCAGGATCAGCAGCAGCAACTCCTCGCGCTGCCTGGTGTTGGGCATGCCAATGTAGAATTTGGCCGGCATGCGTCTAAGTATGGCCTTGTCCAGATCCTCCGGGCGATTGGTGGCGCCCAGGACTATTACGGCGGAATTGCCGGACGTGCCCAGGCCATCCCAGAGCTGCATAAACTGGGTCTTCATCATGGCCGTGGCCTCGTGATCATTGTGGCCCCGTGCACGCAGCAGGGAGTCGATCTCGTCGATGAATATGATGGCCGGCTCCAGTTTCTTGGCCAGCGAGAAGACGGCGGCGGCCAGCTTCTGGGTTTCCCCGTACCACTTGTCCGTCAGCGTCGCCACATCCAGATTGATGAACCGCATGCCCGCCTCCTTGGCCATGGCCTTGGCAATCAGTGTCTTGCCACAGCCGGGCGGGCCGTGGAGCAGCACCCCCATGGGGGCACGCCACAGATTCGATTGCTTGAACAGCTCTCGGTGTTGCACGGGCAGCACCACCGTCTCCTTCAGCTCCTTGATAATGTGGTCGAGTCCGGCCACATCGCTCCAGTGGATGCTTATGTCCTCGGGTATGACCAGGCCAGCGGCAATTATCATCTCCTGGTCGGTCAAGTCTCCAATTGCCAGCTGCGCTCCACCAGAATTTTTCAAGCTAGCATTCAATTTGTTCAACTGCTTCTGGGCCTGCTTCTTGGCCTTGTTGCGGTTGCTGTCGAACAAATAACAATTGTCGATGAGGCAGGAGGCCCCAGCCACCAGAAGGTATCCACTTATGAAAACAATGCTCGCCTTCATGGCGATCGAGATGATTTTCTCATGTGCCAGGTACGACGATTGGTCCAAGCGGCGCAGCGATATTTTGCTCAAGAAATGGTCTATTGAATCCATTGTTGAAATATTTGTGGTTTCTCGTTAATATTTGTAAATATTTATAGTGTGAAAGTTGTCTAGAAACTAGATTTCTACTTAAACTAGACGCATAGCTGTGAGGCTTGAGTAAAAGTAAATAAATGGCCTACTTTGGCTTGGAAATGCACAAAAAGTGGAGAAATATTCATAAAATGATTAAAATTCCAGAAATTTATAACTTATAGCGCGGATCGTAATATAATAAACAATTTTATAATACAAATTCTAAAATAAAAATAAGAATTTTTTTTTTTTTTATTTAGCTAAATCGAAAATACCTTCTTTTATCATTTTTCAATTTGTATAATAATATAAAATACAAAAAAAATTATAATAAAATATAAAAAAATTATAATAAATACAAAAAAAAATAAATATAAATATTACAAAAATAGATATAATATAAAAAATAATAATAATAAACTCAATATGAATTATTTTTTAAATCAATAATAAATATAAGATAAATATAAAAATTAAAATTTTTGAAAAATCACTAGTAAAGAAATATATAATATAAAATCAAAAAATAATTAATAATAAAAATGGAATATAAAAAAATTAAAATTTAAATTAATGCAAAAATAAATAATAGAAATTTAAAAATAATTTTTATTTATTGTGTTTTAATTTTTATTTTTGATATAATTTTTTGAAATGTTTATTACACAATTTAAAAATAAATATTGAATTCAAATATCAAATTTATCCTCTTATAGGATATCTCTTTTGTACTGTACTGAAGTACTGTTACATGCACCAAGGACCCTTTTCGAATTGGGTTTTTCATAAATCCTATTTTTTATTTGTGACCTCTGGCTTATAGAAAATACTTTGAATATTTGCCCTTACTGAACAAGAATTTCTGTCAGTGTGTCTGCGTTTTTAATTTGTGTTTAACTTTTCCTGTTTTGCCCTCAGCTCTCTCGCTCTCTCTCTCGCTCTCTCTCTCCAGCTCTTTTCCATGCGAGAACCTGCGAAGAAATGTAAGCCAACAAAAGCCAAGAAAAAGAGTTAAGAAAAGTACAGCATAGAGAAGGGGGGCAGAGTGAGGGGCAGAAGATGTTTTCTAGTTTTAGCATCTTTTTAGCGGAAGTCAATGTAACAAAAGATAAACTTGTCCAGCCAGCTGCCAGTTCCTTGTAGTCCGTAGTCCGTAGTCCTCTTCCGAGGATGCTGTCGGTATTCCAGCAGCAGCAGCAGCACCACCACCACCAGACTAAAGGCCAAGCCATAAGACGGTCAAAAGTATTAACTAAACACTGCAGCAATTTATCTTGGTACCCGTACCTCGAACCCCTTACCCCTTGCCCCTTACCCCTTTCGCCGAACCGAACCGAACCGAACCGAACGTAGGTCAGTTATGCGCTTTGTCTTAAAGTTTTTATACATATATATATTTTTTTTCCAACCCAGAATCCATCCTCTCGGACCGCCATTTTCATCCCCTTAACTGAGGAAAATCGCTGTGCTGTTGTGTGTTTTTGGAGGAGCTTCCTTCCGCATTACAAAAGAATTACTCAACACAATGTCTGGCGAAAAGTTTTCTGCCCCAGGATCGGCTTATTCCGCCCATTTCTACTTCTATTTTCCTTGGGTCAATCCTCCACTCCATCTTTCCTTTGTATATTCCTCTATCAATTGTTTCAGTTCTGGTCCAGACTGTAGGGTGGCGGCTTTTCCGATTTGTGACCATTTTCTGTGCAGACTTTTCACATGAAACGTTTATGCCATTTCAGAATCACTTTTCAATGGATTTTTTTGTACTCAAAATTACCCAGACCAGATGGCTCTATGCTACTCTAAGAATCCTCTTTGAGACCGATCCACTCTTGACCAAACGGAAGTGGGAAATAGGAGACCTCTTGCTCATGGAACTCCTGAAGGAAATCACCTGCAGCCATGAAAGGATGAATGGCTGTCTTGGGTGCAATTTCCAGTGCGCTCTTTAAGCTCGTTAGCGTCCCGTGGAATGCCGTCCTTTATGCTGGCAATCCTCCCACTCTCCCACTCTCCCACTCCTTTGTCGCCGCTTTTCTCTTGCGAGAGCTACTTTTCAAGAGTTCATAAAAATCACTTCAACTGTGTGCAATATTTCATGATTTTGAGCGTCAATCTTTTGAGCGTCGCTTTCCTTTTTTCCTTTTCCCTTTTCCCTTTTCGCTCATAGTTTGGGCCTGGCCTGCCCTGGCCGGGGCCTTCCCTTTCAGACCCTTCCCCCCCCCAAGTCTTTTGTGGAGCAGCAGCCAAGTTCGCTCTTTCGTTCTACTGCACACACGAAAATTTAATTATGTTGTTTTGTTGCTGTTGTCCCCCGGACATTGTGCTGCCGTGCTGCTGGAACGGTGCTTTTCATGGCCGACTTTTGTCACAGTTGGAGAATATAAAATAAAATAAGAAAAAGGAAGCCATAGATACTTTGGCAGATGCACAGATACTCTCTAAAACCATAGATACTTGCGTAAGGATGGGAATATCTTTCGAAAATACGACAAGAATCGAAGAGCAGTTGATCGATTTTGATGCCCTATAAGGTAGGTATCGGTAGGCAGTCTTTTAGAGGTTCGAACCCTATATACTCCTTATACCCTTTATCCCACTTTCGGTTTGAGCCTTGGAAGAAGTCAAAGATAAAAATATTTTCACAGACTTTGGCATGATGTCACCTCCTCTCCCACTTTTAGTATCATCAAATTGGAAAACTATGAAGGGAACAGGGAAAATTGTGTGCCAGGAATTGAAAGGTAATCAGATATGAGAGGAGTCTAAAGAGTAAAGAATAAACGATCGTTTGAAAATATATATATATTTAAATGTATTTATGTATATATTCTGAAATATTATTTACAAAAAAAATGCAAATCTGTCTGAACCATAGAAAAGTCTTATCCGAAATAAGTTTTCTTGGAATTTTCCACACGAGTTCATCGTTTGATTCACTGGAAATTGATAACCGATAAAGCTGGCCTGACTTTTAATTGAATTTGCATCTAAAGAAATTTCTGTTCATACATGATTGATCCTGATCTTGATCGAACAGGCTGTTTGCTATCAAACCTGTTGTACCATAGGGTCTCCAAGTTCAGCTTCAATCGGTTTGATCTCGAGCAAACCCGTCAATTGCAGGTTGGCTCGAGCATGTTCGATCCCGTAAGTGAGTTGAGCATTGAACATTTAGTTACCTGGCGGTTTCTTTCGATTTTCTGCACGCAATTCAGGAATTCCATTGAATCCATAAACCACACATTTCTTATGGATTCTGGAACCTCAGATGGAACAGATTGGAATACGTTAAATGTTTTCCTCCACACAGAATTCAATGAAGCTAATATTCGATGGCGATTCTGAGTTGCAAGTGGGAGATTAGGAGATTTCATTAGGCCACAATTGGGATAAAAATACTCGTATCCGTGCGAATATTTTCTTAGTACATGTTTTATTATGTGGTCTAAAATTAGCCCTTATCCCTTGTGTGTTTTGTGTGTTTTGGGCTAATTTATACGACTAATTTGATTTGCAGGGCATTAGAATTTACGATTGCACTGCGGCCTTTGGAGGCTTTTATGTCTATGGCTGTCGTAAAAGACTTGCTGCACCAGACGAGGCCCCTCCCCAGCTAAAAGTCATAATTGAGCCAACACGAACTTTACGAGAAGCGGTTTGCCCCCACCACCCACTCTCAGCCCTTAACAATCAATTTACATACACTCGTATGCAGAGGAGTGCTGAGACATTCAGTGGATAAATTTCAATGCAACGCACGCTACAGGAAGTACGTACGTACTTTTGCAGGCTAATTCAGAGGCCAGCCGCTCCTGAGACTATTAACATAATCCCACTGTCGAGGCCAAAGACAAATCCATCAAAGTTTCTGAGTATCTCAGCATCTCAGTTGATGATGCTGATGATGGAAATGGTAAGATGGGAATGAGAATGGCAAACGTGTGGCATAATAAAACTAACAATCGTAAACCGGGGCACGAATCTCGCTCGCTTCGCTTAGAACAACTCTCGACAGGCAGTCTGACAGGCAGTCTGACAGGCAATTTATGCTCTCATTTGCCCGAGAGTCGTTTCTCGGCAAATCATTTGGGTTGAGTTTTAGTTTTGTGTGAAGCTAAATTATCCATTCGGTAAAATGCACTTTCATGTGGAATTTATTTTCAGGCTGGGAGTTCTTTCAAAGTTTATAAGAAGAAAGGGGGGATCAAGATATTCTCAATCTGTAAGGAAGTTGGAAAATATAATGCTTGGCTGCTCTCAAGTTCTCAAGTTCAAGTTATCTTCCTTCCTCTCAAATTCTGTTTGATATCAATATATCCACGTGTTCGCTCGAGTTGTGAACCTCACATAGATCAAACATGTGCGAGCCAACATACCAACAGCGGTTCGATGTGCTCTCAATCAAACAGATCGAACCTGACGTTCGATAGACCTCCGGTCTACAGCGTAGATCAAACATTCATAGAGTACTTTTCCTCCTGAAGTGATTAGGATTTCAATTCATAAATTAAGCCCAATTTCAATTAAAAATTTACACCGCACTTCACTCGGCAATTAACACACTCTTCAAATGGTACACACTCTTCTTTGATGAACTGCATAATTGATCACAGACGCACACACACACACACAAACACTCACATTTGATGACAATTATTTTGAAAATACTTTTAAGTGGTTTTGTGCAGAAATTTATTGAATTATTAATTAACTGCAATTGCATAATAAAAATTGAATATTATTGCTGTCATCGGCCCCAGCTCCAGCTCCAGCAACGCCCTTACCCAAAGTGAATTGTGCATCATTAAATTAATTTAATTGCATTCATAATTGAATTGATTTAAATGCCTGCTGCTGCTGCTGGGGCTGCTGCTGGTCTTCTGACTCGCACCCAAAGTGCATTGGTGGGCTTAGAATAATTGATGACATCTGACATTAAGTACACTTGACAATTCCCAACCTTCTACTTGAAATGCTCTGCATTTAAGGGGTGGCGGGAACTCGAGTGTTTTTTTGTGTTTTTTTTAAATGAAAAAGAATCATTTAAATTCGATTAAACTTGGAGGATAGTTTATTATTTTTAGAAGCCATTTCCGCCTGAAGTAGTGGAATTCCAGGCTTTTACCCATTAAAGATCCCCAACTGGAGGACGTAGTTTTGATCTGAAATCCTGAATTTTTTTTTTCTTTTGTTTGTTATTAATTTTTTAGGAATATGAACCAAACTCCGGCCAAGAGAGTTGAAAATTGAATTTTTTGGAGTTGTTTCAACAAAATTTCATGTTTTTATATCATTTACAATAATACAAATATTTAACGTATTAATATTATTCCGGATGATTCATATTGATTCATATTTTTTGTGACTGTATTAAGAATATTCACACAAATTTTCACACCGATTTGTCAGTAACTTTTCGAATTCCGTTTTGAAACTTGAACCATATATTCTTGAATAATTTTACTAACAATTTATACAATAAATAAATCTTTTCTTTAGAAATATCTAAAACAGTTTCCCCCGCTTAATGTAGGAAAGGAAACTCTTTTTTTTTCGCACTATATCTGTGGGCTTTTCGACGAGGATTTAACTAATTTCATTATTAAGCATTAATCATGCACCGCATGTTAATAAATATTAATGGCCATTGGGGAACGGCAGCAGCGGCGGCTGCAGCAGCAGCGGCAGCGGCAATTGCCAATTTTAGGCCATAAAATTGCTTGAATATTTTTGCATTAAAATGCACTGATTTATGGACATTGAAGCGGCAACAAAAACCAACAGCCCGGACAAGTTCATTCAACGAGTGGCGTTACAGCAGAAAAACAAAAACAAGAACAAAAACAGACAACAAAAAATTCGTACAGAAATAGCAATTAATTATTTAATAATGAAACCAAATTGTTTTGTTTCCTAAAAGCGTCGCGACGCTGTAGATACACTACACAGGGAGAATGAAATAAATCACTCAAAATATTCAGAAGACAGACAGACAGTGCAAGGAGCCAAAAGGCAGGTTTTTTTTTTGTTCATTCTGGTCATAATATTTCTGGCTAAAAAAAAAATATATATTACTTTGAAATATTTCTTGAAAATTACACACTCAACTTGGAATATTTTCTAGTATTGATAGACCCCATGGCACATTCCGAATAGCCATTTTCTACCCACCATATAGAGTATCGTTTTGATGGTTCCTTTTGGCCATTTGTTGCATTCGTGGCAAGACTCGTCGCTGTAGCCAGTCTCTTGGTCATTAAATGCATCTGTGTGCAGCCGAAAAAAAAGAACTACAAAACTCGTTTCAAGAGACATAAAAAGAAAGCGAGACACACAGACGCAGAGAAAGAGAGAGAGAGGGTGTAGGAGAGCGGGGAATGGAGTGAAAAGTAGAGACCACAAGCAGCGGCAATGGGCAGTGGGAAATGGCGAAAAATGCTACCACCCCATGACCATTTCTATTTCCTTTTGGCCATTCCTAAAAAATTTGCATTTTTCATGCCACAATGTATAAAATTCATATTTATAAATCTTTTAACTGCTGCACACACACACACACACACATACACACACACACCAAAACGGGACACATCAAAAAGCCAAAGCCGAGTAGAAAGCGAAGTGAAAAATATACAGAGGAGAAAGAGAAGTGAAAAATGTGCAAAATAGGAAATGAAAATGATAGAAAAAAAACATAAAAAAAAAGTTAAGAATTGGCCAAGGGAGTAAAACTTTAAATACACTAATATTTAGGGATAGGAATCAAGATTTTTGGCTGGTTTTCGGGTATCGAAAAAGTCATTTCCGCCTGGTATTGATGTACGAATAAAACCTTTAGGAACTCTTTTTTTGTATAGATCTTTCTTACCCACTGTAAGGGTATCAAAACTAAAAAAAAAAAGATACAAAAAACATTCGCATTCACACTTTCCACATAAAAAAAATAAAAATGTTACAAAAAAAAAAAATGGAGACATAAAAATGTGTTGCAAGTCAGAAGTGAATGAATGAATGAATGTGAATGAATATGACTTTGCCACACCAAGCAGAACACAATAAAAAAAATGCTAGAGAAATGGCATTCCCCTCTCGGCCACGGAACTGAAACTGAAACGGAAAAGACCAGGCAAAGGAACGGAACGAAACGGAATGAAACGGAAGGGGAAGGGGAAGGAAGGCAGGCACAGCGCGCTGTGATTTTTCATTTGGAGTCCTTTTGCTGTGCTTTGCCACAGACCCAGCACCCACCCGCCCCTCTCCAAGCAGCCCCTTCCTGGGGCAACAGTTGTGTCCGGCACGCGTGTGGCATGCAACTGCAGAGGGACCCCCTCCTCCCGCCCTTCAGCTGCATTTATTAACAAAAAAAGAAATTGTTTAGCTTTTTTTTTGGCTACTACTTTTCGGCATATGAATAATAAATAAGTTTTGGTCACTTTGGGCTTGGATATAAAACAGAAAATAAAAAGCAATACAAGTGGGGACTATGGGAATGCTCTAAAAGCTGCCTTTGGTAGGATAGTGTATTCTGCAATATATTCTGATATAAAGGAAAGATGATAGACTGTTCAGAAAAGAAGAAAACCATCTTGCGAAGACGTTGAGACAGTTGGGTGAGCAATCATTTCTGTCATACTTGAAAAAAGGAATAAAAAACCCCCTAAGGATCTATCACTAGAAATTCTGGCCTGGCATACTCATTCAGTCAGCTAATAAGCTTTCTGTTTGCTTAGAGAATGGATTCTGCTCTGCATTTTATATGCATTTGAAATTCATAACATTTTTTTTTATTACTAGGCTGCGAGAGCTCAGTGAGTCCGGGAGGAGAGTTGTAGCATACTTTGCAGCGCACGCCAGTTTTTATTTGCTTTTTGGATTTTTCCGGTGCCGTGGCCTGGCGCTGGGAAGTGCAAGCATCTCTTTTTCTGGCGTTGGTATTTTAATTTTAGCCTGGCACGCGTTTGCTCAAAAATTAGCGTGATGCAGAAACACACACACACACACAGAACACTTATAGGAGCACACACACACACGGATACGTTTAACTTTTAGATCCATGTTCAAGGCGTTGACGTTGCACTTTTCACTGCCTGCACGCCAAAAAGGAACTTTTGAGACGCCCAAAAGTTTTCGCGAGCCAAAAAGAAAAAAGGTAACAGCCGTTGTGGTAGATACCCTTGAAGATCCATTTAATACCTGAGCCATATCACATGAAACGCACCTCCTTTAAAGGGTACACAAAGAACCGAAAGTCAAGTGAGGTGAGGTTTTGCCATAGCAGCCTCTCATCAGGCAGAGAGAGAGAGAGAGAGAGAGACCGAGAGAGAGACCTGTGCGTACGACAAGTATGATGACGACTATCTCTCGTCTGCCTGTCTTTCTGTCTCTCTGTCTGTCTGTCTGTCGCTGGCGTCCTAATTAGGCGCTGACTTTGGTGCCTGCTCCTGATGCTGCTGACTCTCACTCCGCCCAGTAGTTGCCCGCTTCGTTAATTCCGCGCATGTGACATTGTGTACATGAAACAATTATGCAACATTTACGCCCAGCTCAAAATATGGCAGTGTATTTTCTTAGAGGCTAGAAGCTTTGCAGAGAGGGGAAAATATCACAGAAAAGTTTACTCTTAACCAGGGAAAATAAGAGGGATATATTCTGTTGCAGCTTCTTTATCTTCTGTAGAAAATTATCGTAAGTTCTACTCGGAAAAGTTGACTTCTCTCATCTGCCAGGCAGTTGCTCTTCCACTCCTCCAGCATAAATACCCATTTTCTTTGAAAATCCTTAGGTTTTTCTTATAGGAAATTTAATTGCGTCTCTTTGGTTATACACATAGTAGCTGGAGACAGGTCTTCCTCGATTGTATTGAGTGCAGACCATCCCAGAGGCGTATGAAATGCCATCCATGAATCTTTGGGGACTGGCAAAAGCGCACACAATCCAGGAAAATAATAATAGAATCTTCGGGGGAAAGTAAAGGTTAAAAAGAAAGTCATTTGAAAGATTATCTAGCCACCAGAAATTTCATTTTAAAGGTGGTTTTATTTGTAGCACAATTCCACAGTTCTGGCCATTTTTTAAATGATTAATGATTTAATGATTTAAATGACAGATTAAATGGATTAAAAAATGAACTTTCAAAATTGTATGCACTCTAAGAAATATCATTCCTATGCGTGCTTCAATTTGGGAAACGATTTTTTATTTATAGCAAAGATCGTTCGCTGGCTCGCTGGTGTTCTGAGAAATATTATTGATTATTTTAATGGCATACATAAATGAAAAATTACTCATATAACTTAAGAATAAATGAACAGATCTGTTGAATTCTGTGGAATTAATTTTTACAGTCAGTACTCAAAGACTATAAGAGGGCAGGGACCGTAATAATATTTATAAGCTATATTTTAAAAATCCCACAATAATTATTAGATTTTAAGATTTACTAATAATCATAAATGAGAATAATTATTATACTAATTATTATTAATAATAATAATAAAAAAAGTAATTAATATTTTTGTTCCCTGCCAGAGGGTATATTCAATTCGTACAGATGTACCATATATAGAAGCTAAAAAGAGACATATAGTATATACAATCCTGGATAAAATAATAGAAACGGAATATATATTTTTTTTAACAAATTTAAAAAATTTGCTTCTGTGGAAAATTGTTTTTTTTTTTAATTTTTTTTTATTGTTAATGAAGGTGTTTGAACAATTTTTTAAATTATAACAAAGCAATAAATTCAAAAATCTTTATGTACCAAAAATAATTTTTTTTTTTAAATTGTATTCCTAAACAGCCCCAGTGAACGGGTCTGCCAGTCTTATATTTAAAGATACAAAAAAACATCAAATGCAAAATCATAAAAAATATGATATCTACTAGATCTACCCGATCTGGTTCCAATCGCAGCATTTGTATAGCCAAAATGAAGCATATAGAACCGGGTATCGACTGGTTTATTTATGGCCTAAACCCACGTAAGCCTTAAATCAGCTTTTGGTGGCATTTTGCTGCAGATTCATCGCAGATTCAGATTCAGGGAAATTAGCAGCAGCGTAAAAGTTCAAACAAAGCGAAATTAAAAATGAATTGCATAAAAGCGAATGCCAAATACACGAAATCCACCCCAAACATCCCCCCCCCCCCTCTCCATCCCCCTTGTGCATCTTGGCTAAAAACTTTGCTCACACAGCACAAAAAATTTTGCGCTGACTTCATTAAAAATTCCAAAAACGAAGAAGAAAATTCTGGAAAAAAAAACGAAGAAGGAAATTGCAGGGAAAATGAATGAGTCTGGGCCACAGCGAAATGGGGAAGGAGAGAGGGAGTGGACCTCAGACGGGGTCCATCGATTGAGTTCAATTGAGGGGCAAAAGATGAAGAGGAAGCAATTGTAAAATGGCCAGACCATGAGCTAAGCCAATAATCAAAGAGGGGGGAGTGGGTGGGCCATTGGGAGGGGGCTGCCGGGGCTGGATCTGAATCCATGCGGTGGTTGGTGGTGGTTGGTCTGCCTGGGCGGCAGCTAATTTATTACGAGCATTTAACAAGCATACTCTTGGGGGTCTCTCACGAGTCCGCTTTGATTTATTAGGTGTTTGGTTTAAAAAAAAAAAAAAACGAAACCAAAACCAAAACCGAAAAGAAGGAAAACGAAAAGGAGAAATAAAAGGAACAAAGAGGAAACAAAAGGAAGTAAATGCAGGAAGAAGCCTGGCAACAGGAACCAGGAGAGCAGGCGGCGCGGCATCAGGAAAGGAAACACTAATGTGAATGTAATTTGTAGTTAATGTGTTCTCGGTTTTTCGGGCGGCCATTTCGGGGGGTGGGAGCGGGACTGCAGTCCGTCCGGAATTTTAATTGTTCAAACAAAATCTGAGGGAAATATTCGCACCCCTCTGGGGGCTCGCTCTCAGAGCCGCGTTACGCCCATCAGGCGTCAGGGTCCTGGCCGTAGCTCAATTTATGCCGCATAAAGCATAAATTTCACGGTTGCTGGCATTATGTCTTAGATTTCCATTTATCTTGCTGCCGGATGGGGCAAGGGGAAGCCCAAAAGTCTTACCTTTAGATACTTTTCACTACGAATGCTTTAACAGAACTTTTTAGATAATATTTTCGTGGGAAAAGGGAACCAAATCTTAAGATTTCACTAAAGCCTTGCTTGAACATTCGATTTTGGACGGAGATAATGATCCCTTTAGAATCGTATGTTTTAATTGTAATAATCTTTATCATACTCTATCACAAAAATTATTTTTTAAAATTTTTGCTTAACATATTTACAATTATTTAATTTTTTCCCCTATAAAAGGAACTACTTTTAAATATGAATTAAATAAATCATGAATTAAATGAATAAAATAAAATAAATAAATAATAATTAAATACAAAAAAAAATAATAAAAAAATAACATAAAATAATAATTAAATAAAATATAAAAAATCTTCAGTTTTAGTGAAAAATAGCCGCTAGGCATAGTTTCTTCTGGAAATACAAAATGTACAAAAAATAACTTCCATAAATTCTAAATGATCCTATCCCCCCCTGCCAAAAAAAAAAACCAAGTCTATTCTTCACATTCTCCGAGTAAACTTTTTGTGTGGCTTTCTTGTTGCATCTGCCACAGAAATGCTAAATGTTAAATCACATTGTCGAGAGCTGGAAAGCCACCATTTCGTTTGGCTTGGCTCTTTCCTTTTGGCTTTTCTGGCATTTCGGCCATTAAAGGTCATAAATCACATCATAGCATAGAAATAAATCAACCCTTTTTATTATCAACACATCGCAATGTTTGTTATCGAAAGGGTTATTTATAGTTCTCCAGGGGAATTCCCGGAATCGTAGTCAGATGAAATTTGTGTGTGAATATATTTTAATGGAATTAACTGGGGAAAGCAGCGAGCATCCTGCGGCCCGCAAAAGATACCGTTGGGGGGTTTAAGGTTCAAGGTTCAAGGTTGGATTTTACTGACCGAATTGCCTACTTTACGGAGAGTCACGATTCTGTGTGTGTGTGTGTGTGTGTGTGTCGCCTGCAGAAAGCTCATTAAGCAAATCGCATTATTTGCTCATAAGAATACAAGGAGTAGCGCACCGTATATTTTCAGTGCACTAAAACCTCTCAGCATCAGAGAGCATCAGCATGCTCTGACAGGCCCACAAGGAGCTTCATTTACTCGCAATTGAAAGGCTGCCAAAGAGACACACACAAAAAGAGACAGACAGAGATAGAGATAGAGACAGAGACAGAGACAGAGTGAAAGAAAGAGAGCGACAGAGCAACAGAGCGACAGAGAGCTGAAACATGGCAAATGAATACATCATTAGCTGCATGAAATGTCCTTGTCGAAACACACACACACACACACACACACACATAGGAACTACAAGTACGGAAAGGTCTAGGCTAACGACTAGGGGCTACCCAATACAGCAATTCGTATAAAAGTAGATCTTCAAATATATTGATATTATAAAGCCAAAGCTTTACAAGTCTCCCAAATTGTGATTCTCAGATATATGTTTATTACATATATCCTTAATCACAACATACCCCTTGGCTGGACACGATTACAGGGTATTTACAAGTGGACAAAGAGTGGCTAAAGAACGTAGGAAGAACCAAAAACGAGTACCAAGACTTCATCATCATCAGCAGCAGCATCATCGCTATATGGCTACTTAAACGGCTTAGGTTTGAAGTGCTTATGCAACTTGTTAACTAATTACGTGCACAGGCAGCATAAAGTGGCTTAAAATAGGCACACACACACACACACACACACACGCACACATTGCTATAAGCCATAAGCATAAAAGCCACTCAAGGGTATTCGAAAATCGAGAGCAAAGAGGATATTTTAATAAGCCCTTTGCTGTTGGCACAGAAATATAATGATATACATATTAGATGAAATTAAGGAATAATTATGGAAAATATTAGGAAATTATACCCCAAGAATACTTGTTTTTTTTTTCCTTAAATATACATAATTAATAGTTTAATAATATATAATAATATTATATTTCCCTATCTTAGTTATAATAAATATGTGGGATCAGGGAAATGTACCAGAAAAAGGATCAGAGAAATGAATACGGTCTCGAGCCTCGAGGCAAAGATTTCGGGATCAAACTTTGTGAAGGGATGGCTTTTCGATTTATTATTAATTAATGAATATTATTATTAGTCTTATCTTATCTTAGAAATAGACTAAATTATAGATACTTTCAATATATTTTGTCATAGTCGATAGCCCTGGCAGCTAGTACTATTTAGACTCATGTCGGACTTGATTTTGCAAGCGATTCTTAACTTAAGAATCTCAAGTAAGTATCGTCGCTGTACTATTGTGCGCTTAACAGCACCGCACAGCTAACAGCCTCTGTTAACTAACAGCTCGTCACAAGTTCGATGTGTTTCCGATCAAACCGATCGAAGCCGAACACGAAGCTTTGAACTTGTAACAAAGGTACAGTATCTCAGGTCCAACAAGCTTGAAGCAAAATACGTAATGTAACCCGTACGGGTCATAAAACGAGTCCATTTAATTTAAAGATCGATACATTGTTAACATCAAAGGAATCGACCATATATAGATCATTTTTCATGGCCTAGAAATGTCCCTTAACACAACCGCAAGCAAGGCATTCACATTAAAACTATCTATGTGTGGAAACTGTGAGGCAATTTTCAGTTTGATAAGAAAATTTGAGCATGGAAGTGGAGCCCAAGCCCACACCCACAGACACGGACACTGACACAGACACACACAGCGCACTTAAGGGCTCTGTGCACCTCGGAAAACGCTCCATTTGCCGGGGAGGGCAAAAATCCTGTTTGATAATTTACAGTGTTTATTTTATAAGACTATTAGGGGAAGGACGAGACTCAGAGGCAATTAAGTTTTCTGCCAAAGAGCTCTGTGCCATATGTGGGTGTGCGTTGGCGGGTGAGGGAGTGTCAGAGGGTCTTATAATTTATGGGCGAGTGTGTGTGTGTGTGTGTGTGTGGAGACGTGGCAGTATCTATGTGGGAGCAGCATGTTGACAAGCAAATTGCGACATAAATTGCCATCCGGCTGCCATAGGAACTAATCGCATTGAAATTTATGGAAAATTAATTTTTCACTTTTTGGCCGAGAAACGATTTACCAAAAATTGTACAATTGGTTGAATGGAATCAACGACTAAAATAATATTTAAATGAAATGGAATTATGTTTGATTTGTTCCCTTGCTCCCAGTTTCCCTCTAATGAGAGCCACATTTTGAATGGAAAATATTCCATGAAACAGGATCATTTTAATTTCCCATTTATCAGCATCAAAAACAGCCCTGTCCGCCGCACCAGCTGCAAAAATCTCTCAAATATAATTAACCAAAAAATGTGCAAAAAAAAGGCGAAACGGAAGCGTATTCAACAATAGGAATAAGAATTTGTTAATGCCAATATTGAAATACATATTTGCCCACTTTTCTGAGCTAGCCATACAATTTCCGCCCATCTCCTTGCCCCCTTTCCACTTCCGGGCGAAAGGCAGAACTTTGATGTTTCTTCCCGGACTTGTCGCAGGCGATGGGAATTTTTAATTAAATTGTAACCGGCAGCTATATTCAAATTTTGTGACGTCTTGGCAGCTGTTCAATAAATTAATTTCCCCTCTCTTTCTCTCTCTCTCTCTCTCAATATCGATGGGATCTCATGGTTTTCCTGAAAGGGAAGGCGTTTCCGGTCACAGCTCTGACGCTGAGATGATGTTTACCTTTTTAAGCAATTGTTCCTGGCTTTGGACTATTGGCCAAGTTGAGAGCCACTTCCTTAGTGTTGAAATACCGTTGGCAGTGAGTATTTCACACAATAGCTGCCCATCTGAATAATCAGGAAATTCGTAAATCAAAACTTACGCGCGCTTTGACGCGCCAGAAACTGGTTCAAAAGATCGCTCCATGGAACCATGGAGCCAGTTGGCAGCGCCACTTTTCAATATATCGGACCGAGAGGGTGGTAGTGGAAAGGGAGAAACGAGGAGAGCAAGAAAAAATACTCGACGCCATCTAATTTAAGTTGAATAAGTTTGACTTTAGTATTCTTAATTAATTGACTAGACAGACAGAGACAAGTTTGTTTAGTCAGACGGCACAGCCGCATTCAGGACCCGCAAACATTTAATTTTAGAACTCGTCCTTTTGCGTTTCCACCTATGCTAGAAGCCACTTGAAACCCTTTTCAACAGGCAAGTTTATTTTAGGGATGGAAAAACACATTTCTGCTTAATTTAAATGCCAATTGCTGGGCCAACAAAATCAGAAAACAAAAAACTTTGCAGACAATTGAAAGCGAGGCAAAAACAAAGTAAAAACAACACCCAGAGAAAGGTTCCAGGAAAGACAAGGCAGAGAAAGAAAGCCCAAAAAGCAATTCAATATAATAAATCACACCTTTGTCACTCAATGCGAAAGCGTATTTTTTTTCCAATTAAAAGCCAAAGAACGCTTCTCTGCAAATTACTTTAACCTTTCGTCGACCATCGGGAGGGTGGGCTGTCCTGGCCTGGGCTGCCGACATGTAATTAGTTGACAAAAGGTGTTCTTCGTCGTTGCTGCTGGCCGGATTGGTAACCGGAATGGGCCGGGTCTTAATTGAATTTTTATCTCAGTTCGTTGTGGCTCCTCTTTATCCGTGAATCCTTCTAAAAAGCGGGGCACAGAGGGTAAGAAAAAAGAATTCCAAAGAAAAAAGGATTCAATTCAGTCAAGAGGGAATTTCAATTGCTAAGCAAACTTATGTAAATTTGTGAGAGATTTTCTTGGCTGGAAATCGTTGGATGTTGAGAGGTAAAATATATAAACTAATAATTTGCCAATAAATCCAAGAAGCTAGTCATTTTTTTTGTAGGCATCACGGGCATGTACTATTTTGGGATAAATATGCTTTAAAGGCTCTCAGAGAATGAATTGTGTATTGAAAAGAAACCCAAATTTAAATTAAATATTGTGTTTTAAAATAAAAATAAAATATTAATGAAATAGAATTCACTTTGATTGAAATATAAATGTATTAAGAAGTCTCTTTTAATACGGCCCATATTTAATTAAAATATAAAATACTTAAAAATAAATATTGAATAATAGAATAAATTTGTACGAAGTTAATTTAATTTAAATTGAAATAGTTTTTATTTAAAGATGAAATATATTTAATATAAATTGAATTTAATATAATTGTTTTTATTAATTAAATTTATTTTTAGTTTAAAAATGGAATATGACATTTATTTAATCTAAATATAAAATATATTTAATTTAAATATGAAATATATTTATATATATATTCGCGATTCGCGAGTTTGTTCATATATTTCTTTGATCCTAAGCCAATCTTTTGGAATGGAAAATTACTGTAACCGTGAACACTAATACCCTTTCAGTACACAAATTTTCTTGTCAATACCATTATCCGTATTTCAGTACTAAATTTTAAACATTTTATCCTTAATATTAGTCTGCTTGCCGCACCCCTTTAATTATTTTTCAGCACTTAATTTCTTTGGCATACTTTTTAGGGCTAGTCCGAAGGATAACACAACAAGGAAATTGTTGAGAGAAATTAAAAGAAAACATAAATTTGCAGTTTTATTTTAGAAAACAAGGGCAACAGAATACCGTGGCTTTAATTGCTGTGAACTTGGTGGGTGCCATGCCCACACCAACGCACATGCCCCCCCCTCCCCCCCACCCCATTCTAAAGCTATTGTTGATTCTCTCTATGCGGTTCATTGTTTCGCATTTTGGCTACACTGCAGGACAACCACCGCCGATGCCATTGTTGCTGCTGCTGCAGACGCTGCTGCTGCTGCTGCAGGGTTGTCCTGCGCCCAGAGGGCGGTCATCAAACCGCAGCAACAATGTCAGCAGCAGCATAAGCCGATTGCGTGGAATTTCGCCATTGTGTCCCCCCCCCATCATGCCCCACCACCCGTTCGATTGCTCCTCTGGGATTTGCCGCACAAAGTCAAATGATAAGTCAATTGTTTGGCTTGAAATCTCCGACCCCAAAACATTTGAATCGTTGTCTTTGCTCTCATTTTAGCCAGGGGTAGGAAAAGAGGACATATAGAAGGGAAAAAAAACTGCAACTAAATGCAGCTCGGGGGTTTTTGGGTTCAATTATTAACCAGTATTTAGTTTCAATTTGTGTGCTGGCCCAGAACCAGCTAATTGTTTGGGCCCTGCCTCTGTTTGGCCAGTCCAGTCGATTGCCATTGGCTTTTATGGCCGCCACCAATTGCGCTTAAGTGGGGGAGAGTGGGAGAGGGAGAGGGTGTGAGGGAGGGGAAGGTGGGGAAGGTGGGGTGGAGGGAAAGGCAACTTTACGAGCGGTCCTTCAACTTGAGCTGTAGCTCAATTCAAATGTGGCACGCAAACCAAATCAAGTGCTGTGTATGTGTGTGTGTGTGTGTGTGTGTGTGTGTGTGTGTGTGTGTGTTTGCCCATCTTCTTGTTGCTTCAGTAGAGCTCTGGGGAAGCCTTAAGGCATTCCATAACAATTGTGTGTAGAGAGAGAGAGAGAGAGAGAGAGGGAGAGCGAGCAATGCTGGACCCTGAAGATACCCTAAAGGGAGTGGCATAGTAATTCTGTGCAACAGTCCCCATATACCCCCTTATGCCCTCGTATTTGCAGAACAAACAGTTGCCATGGGAAATTATTAGAGACAAATAAATTAAATTTTATGGCTTTTGGGGTGCGCACACGAAAGCAAAAGGTGAGTCACGGCACAGGACCAAAAGGAATCACAATTCGATTGGGCGTGGGGCTTTCCTGGAGAGAGCAATTAAAGATTTAGTTGAAGCTTATTGGAGGCGTATGATGTACGGAGTGGGCGGGGGGCCCCTGCAATTTCCTTTGGCTCCATTTATGCAAAAAACTAAAAGTTAAGTTTTATGCGAACTCCGAACAACAATGCAGCTGCAGCGAAGGGCGTGAAGGGGCTGGAAATGGATGCTGTGCTTAACAAAGTTATTGGCTTTTTCTCTCTCTCTCTCTTGAGCAATCTTGGGGCATCATCAACACTCCATCCTGATACGCCAGATACTGGTAGGGGGAGTCCTTCCCTGTGCGTGGCCATCTCCATCTCTCTCCAGCCAGTTCTTGGCCACCTTTTTGTTTTTTACAAGCACTTTGCAAATATTTATGGCTGAAAGGCAGCGTAAACAATAAACTCATAAACTGCAGCGGCGATGTCTGCGTCACAGGACACACAGGACGACACTCTGGACGAGTAAATCGATTTTTAAAATGAATTATGTTTACATATAGTACATGTAAACGATATGCCCGCCCAATGGCCATATTACCCGGATATTGTATATAATATTTTACAACATTTAGCCCAGAGTCTCTCGATCTGGGGATATCCTTTAAAGGAATGAATGCCAGATCATCTCTGGATTTGTCTTCAAAATTCTAGAATATTTTAGAGATGAAGGAAATATTGTATAACGTACCCAAAACTCAGGCTTTACAGGGTATCAATGGGTCTTCTTATCCTCCAATTTACGGAGGCATGAGGCTGAACAAAAAACTACGTTTCATACTCGTATTGTTTGCCGTGCACTTTGGCAGGATGCGCTGTCTTTTGTTGGCCAAAGACCTGCCTGATTCTGTGGCACATATGCATATAGTCTGGGGCTATGGCTATGCCATGGTTCCTAGAAGCACAAGTGCATTTTATAAATTAGCTAAATATTTTGTCAACCATCCTGCCACCCACCCACCCATACACACACACGCCACACCCTGTGCTGCTCCTTGACCAAACAGTACGCATATGCATTCGAAGCTCTATTTGCTGAAAATTGTGAGTGCCAGAGCCAGAGTTGCCAACAGTACGTACTGTTTGTTATTGTGCAAACATTTATCAGGAAGAGCGCTCTGGGAACTCAGGGCACACAAAATGACAGAGGGAGGGACAGAGGGAGGATGGTATGAGTTGGGGGGGTCTACACTGTAATTAGAAGGCGACGTTGCGTAAAATTTTCCTAAATTCTGAGGCAAATACACAGCATCTGAGTGTGGCAGTGGCAACGATATGAAAGGGCAAACACCTACAGGTGCTGGAATATAATTAGAGCATTTCTTTCGTGCATAGATGGGAGACCAGAAAATCCCAGGAAACTCCAGAACATCCCAGAGAACTACAATTCAAAAGAAAATAATACAGAAAACACTCAACTGGATTTGTAAAAAAATACAAAATGATATTCTTTGGCATACGTTTTTTATTCAATTTAATTCGACATTTATCATGTGTCCTCTTAATTGCTTACATACATTTATACTGCATTCCTTTAATTCCATTTTTTTGTTGGCAAAATGGAAAAATGGCTAATAAACTGACATTGCCACTCACAATTCCAAATTGTAATCTTAATTGCCATGAAAATGTCAAATGGAAGTAAATCTACTACTACCATTTGAAGAGCTCAGAACAGAACGCACACAACACACAAAAAATGTACACAGAACAGAACTGAAAATGAAATCCAGCAATAATTGTAGTTCATAACAATGGCCAATACAATTTACAAATGTACAATTGAAAATTTTGTAGCAACAAGAAATGAAAATGGAAGTTCCGAGCTCAATAAATGTGAAGATTGGATACGCTTTATGAGAATCAACTCCATTATCTTTGTCAATTACTATACATTTGATGCAATATTTGTATGTCGTCGCAAGCGAGAGTAGCGAGTGAGCCGGGGGTTGGCGGACGAAACGAGAGCTTAGGAGGCTTGCCCATTTTTATATCAAATATATTTTAGTCTTTCATTTAATGCAATTTCCATTTCTATGCCATACTCGAGGGTAAAAGCCAAAACTCTATATTTTATTTCACACACGATCAGTGCCAGAATTGTATCATCTTTGATTGAAACTCATGAAAATCCTCTTACCATTGTTAGAGTATACAAATTTGCATCGCATTTACAAGCATTTTCCTTCTGTTTCCCGATCTATTTGGATGCTGTGTAACAATCGGAACTGGGCCAAAGGCTATCCATCTTCTCACTACCTGAACAATCACTCAAAATATATACATATAGATAGGTATACATGTATATAAACATGTACATATGGCACATCTCTCTCTCTCTCTCCTCTCTGTTCTGTTGGCCCAACAATTGTCGACTACAAACTCTTGTAATCCTAATGAATCCTGCACCTATTTATTTTTCATTGTGGGAAATTGTGCAAATGCCATGACAACATTTCGTTTTTGGCCTCCTCCACATACGAGGCACAGAGAGACCACTTTTACCCCCACCTCACACCCCCAAACCTGACCATCGCACGGGGGTGCCAGTGTGTGTTCAATTGTTTAAATGTGCTGTAACAACAATGATGGAAAAAGAAGAGAACACAGAGCAGGAAAAATACGCTGGGTTTTCTGCACAACGAATAGGGAAAACCCCTTTAAAAGGGGATAGAATATATTTACGAACTCATTCCGAAGGACTACAAGTCTTATGAAGTTATGCTTCCAAAAACAATTTTTCTGGTATTTTTATAATATTTTTTGGTTTTTTTTTTTAATGTTTTCCAAAATGTTGTATATTTTTCTGGTGGTTCTGCGTAGTTTTATTATTTTTATGGAATTCTGTAGTATTTTATGGTATTTTCTGGTATTTTCTTGCATTGTTCTAGTATTTTCTTGAATTTCATATATTCTATGGTATTTTCTTGAATTTCAAATATTTTATGGTATTTTCTAGAACTTGTCTATCTGTGTATTTCAGGTATTTTTATTATTTTTTTGATATTTTCTATTGGTATATATTAGTTATAGTATTTTGATGGAATTTTGTAGTATTTGATGGTATTTTCTACATTTTTTCTGACTTTTAGTACACACTACTTGTACACAAAATAAATACTAGTATATCCCAAGTTCCTGTCAATACCCCTGTCAATCCGCACATTCCGTTAGGGTATCCAAAAAACAAGACATATACCGATACCGATGTAGAATCTCCTCTGCTTGTTGCTGTTTACACACATCACACAGACAGAGGCAGGCACAGACACAGACACAGACAGAGACACAGAGTGAGGGATATGGAGAGAGAGATATAGGGAGGGGCAGGGCTGACTACTGCTTCTGCCTGCTGCTGGCCGACAGTTAGACAGTATTTGCTGTTGTTTGCTTGTTACTGTTTTACATGAGGCATTGCCTCTCATCAGTTTAATTAGTTGGCAATGCTCTTGCTCTGCTTTTAGCAGTACGTCCCCAGCCAGCCAGAGAAACAAAAGCCTTAGCCGAAAACAAAAATAATAAATGTTTTGTGTTCTGTTGATGGAACCTCTATATATTGAACTGCTGGACGAAGCAAGGCCGGTCATATGTCCTGTTTTGTGTGAGTTTCAATATTTTATATGCAATGAAGAGTAACTGTTTCTCTTAAATTTGCTAACCACTATTTTTCTCAGTATATTAGTTCTTTTCAGTATTATTTCACATTATTGATTTGTATCTTTCAATTTGTTTAAGCAAAAATACTGAATGCAAACAAAATAATCCACTCGCATGTCCCAGAAAAGGGTTTAAAAAATAGTCCTGTCATAAGATAAAAAATCGACTAGTATTTCGGGGTTTTCTGTATCATTTGCATTTGTGTTTTAGATTTTCCCTTCACAAATGTTTCACAAATAACTCTCTAGCTTCTGTTGCAAAAATGTGCAACAAAACTAATATTATTTTGCTGGTGGAATTTTTGGGATTTTTGCGTGTGCAATATTGCCACGCCCTCGTGCATTTTACACACAAAAACCACTCAGCTAATTGCTTTTCGAATGCATTTTCAATTGCCAGACGAATGCAAATTGTTTCAGTTTTTCCATACATTTTTTTGGCCGTGTTTTTCATGAAGAGTTTAGTGCATTTTCGGAGCTATTTAGTTAGCGGACTACTGTTAGGGAGATCGTTAGAAGAAGGGGTCCATCAGTTTGATAATACAACTTTCTTGCATGTAGGATTTTTTCACATAATATTACAGTATAAACTTTTTTGGTATTTTCTTGTGTTTTAAAGTATTCAATGGTAGTTTTAGTTGTATTTTTTAATATTTTAAAGTATTTGTGTGGTATTTTTCTAATATTTATTTTAGCTTTGTGACAGAAATAAATTAAATCATGACTGACGAATTTTATTGGATTTTTGACATATTTTTCTAATAGAGTTCTGGTAGTTTCCAGTATTTTCTGATACTTTTCAGTATTTTCTGGTATTGTAAGGTATTTTAGAGTATTTTCTATTATTTTGAGGTATTTCCTGGTATTTTGTATTATTTATTTAAGTATTATATCAGAAATTAGTTGTCTAGTCATAGTTTTTCCGATAATTTTGTTTATTTTATTCTTTAAAATATACTTTTTAAATATAAAAATTTATAGGTATTATTATATTATATTTATTTTAAGCCTTTTTAAATTTAATTACAGCGTATCAATATTTCGGCTTCCATTCACAATTTCCATTGTTGGCTCTCTTGTTGGGACTCTTTCGAATCTAATTCATATTCTTTTTCTATTTTTTTGGTTGCCAAAAAATCAGTTAGTTTTCTCCATATATATCCATGTGGTATCGCCATCATTGAAATCAATTAAGTATCTAATGCATGTACAAACGACTATGCATGTACATATGTGCATTTGTATGTGTATATGGGATGTGTTAGGAATACACTTGCGCCTGACGCTTTTCCAATTTTTTTCGATAGTTTTTCATTTTGTATTCTATCCAAAAATCGGTTTGCATAAACAAATGCAAACGTTTGTTTGGAAAACAATTTTTGGTTATGCATTTTGTCGGTTTTAAATTGGTAAAAAATATACAAAAAAAAAAAAAAAAACGGAACCCAAAAGAAAAAAAAGAAAAGAATGAAAAATCGAACTGGTTTGTAGACAGAAAATGTGCATTTAATGGTTTGCAATTTCAATGCGCTGCAGTTTGTGCGAACAATTCAGGAATTGGCGGAGATTCCTTTTAACTGCCTCGTTAGCCAAGGCATCGAACCGATTCACGGAAAGGAATGCTGAAATCGAAAACGTTACCCCCAGACCCCCTTCGTCCTCGTAGTGGTAGTCGCCGTCGTCGTCGTCGTCATCATCATCATCGGACTACCCATAGATTTATCGTTTTTATGCGCTGGAAATCACATTAGCCGGCGAGCGTAAAACCAAAGAAGCGCATAAAAATTCTGTTCCGTTCCGTTCTGTTCTGTTCTGTTCAGCAGTGGGAAAGAAAATGCACGGGATGCATGGCCGCCCGAATACGAATACGAAGCGAGAGCGAAACCCCAATACAAGATAGCTCAGGAAAGTGGTTCGACCCATACAGGGTGTTTGTGGCCAAGGTTCCCCTTGCTTTCGACCAGAAAGGAAACGTCTGAAGAAAGTGTGGTTATGGTTTTGAATAATTTCCCAATAGTTCGAGAATATCTCTCTATTATACATATAAAAAAATTTCTGGGTCGTTGTTCAATATTTCACTGATAACGAAGCGAGTGAGCCGGGGGTTGGTGCAAGAAGGCGCTTTTTTTTTCTTGTATTTCTTTTATGAGCTATGCTTTCTGAATATGCTACGATTAAGTATCCTTATTCCTTGTAAGATATTTCATGTTCTACTTCCAACCCCCAAGGACACCCTGTTTTGTCCTTGGTGAAATGCATTTCGCGTCTGGCTTAAAATCATTGAGACACAGAACGGGGATAAGGGGTGGAATGGGTTGAGCTGGGATGGATGACTGGGGAGATGCTAAAATAAAAAGTGCTTGAAATTATAGAAGGCATGCAGCTTACCCACTCATTTCTCTCCGATGAAGTTCCCATCCCATCCCGATCCCTATCCTAGTGCCTGCCTGTTACTCCTACCAGAGAGTAGAGTCCTGGAAATTGTTGACTGAGTGAGTGAGTGGGTTGGTTGGTTGGTTGGTTGGGGGTCTTGCACATGAAATATGAGTTAAGAAAATTGATGACAAACATTTCAACGTTTATTGCATAAAATTACCATAAAATATTGCATGCAAGGTCCTCTTATTTTTTTGCACTGCACTATTTCACCATTTCTTTGCTCTTGTTCTAGGGTAAACCAGCTCGTTATAAAAATGTTCCCAACGATTTGCCCAGAGAGAGCCCCAGAGTCAGAGTCAGAGCCAGAGTAAAGGCCAGGCCATAATTGCAATACGAGAAGGCCAAGAAGGACAGGAATGTACTTCGGTTCAAAGAGGGTGAGTGGCAAAAGTAAACATATTTATCTAAACTTTAAAGAGCGGGGATTTAATTCAACAATTGGCCAAAATATGCCTAACAAATATGGCTATGTGTGGGTTGCGTGTGTGTGCTTGTGGCCTAAAAGTGTGTGGCCAAAATAAATTGATAAAATATTTAAGGGATTTATTGGTTATGGAATTCCGTAAGGGGAATTTAATATTGTTGTTCCGGGTATCCATTGTTATATTTTCAATGGTCTGTCGTATGGGATATGCCTACTCAAAATTCATTTAGAGAAAAGCTGTTTGATGATTACATAGAAAATAATCGCAGGATTATGGAGGTTCATTTGGAAAGATATTTTCCTCCACCTGAGGTATATTTTGTTGTCAGATTAACAACTTGAAAAGTCACTTAAAATACCATGAACTCTATGAGTCCCTGAATCCTCAAAGAATTTCCATTTTCTTGGCCTCCATCTTCATCAGCAGCAACTGCAGTGACTCCTCCTGCCTGGGGTATAATTAAAAATAATGAAAATAGGTAGACAAGGAGGAAAAGTTATCTACAGAATGCAACTCCCGCTAAAGGATTCCTTGGAGCTATACAGTGCCTGTCATATTTATCAGTTTACCCTTCACTCTGCACTGCACGGTGCCTGTTGCCACTTTAAATTGTTGCCTTTCGCAAGCGAAGATGTTGCCAAAGGATGCCTCTGAACGCCGCACCCACTAGAGTGTCCTGTCCTGCGCCTGTCCCGATTCTTGTGCTCTCCTGTTGCCAGCTTCTGTCCTGGACACCACCACCGCAGGCTACATTATTTGACGTAACCAAAGTAATTTTAATTTTCACTGCAGCACTCAGAAAGCATCATCAGCGATGGGTTCTCGGGCCTCAGGGAAGGACCTGGACCTACCAGCCAAGTGGCACTACAATGCACTCTTGAGCAAGAAGTGGGCCCGAGATGGATCGACAACGAGGAGGAGGAGGAGTAGGAGGAGGAGAAGGAGGAGGGTGGGTCCGTCTGGTTGCTTAAGCATATTGTAAATAGACTACATAATGAGCTACGTTTTGCTTTTGCTCCCAAGACACTCAGGTGGAAATTGAGTGAGTTGAGCAAAGGCAGGACCAGGACCAAAGGAAAATGTGCAAAATGAATTGAACTTTGGTTTTTTTTTCTATGTTGGTTTTCTATGGGTTAAGTGTTGCTTGTGGCCATAAAAGGCGCTCTTGTTGGCCAAGAGCCATGTCCGTGTGTCAGTGTTGGGAAAACCTTAAATGCATTATCACAAATAATGAGTCTGGTTACAATCGGAGCATTATTATAGGTAGAATGAATAAAAGAAGGTCGAAAGATAAAGCCACAGGTACACGCAGATCAAGTAGTATTTTTTTCAAATATATACAAATCAGGGATCTTAAATATTTAAATTTTTGAATACAAATGATACATTTAGGAATTTTTTTTATGATTTTGATTGTATAAAATTTTAAAATACAAATTAATTTCCTATTTTTAATTATTTAAATCACAAGTAATTATTATTTCTAATCGTTATAACATATTTATAATTATATAATTCCGAGTATTATAGTGTCGCGACACTTTTGCCACTATTTTTCATGGTTTCTTTCATATTTTTTGCCCTGGAATCATTGCTTAATTTCTAACAATTGATTTCTATTGATTATTTGTTTGTTTTGTAGAAATTTGTGACAGAGGAGTACATTCTTTCGAGTTATATACCATATTAATAATGATTAAAATCTAATATTTTTGTGAGAGTTTCTTTTCAAACAACAAAATGTTGGTGTAAGAATTTGTTAAATGATATATCAGAGAATTTTCAAAGGCATCTTTGGGCATTTCTGATTTACCATAGACAAATAAATCTATAATATAAGCGATGCTGATGCTGGTACATAGTATATGCAAATGAAATTTACATAGATCTAAAATGAATGAAGTAATGCCATAATTTAATTTAGTACCGCAATCAAGTGGTTCAGAGCTGAAAATGTCTATTTTTTTGTTTGGTTTTGTTTTTGTAGTTGGATATATTTTGACTAAAAATGTGGTGTTTGGGGAAAAGTCGAAATGACAGGCGACGAGAGCAGAGAAGGAGAGAGGGAGAGCAAGAGGGATTGAGGGGATGAGATATTCCTTCAATTTGGTTGATCTGCTCGTAAATTGGTAGCCAAGGCAAACTCTTTCCCTTCAGTCGTAAAGCCAACGTATGCAAATTTCGTATTCACTTTGTCACACAAGCACACAACAGACATTCCACACACACACACACACACACACATGGATTGAGAGAGATGTCCCACACGCCCAAACAAACACACACACACACAGACACTTGTGCATTCATCATCAGCCACATCATCATTTATACATTGTATTTGTCTGTCGGTAGTAGTCGGTCCGTTTCTGCTGCCACTGCCACTGCCACTGCTGTAGTACATAAAACTGCTGACATTTGTTGTTTTCAATTTAGGGCATTGCAATGTACCGTACCGCACCCCTCAAACACCCAATGAAAAGAGCACCCCAATCTCCTCCACCCCCAGAAAAAGTTGATATTTTCGGTTAGAGCTTAACATTAATTGATTTAGAATTTGTTGCAAATGAAATTATGTTGAATTGACAGTTTAAGGGATAAAGGATAAAGGCTGGACAAACTGATGAATGTATTTCATCTAAATGGGGATAATGGACAAGGGTATGGTCAAAGACTTGTGGGATTTGCGCCAGAAAGTTATTAAATATTTAAATATGAGAAATGGCAGCTAAAAATCAAAAGTAAACTAGATAAAAATGTACAGCAACATCTGAAATATAACTGGGAAAGGTTTTCATATAGAGAAAATGATAGAAAACGCAAACAAGTACATCGATCACTTGCATCCGCTTCGTTTTATCGTCTCGCTTTCGAGTACGAGCCAAATAATGAATTTTCCGCTCATCCGAAAGTGATGATTGGTGCCATGGACAAAAAATATCTGCACTTTCATGTGCTCAAATTCCTGAAATTGAGACACCAACAGAACTGCACGGATTCCTGCGTTAAAAGGTTTAATGGATCATCTAGTTCTATTATAGAAATTGGATCTGCCCATCTATATCGATTCGATTAAAACTTTTTAAATTACAGACTTTAAAACCATTGAAACCACTGAAAACTCTTTTGACTTGAGTACAATGGATATCCACCAGCACTGGGCGTTATAGACCACATTCCCTACCGAACTCTTTCGCCCACTCAAAGCCCCAGTCAAAAGGCCACAAACTGTGCTAATTAGCGCAGACAAAAGGCTCGAAAAAACTGAAACAAACACTCAAGAAGTAGAAAGCCAGAAGAAGGGACCCAAGCCCCAGACATATGTACATACACTCTCCATTCTCCGTATGGGATTCTCTGTGTGTGTGTGTGTGTGTGTGTGTGTGTGTTTGGAACAAGCAGTAGCAATAATTACAACCGTTGACACACAAAAGACTTCACAGGGGGAAAGAGAGAAAGAGAGCAGGAGAGAGAGAGAGACCAGTGCATGGACAAAAAGTGGAAACATTACGCATACGCCATGTTGTATGGAGTCTGAACCTTTTGCTGCTGCAACTGCTGTTACTGCTGCTACTGCTGCTCCTGCTGTTGTTGTTCCTCAAACAAAAGCCAACGTGCACACAAAGATACAAAAAAAAAAAAAAAACATAAAAACCAACTGGAAAAACCCCCATGCTGCGCCCCGACTCGGCTTGGACAATACACGTCTGAGGCAACAGCAGAACTGGTTTCTGCATTCTGTGTTGAGCGGATAAAAGCTTATTTACAAAGATTGTGTTAATGCAGCCTCGCGGCTATGCAGCACACGGACTTTTGTGGTGTCATTTCGGAGTTTCCCTTACACGACTTTAATTGCTGCAGACAGTAGAGCGAGACTCCAGACTCCAGACATGGAAAAAATACCACCCACAGGGGTATAATATTTTCAATTTTCCGGGCTTAAATTTAATGATTATGTTGAAGATAAAATGGAATCCCGATATTATACAGATAAATTCACGAAACAAAAATACATATACATATGCATTTAATTATAATTAAAAAATGAATGTTTTAAAAAATAAAATAAAACAAATACAAAAAAAATATTAGGTAAAAAAAAAAAAAAAAATTAATACAAATAAAAAATAATAATACCAAAGTATAAAAAAATTTGTATACAAATAAAGAATAATACTATAAAAACAAATATAATATTATAAAACATAATAAAAAGAATTAATAATAATAATTATGAATTAATAAATAATAATACGAAAATATACAAAAATTATTATTCAAATAAATAAAAATACAACAAAGCATAAACATTTTTATGCTAATAAATAAATGTAAATACATTTAAAAAAATATTATATAACAAATTAAATATTAAATATATTTCAATGAAATATTCTCATATTAATGTCAAAAAGTAAGTGAAAGCCACTTTCTTTTTACAATTTACAATTTTCACTCTCGATGCAAATCAGGGATTTTTCTTCTGGGTGTATCTTCCATCTGCTAATCAACTACCTGTATCTACCTACCTGTATCTACTTCCCTGAAAGCCTTCCTGCTCACATCAAGCGTAAGGTAAGGCAGTAAAATAGTCGTAGTATCCTGTATTGCATCCTCCATTAAACCATTTCCATTTGTTCTGCAATTCCTGTTGGCTGGCCAGCCATTGCATTGTGCGTATAAATTATGTACCAGGGAAACGGAGGAAATCCATAGACGAAATCTGATTTTCTTGAAATTTGCATTTGCACCTCTCTCACCTCTCTCTCTCTCTCGCTCTCTCTCTGGGAAAAATGCGAAATGCGGAACCGAAACCAAAGAGCCGGAGAGCGACAACGAATCACGTACTACGTACCAGCAGCACCACCAGGAATGATATATATGCAAGTGTAAAGGAATACGGAGGAGTGAGTGGTGGCGGTGGAGGGGGAGGGGTTGTGCAGGGATACACCCGTGGAGAGATGCCTAAGCTTAAGTGCCATTAGGCACTAGGAGTCTCGGGTCTCGCCTCCAACCTACCTCGAAGGCATGTTACAAATGTACATAATGCATATTTAAAGAGTTGGCTGGCAAGTGCCAAAAATCGAATATTTTAGTCGGGGAGTAGTCGCAGGAGCAGTAGCAGAAGCAGTAGCAGGAGCAGGAGCAGGAGCAATTGCCTGCAGCATGGGAGGCCTGTGAGAGATCCTTGGCACTTGCCAGGCGACGTTTCTGGTGCATTCTGCTCGAAAGTGTGGCAAATACTTATGCGATGCACATTGAATTAGGCTTACGAAATGGAGCTGAGCAGAAAGGTGCAAGATTCTCAGTGCAGAGAAGTACTGTGGAAAAGGTGCTATATTGGAATAATTATCACACGAAATCTGGTACAGAAAATATGGGAAATTCCGTTCTGGTTCTGTTGTATCTCTGGTTGTGGTCCTGGCCCCTTTTCCCTTTTCCCGTTTTGGTTCACGCGTTGATGTGTTCCATGTTCGACATGAAAACCACAAGGAAAAAAAAAAGTTTTTTTTTTTTTTTTATCCGAAGGCCATAAGTTGGCTATAAATTTATACAGCTGTACACAGGACAGTGCGGACAATACATATATGTACATATATGTGCATACATCTGTACTATCCGAGTGCTAACTTCTTCTTTCTGGCATTTTTTTATGTGCCGCCTGCCTGCCTGGCTGGCGGGCTGTCTGCCTGCCACTTGAGTAATTAAATTCAGCATCGCCATGCCACACGCCCGCAGTGCCACGAGCTGGGTGGCGGGGTGGGCGGGGACCTGGACTGGACCTGTGCTGTGCTGTGGGCAATGGGCGTGGCATTAACTCTTTTGTGGTTTAACATTTTTGTGGTTAAATGAATTTAAAACGCGCATCGTCGCGCCCCAAACTTTCGCACAGGTGCCAAAGTGACAACAACAAATTGCCCGATTGCTCTCTCTGGCTGCGGCTCTCCGGCTCCCGTGAAAATTCCGCCGATTGCCGTATATGCTATGCTGTCGATGACGACGATGTCGACATATGGAAATGCTGATGGATGCATTCGAATGGGCGGTACAATTCGAGAGGAATTTTCCGTACTCGCCCATTGATATGCAAATTGAGAAAGACAACTCGAGAACACAAAAAATACACTGGGAGGTTACAGCGGTAGGGAGAGATGGAGGATATGCAAAAAACTATAAAGGGATATTTGCATGTTGTCCTTGAGAGATGGAATTTTTGTTGAGAGCTTTCTTAAGCCATACCGTAATCTGGATTGAATTTCGATATTCGATTTGTTAAATGATGGAATTTAATTGACACATATGGGCATATTAATTCGAGATTACAGAGGGTATATTGCATTTGCGTATAAGTATGTTAGAGCCAGAAGGAAGCTAAAGAAAGGGTATGCAGATTACTGATGAAAAATCATATCTAATAAAGCGGCAAATCTGGTTCCAATCGGAGCATTATTGTAGCCCAAAAAGAGCTGGCTCTTAAATACTTTAAATTCCAGAAAAATTAGATAACAGGGTATCTTGGTATCGCCACATTCTGCGCCTCGACTGGCTGTAATTTATTTTTCGCTGTAATTGTTGTCGTGGGGAGGGGGAAAAATTAAAATGAAAATGAAAATCGTATGCAAATTGTTTTCTTTAATTGAATCATTTGAAGGCAGGCGACAGTTTTGGAGCGACAACAATTTGCGTTTAACATTTATATCCAATAATTTGCGTTTATCGTGGAAAATAATTAAACTGAAGCAATAATTAAAACGGCAAACGGATAAATGGAAGGTGAAATAAATAACATAAATTTATGAATCATTTAGTGAGAGATTATAGAGGAGAAAGCGATTCAAATTGCATAGGTATGAATCTTAACGGGAAGCGGCAGAGGGTGGATAGTTTTGAATATTTTGAGAAGGATTTCCAAAGCCTTTTAGAGAAATTAACCGGAGCTCATATTTTTTGTAGCTAAAAACCTTAAAACCACACAATAAACCCCCCGCTGCCTGCCTGCCTCCCTCCCGCAACAAAAACACACACACACACACACACACACACACACACATACACACAAATAATAGACGCACTTCTGTCCTGCAACAGCAACTCTAAAAACATAGAGGAGAAAAAACTAAAAAGCTTTTCGTCGTCAACTTCCTCGGCAAGTTCCAGGTTCTGCATGATAAATGCGGCTTTCTGATGTGTCCCTTCCTCCCCCTCCCCCTCCACTGTCTGTGTGAGATGTAAAGTATTTGCTGACAGTGCAGAGAGGAGTCACAGAGAGAGAGGGGGGCTTTTAAGGGGCTGCCTGGCATTATACGGCCTGACAAAACATAACGCGACATGCTTCATTTGTTAGCAAAACAGGAAAAGGATTTCCAACCCATCTTGACTTTACTCCACAGAAGGCACACATCCAGCCCAGAAATGCAAAACTATGGAGTTTATTCACCTCGTGTGTGCCCACAAGATTTTGTTAACCGAAAACTTAAACTTTAATTACTTGGGCTTACCATTTACTTAATTTATAATTAATTATGGCATTTTCCCCACTCTCTGTTTCCCTGAGTATTATTTTTTTGTAATTTTTGTGTGTGGTTAGAGAGTTGGGGGGTCCTTGTTATATTTTGCTATTTGTGGGGCTGTTTAATTGCATTTTTGCTACTTTTAGGGGTAGGAAACATTGGGGAAAAAGTGCGAAACGACAGCGAAAGTTTCAATTGGGATAACCATTATTTAATATATATATTTAATATAACTAGACAGAAAAGGACTGCTCCAGACTATATAGATAGCATTTATGCAGGTAGATGCATCGGATATTTCACCAGAGATCAGAGCTAAGGACAGTGGACTCCACTTTCAGTAAAAGTAGTCAGCATCCCCATTAACATGATCTATAAAGGTGATGAGGCGGTGCGACGTGATCGAGTGGAATCGTTTTTGGGTGGTATTGACGGCTGCTTGTACAGGTGGGTTTTCACCTATTTTCCATACTCTTTGGCCACACAATATTTTGACTGTTCAGCGCACATATGTATTTCCCTTTGCGGGGCTTGAAAATATAGTTGCTATTTTTTGTATAGGTTGGAAAACAACTCTCAAATAAATATACAGAATATTCAATGGTTTATAAACCAGCTAAAAGCGCACTCTATTCTTTTCTTTTCTCCTTTAAAATATGAACTTTAAATATTATAGAGTCTGATAGAGGCAAACATAAGCCAAAACCCAAGACCGCTCTTTTCTGGCACTTGGCCCAAAATCACTTGGCGCAAATTAACACTCGATGGCTTACAGATTAGCCATAAATTCCGTTTGCTTGCCAATTGTGTTGCCAAGTGTGTGAACACGATTAAGACTGTTAACAGGTCTTGTAGACCATGGTCCAATTGTTCTAACCCAAAAACAGATACTCATTAGCATTAAAGGAATCTCAACATTAAAGAGAGTCCCTTAGGAAAATCAATATCCATGGGATTCAGGGTCAAGTGGCATATAAATCGAAAAAAGACAGCCAGCAAAAAAGAAAGGGAAAATGAAACATCAAAAAAGCTGAAACGCCAAATATTCTGCACTTCGTTGGGTGGCCAGGGGTCAAGAGAGCAACCGGAGGGAAGCCCTGGTAAAAGTATCTGTATCTGCAACAGTTCACCAAACACTGTTGTATCCAATTTGGGTTTTTTTTTTGCTCTCTATTCTCTTGCCATCGTGTGACCTTGTCGTACGGGAAGGCGGTGTGGGTGGGAGAGTGTATTTTGAAATATTGTTTTGGGGGTTCCAGCTGGAAGTTTTGCATTTACCTTCGATATTAATTCTATATATGATATATTATAATTGAGTTGAATATAACTTTTGCAATGAAAATGGTTATATTTTGGCCCCTTTTCTACAATCTTTAATAAAATAAATCAACAAAAATTTAGCGAATAAATAAATATTAATATATCAATAATTGAAAATTATAACTTAAATATTATACCATAAAAAATCCAAAATGAAATTAAGTTTGAATATAAATTTTAAGAATTAAAAACCGATGTCTGTAATCTGTATTATAAGATTAAATAAGTTTGGTGACTAGGTTGAAAGAAATCCAGAAAAATCTCCTTTCTCTAAGAGCATCCCATGTTCGTATCCTTGCCCCGTGTCTGGGTCTCATGTTGCCTCTTTGGCAGTAACATGTGGAGGAGAAGCTCATTCCCGTTGTACCAATTATCGGGATACTACTGCTGCTGCTCTGGATGCTGCCACGACTTGGTACCACTCTCATTTCCACTCTCGGTGCTGCCTCGTCTTGTTGTGATTGCGATTGTCAGGGCAACAGCGATGGCCAGCACCAAACCCTGCCCCATAGATACCGATACAGATACGGAAATACAGCGGAGAGATATCATAAGCCTGGACCCAGCCACCAAGCGCAATGTCCTGTCCCGGACTCATACGTGAGTCCTGCCACTGCCACTGCCACTGCTACTGGCTCTGGCTCTGGTTTTTTTCCTCTGTTGTTTTTACTTCAGTTTTTTGTGCACACATCCTCCTACGTGATGTTAGAATTTCACTTTTGTTACTACTCCGCTGCTAGACAATTGCAACATATTGTTGCGCACTCGCAGCGCCCATGCCCCCTCCCCCCTTTTCATTTCTGCAAGTGTTTTTCACGTTGTTTTTCTCGTCTGTTTCTGGCTGTGCCTGTTTTTCCCGTGTTTTTGCCGCAGGTTTCTTTTGCTCTATATTTTTTTACGGGCTTGTTGACAGCGACCAAATATAATTCGATTGGATGGCTCTGCAGAGCTGCAGAGAAAATGGAATTAGCTGTTTATGTTTGCGGCTTCTAATTGGAAACCTCATGCGGGTATCAATCTTTTGGCTAATGGCAGAGCAGAGCCACTGGGAATGCCTACATATCAATATATATTCAATAGATCGATCTTTAAGCTTTGTATTAACTTTAATCTTTAGCCATTTCGCAGGCAGCAATCCCTTTTGCTGCTCAAGAGAGGAGGAGCCTTAAAGCTTTTGAAATTCATTTGAAATTTATTAAAAATAAATTGAGAAAGGAGAAAGGAGAAAGGAGCGGAGATTCTCCTTCTATCTATCACTCACTAATCTGTCACGTAAATGTCTAACGTTCTTTCTCTCTCTCTCTTTATCTCTCTTGATGAAAATGAGAATGATGAACAAGCATTTATATTTATTTATTCTCTACACACACACACAATACCCCTACCCGCCCTTATGTACACATTGTGTATGCGGTTTTCCATTATGTTTGCAAAAGAAAAATCTGTAAAAAAAATATAACAAAAAACCAGAAGATGGGTGGGATGGGTGCGGGGGAAACGAGAATCAATTTAATTTTACAATATCCGCTTTATACTACCTGGGAAGACCCTGAAAGACGTGACCAATTTAGTCCGAGTAACAAATATTTTTGTTGTTGTCCCCTTATTTATTTTGTAATGAAATCAACATTCTCTCTGGTGCCAGGATAAGGGAGAGCAGAGCTCTCACGACTGGGTCCTCGGAACCATCGAAAATACAGCAGCAGCGGCAGCAGCAGCGGCGGCAGCATGAACAGCTGTGTCCTTGCGGCAATAGGCGTTTAAGAATAATTAAGTAATAATTTGATTTGGTTTTTTATGTCTCTTGGGCTTTTTTTTGTGGTTGTTGTTGGTCATTATGCTTTCCTTTATGGGTTCTGCCCGCTCTCGCTTTTCTTAAAGAATGTCCTTTGTTGGACTGGACATTGATTGGCCTGTTGCCTTACTTGGAGAATGGGTTGAGGGACACAGCCATGGAGGCTGGAGAAATAGCCTCCTGTTGGTTGAAAAATAACTGTTGAATAACAGATGACCGAAATAAAATATGAATTATCGACTAATTTTCAATTTTAAGAAATAAGGAAGGAATAAAAAACTAATAGATGAGTATTTACTGCCCAGAAAAATGAAAGAAATTAATCTTCGATTAATTTAGAAAATAGACAAATAATCTATGACTCTAAAAATATTTTCATAGATACAAATATAGATAAAAAATATTTGATGGCTTTTTTTACTTTTAAAAATGAATTCTTGTTTTCTGTGTACTCAGTAATTTCTTCATTAATTTATTACGATTCAAGGAGAAGGTAAGCTGTAAAAATGCACTTATATTTATATTTATTTATATTTTTTACTTATGGAAAAATTCGGGAAAAATCATCATTCCACAAATATTCTTTAAATTTGTTCATATATATTTTTAGCAACATTTTGTCGCACTATTCTGTCAATTAACCTTTGTCTATTGTTTGTGGCTCTGAGAGGTCCTACCTTACAATCTGATTGTCATTTATGGATGCCTCTCTCCCCACTCCAATTCAATCCTTAAGCAGCACTTCTCTGCACTTCTCTCCAAGTACCCAAAAGTATCCATAAATTGTTGTATATTTTTCCCAAATAATTGCCAAAAATCAATGGAGCCAAACCAAAAAAGGTTAAGGGTATTTGCAGCCCAAATACGTGGGTTAAGTCTAGACAGTTTCCCTTTTCTTTTTGTTTGTTTGTGGGTCAGAAGAGAAAGAAAACACGAAATGGAAAATTTGTTTTGTTTTTACTCATAATTCTTTTGTGCAGTGTCAGCAGGAAAATTGTCTGGAAGAAAACAAAAAGAAGGACAAAAAAAATCCTGGCAAAAGTCTGGGCAGTACGAATTTTCATTTGCATTTTCCCTAGTGCTAATTTTAAGAAATTTTTCGTGCGAAAAGTAGAGTTTTCTTCACAGATAAGACACGGGTCCAGACATGCATATTTTACAGATGTCCTGCCCCTCTCTGCGCTCTCTCCCTCTCTCTCCCTCTCTCTCCCTCTCTCTCCCTCTCTCTCTCAATTAACATGCATTCAAAGTGTGTCTCATTCCTCGTCTTTCTGTAGCTTTCATCGTCTAATCAGCGCCTTTGTTAGCACTTTCACTTGCATTGCATTGCATTGCCCTTTTTTGTGTTTTTCTTTTTTTTTTTTGGGCCTGCCTTTGTGCCACCAGTCAGTCGGTTGTACTCTGCCAAAGACATTTTCAATGACACTTCAACACACACTCGCACAGTAGGTGGGGGCCATGTCATGACAGGTTACCCCACTCCCCATCAGACCCATTTAAGGGTTGTTAGCAGCCCTCCTTCTCCTCCTCCTCCTCCTCCTACTCCTCTCTCTCTCTCTGACTGAATACATTTTTGCCTATTTTGCACCTTTTTGCCTCTCGACTCTTGACTCGGAATCATCATCCTTCTCTGCCCTTCTCTGCCTCTTCTTCGACATTGTCAAAAATTCATAATTGAACAGTTCCCGAAACCCCTCATCGATGGAGGGGTGGTTATGGTGGCATAAGGGGTGGTGGGTGAATATGCATGAGTATGGCCATGGCCAAGTGCTTTTACAGTGGCGCATTTGGCCCAAAAACTGAATATCTTCGACTCGTTAATAATTCAAGAGCTTTTAATGTCATGAATATTCATCAAATTTTCGAGCATGATTTGATTTTATTGCGTATTTTCTATGACGTGGCAGAATCGTTGGACCCATTGGCTGGTATGGGGTTAACAAGTGTGTGTGGGTGTGGGTGTGGGTCTCTATGTGTCCACTGTATACCATATATGTGTGGGTGTTTCGAGTGTTCGTTTATGCCATGCCCTTCAATATGATGGCAGAAATTAAGCCCAAAGATTTTTTTTGGTATAATAACCGATTAAGATATTTATATATATTTCTGTATAGAATACTTTTGATTATTTGATAGTCCGAAAGAAGTCTTCCATAGTTTTCAGTGGATAGGTTTATTTAGAAGAAATAAAATGATTTGTAAATATATAAAAAATACAGAACAATATTCCCTAATAGAATCTTTATCCGGGGGATACCAAATGTCTCCCAAAAGGAGTTTTATTCTATGATCGAGCAGGCACTTTCCAGCTGATAAAATGTGATAAAATCCCCACTTAACCCCCCATTTCCACACCCATTTTTCGTTGAAAATCTGCCATAAAGTATATCGACTGATGCGTTCTTGTATCGATTCACAAAATATCCAAATCATGGTGAAACGTTGGACAACAATAGTGGTAGCTTTAACCTCATTCACGGCTAATCATTTCGATTACTGTGGAGTATTCAGTTCAAGCCCATTAAATGGCTATTTGCTTATCAATTTCGTGTCAGCCACCACGACTCCACGACCCCACGACCCCTATTCCTTACCCTTGGACCCACCCCTTGCCCCCTGGAGACTTCATTCATCAATTGCCTGGCCGTGGTGTTGTTGTTTGATGGATTCAAATCATTTTCGTTTCGGCCCTTAAGCCAAGCCATGCATGGAGGAGCAGTCCTGAGACTACGTGAGACAAAAGAGAAATGTCACTTGACGGGGCGAGGGGGAGGGGGAGGAGCGTTTTCCGTCAAATGAAATCAAATGATTTGCCGTGCAACTGATTTATGCTTAATTTATAGAGCATACTCGTACTCCTCCACCGCCAAGAAGGGGCCCGAAATCCTGACCGGCATGTAAATAAATTTCCAGCAGACCCAATCCGATGAAGACATAAACCCAAACTGGCACAAGGCACGAGGCGACGGGACACGAGTCCTTTAAGAGAGAATCAGTCACTGGCTCTCTCTTGCTGAATAGAGAGAGAGAGAGGGCCTGCCAGAGAGAGAGCAAATAATGTTGACCAACTTTTGGGTTGCGGTAGGACGGGAGTTCGGCTAAAAGCCGAGGCCAAAAGTAGAGCAACAGACGGTGCCCACCCGAAAGCCGGCTAAAGGATGGCCCGTATAAGAGTCTCCAGGGTATAAGAGAGAGTGAAATAAAGGTATAAACTTGCGAACGTTTTGATTCGAATTGTTGCACTTTTTTTTACCTTACTTTTACTTTTTAATGGAAAAAATAGAAATCATCAAATAATTCTAATTTTTAATTTTTGCTCGAAAAATAATCTTTAGGAATAATTATTTACATATAGTAAATATGGATAATAATATGATTATAATATGATTGAAAGGAGGTCTCCTGTTTCATTCCAAGTAATCTTTAATCTTCTATCGACACCTTACTTATCGCTTTATCGACTATTAAAGATTATATTCGCTCCACATTCCGATAACTTTCAATTTTTTTGCGAAAAATACAAATTTAGCTCAAGGTTTTTCTGATGCAATCTCGAACAATGATTGCATTCCCTTACCATACCACCCCACCGCTCTCCAGTAACCCCTCCCCCCCCCCCCCCCCATCCCTTTGGGAGCTGTCACAATACTGAAAACATATTTCTGTTGCATTTGTCGCCGGAGTGCTCCTGCTCCTGCTCCTGCTCCTGGCTCTCCGGCTCCCTGGCTCGTCAGCCAAAATGCAAATATCGCACTAAACATAAATCGAAGCATTTTCAATAAATTCCCATGGCATCGTCGTCGATGTCTCCTCTCCCTCCGCTTCATCCCCCCCCCCGCAACGTACTCTCCCTTTTAGCTATCTGGGGGGGTTTTTTTTTTTGCTTCTCGAATCGTGGGGCGAAAAATAATAAAAACTAAAAAATTGTCAACGAAACAGTGAGACACGAGAACAATGTGTTTCACTATTTGCAATTGAATTTGGCGCTGTTGATTTGCCATCCCTCCACCCACCACCACCCCACACCCTTGATGGGGGGTCTCCCTTTCTGTTTGCCAACTCTGGTATTTTATTTGAAATGGATGCTGTTTTGGGGTGGCGGGTTTTGGGTGGAACTATGGGAGATCGATTGGTATTCGAGCAGCAAAAGATGAAAATACTTTGAGGATTTTTTTATTGCAAAAAAAAAAGGTTTAAGTTTTTGGGATTTTTTTTTATTTTATTTAGTTGGTGTTGTATTATTTGAAAATGTAAAATATACTGTAAAAGGTATTCTCAAATTCGGAAAAATCCATTAAATAGATTTGGAATTTTGGCTACAAATAATTTCAGGGTTTTCTCTGCATCAGTAGGCTGGAACATTTGAATCTATTCATACGATTTCGACTAGTTTGCATATACATACAATTTTTCTATTCCAAATTTCCCATTTATAATCTTTTTACAAAATGTCCAAAATTAATGAAAATTTGCCAACAGAATTAGATGCAAAATTGTCAGAAAATTTAGGTGAAAATTTGCCACAAAACATAGATGAAAATTTGCCAAAAACCTTGGAAGAAAATTTCCCTGAAACCTTAAACGAGTCAGAGTCAGGGCTCAGATTATTCAAAGTCGAATCTTTACATGAAATAAACACCAGTTCCATGGATAAAGAATCCCATAATATAGGACTGCAAATCGAGAAACTTGTGATCCAAAGCTTGGCCGAACTTCAGTCAATCACGCAATCCGATTCCCCGAATAAGGATGCCATCATGAGCTTCGTCATTCCGAAGGTCCTGTCGCAAGTGCAGAGCTCCAATGGCCTCGCCGAAAGGCTACAGGCAATGAGAACCGAACTAGAGTCCTGTAAACAGCATATGTGCGAAATGAGTAAGGATTTGGGCGATATATTTATGGATTTGCATTCTATATACAAAAAGCTTGAGAGCAAAGATAAAACGAACACGATATTGAGCAAGACAGATCGGGATAGACTGGCCAAATTCGCCCAAGAAGCGGAGGCTCTACAGGAGCGCAACAAACACTTTCTTTCCAGTGATCCGCGAGAGTTGAGCGCCATGTTTAAGGCTCCCCAAGTGGAGCCAAAGGTGAGACATTATTTGCTGTAATTTTGGATTTAATTTAAGCATTCCTTATGCCATCAGTAAATCGATCAGGGATTGAGGTAGAGTAAAGCCTTCCTCAATCTCTTAAAAAAAGGAAAGGAAAGCGTAGAGAGAGAGAGAGATCCATAAAAAGCAATTCGGCTTTTGCGGCTTTTAGGGCTGATTGTACAGATGCCACAAACAAATGATGTTGTCACCGGCTGCTGCCAACAGTCCCGTCCAGATCCAGATCCAGTCCAGAGGCAGACGCAGAGGCAAACCGCGAAAAGTCGCATCGGAAAATGGAGAGTTGAGGCAAGCGGCGGAAGAACGGTCGGACCTGCAGCAGCAGCAGCAGCAGCAGTTTTCCCAACTAACGAATAGTCTTTAATCTTCTTAAGTGCGATGGCCCAGCTATGGGCACAGCTGCTGCCACTGGACCTGTCATCGAAGGACAACGAGAGCGTGAGAGTTTGGTAATAAACCAGGCCAAGGAGTAAACAAGTCAACGAGCTTTCAAATGGTTCCATTCCGTTTTCTGCAGCCAATTTCCTTCTCTCCGTCTCCGTCTCTGTCTCTGTGGTTTGTGTGTGGCAACAGAAAGAGAAATAAAGCAAAAGATTCCTGGGGTTTTTTTGATTAAAGCGAATTTAAGGTACAGGAATTGATTGATTACCACCAAATCGGATTCACAAATACACCTGCGAACCCCTTGGGGATTTCGGGGGGAGGAGGGGGCGGAATCATCAGCAGTACATTACATCTTTTGCTGTTTTTATACTTTTTGTTGAGCGCCTGAAATCCGTTTCGTTTCTGGTTTCTGGTAGCAAATTAGCGTAGGGCCAAGACTAATTCGAAGAACTTGCCCTTTTTGTACGGGGTATCCAGTGGAGGATTGTAGGGGTATGTTGTTTTTGAATCTAAAAGGCTACAAGAGGCGATTTTATAGAGTTACAAATTACCCAAGAATCAAGGATTAGGCTAGAACTTTCTGTCGGTGGCTACACTCAAAGAAAAAGGTCTTAAATTGTAATGTTTATATTAAGATTACAAAATATAGACCAATAGATTTTCTGAGAGTGAAAATTGTAAAGCCAATGGTCGTTAATATGAAAATATTTATTTTTAATTATATTTATAATGTAAAATAAATGTAATAATAATAAATTATATTAACAATTAACAAATAAAGTTAAAATAAATATATTTCATACTTAAAATAAATACAAATCTACATTAAATATTTCAAATAAATATTTTCATATTAAAAATAAATATTTTCAAATTTAAATTAAATATTAATATTTACATTAAGTGCATTTCATACAAATTTAGTGAAATATATTGATTTTAAATCGTTTTATAAGTATTAAAAGTATTTTTTAATACATTTATGTTTAACTCAAAGTGATATATATTTAATTTCTCGTTTCTTTTATTTAAAAGCCAAATATTTTATTTAAATATTATAAGTATAGAAAAATGTGGAATCCACATTTGGTGTGGAAAATATGAACATTTGTATATAATTTACATTGGAAAAGTATATGAATTGTCTTAAGACCAGACAGATTGTGTTCAATGGGTATCCTTTAGCCGCCATCTCTCTAGCCTATCCCTCGCAGTGGTTTCTTGCCCGCCTTCGGTTACATCTCGAGTAACAGCAGCAGGAGCATGGGCAACAGAAGCTTTGCATGAGAGGAGAGCATCGAGCATTGGATGTAATTACTTTAATGTGACCATTTGCCGCTTTAGTGGCTGATGTTGCTGCCACGCTACGGCTGCCGCTGCTGCTTTTGGCCGAGTTGCTGCTGCTGCTGCTTCTGCTGCTGCTGCTGTGGCCGAGATAAAGATAAACTTTTGCAATTACAACGCGCGGCAGGAGTAAACGAAGCAGAAATAAGCAGGCGGGAAAAAGGGAAATGGGCAGGGACAAGGCGTGGTGGGGGGTAAAAAGAAAGCGCAACTCGATAGCATCGAATCGAGTTTACTTTTAGTGCGTTTTTCTCCCATTGGGGGCAATGGCTAATTAGCTCAAACACCTCTACTCTCTACTCCTGCTGTTGCTGCTTTAAAGATCCTGAAAAGAAGGCTTTAAAAAGTTTTCCATAACTTGCGAAACGCTGAAAATTTCCCCCTGTTAACATATGCAAAACAACATGGAAAATACTCTGAAATGTGAGGGAGAAAACAGGTCCCTGGTCCCCCTACTTAGGTGGTTTCCGTCTACATAAACTTTTGATGACTTTTTGAAAGTTTTATGTTACGCAAATTATACGGTGGAAGCGCAGGACCAGAACCAGAACCAGAACCGGGACAAGGACCAGTCTTACTTATTACCCACAATAACGAACAACATTCGAAAGAGCTGCAATAAAAGATATAAACCGAAATCTCTCTTCATCCCACATCATAATTTGAGCAGAGTCCTTTGACCCTCCAGCACAAGTGAGTGCAACAAATGAGTCGAAATTGTGGCTAATTGGGCGACAGTTTCGAGAGTGGACTGGACCCTGCTCGACTGCAAGTAATGGGCCAATGTGGGGGGGGGGGGGGGGGGGGAGTGTCGTCTGGGCGTTAACTGAGGGTCAACTAAACTTTCGACTTAAAGGCACATTTCTTAAGAGACTTGGCAAAGTTTTTATGGAAGATTGTTCAACTGTTTTGAAGATTAAAGTATCTACTGGCTGAGGGGCTTATAAAATGAGGGAAAACCATGGCAAAATGTGTGACAATTAGTTTAATTTACTAGAAAACTTTAAAATTTAAAACAAAATTAAAACAATAAAATTAAAATAAAATAAAAGAAAATATAAAAAATAAAAAATAATAATAAAAAAAATATATAATAATATTTCATATTTAAAAAAATTAGAATAATGATTTAAATTAAAATAAATAAATTAATTAAAAAAAAAAGAAATGATTTATAATAAATTAACTTAAAAGAAAAACAAATATTAAATTAAAGTAGGTCAAACATAATAAAACATAAAGCTTACTTTTAGCCCTGAAATGAAATAATACAAAATCTAAGTCTACGGCTCTTTGATAGGACCTTTTTTTGTCTTTTTGATATGAAATAGTAACGTACAAGTATTAAAAAAAAAAAACATACTCCAAACATTTATTCCTCGACAAACCTTACCATTTATAAAGCCCAAATATCAGCCGCAAAAACCGTTCTTCCACAATTGAATTGATGAAAAAAGAATCCTGCCTTAATGAAGACAAATCCAGATTTAGTTACTTCCATTCCATTCCAATATTCCACCTCAACATGTCGATATGGCCGCCACGGGCTAAGCTGCAGTCCGAGCGACCAACCAACCGCCGGCGTACAGAAGATAAACCCCTCACCCCTCACCACTCTTACCGCTCTCACCACAGACAGCATGCAAAAATTCGTGGGCATTTTTTTGGTGTATTTTTTCTATCCCAGAAGGCTGGGTCTGGTCGAACCGGACCGGACCTGGACCCACAACCAAACATTTTGTTTGTGCAAAAATTTTGTGTGATTTCCCCACGGAAATTGATGATGGTGTTTGCTGAGTCGCAAACGTGTTGGAGGAGTTAAGCGGAGAGCGGGCTGGCAAAGGGCGAGGGGCGAGGGGCGAAGGGCCCACCTACAGTGAATTTGTCATTTCCAGTTCTAAACGTGCGGACAAACAGTCGATCCGGCCGGGTGTGTGTGTGGACTGTGGACTGTGGGAGTCTCTGCCAGAGTCAAAGCCAAGCCTGCTCAATGACGATTCGGTGTGCGTTGGCTCTAGAGATGACACTGTGATGGCAGGCTTGGACTATCGATAGTGCCATGCTTTGAATTGACTGTACTTGAGATTTTATAAAAGATTTATTGGCTGGAAAGATACAATCGAGTTACAGTTATGATGATTATTATAATTCAAAGTATCCCCCAACAAATATACCGATTATGGAATGCTTTGAATGGACTGTACTTAAAAGGAATTTGCTAAAGAAAGAAATAAGAGAGATTTAATAGAAGATTTATTGGCTGGAAAGATACAATAGAGCTACAGAATTGATGATTATAATTATTCGAAATATCTTTTCCAAAAAATATCTCAAAAACCGAACCACACACGATTCCAGCCCATCCGCAGGACTTTGGCTCAGTCGTTCGTACTGTTTGCACGGATGTCAGCAGCCATAACAGCGAGTAGGAGAGCCAAGGATTCGGTCTGGCACAGGCCCAGGCACAAGGACACCAGACACCAGGCACAAGAGCACAAGAGCACAGTGCGTGTCGCTTTAACAAACCGGAAGTTACATGCGATGTAATGAAAAACGACAGAGCGGAAGTAGCAATGGGTGGTGGGTGTCCTTCCAGCACACCCCACAACAGAACCAATAGGATGACGAGGGTCCACGACAGGACCCTGTCCAGAATCACGGGGCCAGAGATTGTGCGTTTGTTCGGCGGCGGCAGCGGCAGCGGCGGAGGCTAGTGGCAGCGGCTAGTGGCAACTGGATCTCTGTGAGTGGGTTTGCTTTAACGCTGCTGCTGCTGCTCCTGCTCCTGCTGCTGCTGGTATTTATAGACAATTGGTTCGTGATTGTTGACAGCGTTCAGCGTCGCATGGAATTCTCCATGGACCATGGACATGGACATGGACATCGTCGACACTCAGTATCGACTCTCGACTCTCTGCATAGGCAATTTTTTTTCCGCCTATGCCTCATAAAAATGGCACGAAATATGGTTTGGGAATGGACAGAGGCAGGATGGCAGGGATGGCAGGGATGCTACAGGAAATAGCGTGGCAGTGTCCATTCGATTCTGGCAATTGATTTAGGCCCCGCGGACAAATCCATGCCGGATTTTTGGCATGGGCTGGAAAATCCACTTTCAAACACGGAATTTCGCAGAAGCCAATGGGGAAATGGTTTTAATTGGGATAAATTCAACACAGATTCAATGTTTGTTGGTATCTCTGTTTATTTGAGTCGCTCTAGGGATAGAGCTCTAGCGGTTCCAGGATCTACGGGCGAGAAAATAGGCCATAACGAGGTTTGCGTAAGCTACTGATCAAGAAAAGAGATATATTCTTTGGAAGATGGCCACGGAGGGCGTCAAGAGCTCATCGCAGCCTAGGCAGAACCTATTTTCTGTGATTTTAAAGGAAAATTCTCTGAACAAGTCCGGTTCGGGCGGCCTTCCTCAGGCCTCTGTTGCTGTTTCGGGATTTGTTCAGCGATTCGTTGAATATCTGATTGATAGCTTTCAAAAAAGCTATCCCAGGAAAAATGCGACAGGTTGACAGAGGAAATTCTGGTAGGTTCTGTGTTCTACTAAGATTGGGAAAAAATTAATAGTTTTCCAGTTTAAAATACTTACAATAAATATCTCTTAAATATATTAAAAAATTTCATGTCGGCCGATGAAAGCGAGTAGACGGGCAAGTGAGCCGGGGGTCGGTGCACGAAAGAAGCGAGTGTGCAGGGGTCTATAGTCTGATGTAGTGTGGACCATTTTTTAGTGTTCCATTTCGCAATTTGCATATTTGTTGTGTCCCTGCCTCTCTCTTTCTCTCTGTACGAGTATTTCTATCCATCTATCTATCTCTGAGATGTATCTCAAAATCTATTCATTGGTAAGTGCTTTTCCAAGTTGGTTTGCTCTGTTTAATGAACTGAACATTGAAGAAATTATATTTTGCCAAACAAGCAAGCAAGTAAGCAAGCCAGCAGCAGGGAGAAGACACGTCATTCAGATACATAGAAACACAGATACACGTGCGGAAATATTTATAGAGATACAGAGGGAGGCAGGCACACACTCTGAGATACACACACACACACAGTTTAATTTTTGCTTGTCAAGCTTAATTTGCGCTTGAATGCATTGCCATTGCCCCCTCGAGTGAGTGTGCTTTTTGGGGAGAGAGAGCATGTGTGTGTGTGTGTGTGTGTGTGTGGAATGCATGCACGAATGTCAGGACAGGACACGGCAGGAAATGCCACAAGAAAAATAGAGAGAGAGGAAGAGCGACACAAACAAATCCACTCCAATTTCATCCAGACCCCATACAGCCTCTAGTCAGCATTTGGGTATGTTTTTTTGTGGGGGCCATAGGTCATATTTGTGCGTCGGCAGAACTAGGCAAAGCCATTAGAGTAAATGTTAGTGAATGTATCTTTGTATCTGTCTGTTGATTGGTGCACAAAAATCGGATATTCGTTGGACTTTGGATCTGCTTTGGATTACACTTTTAAGCAGTAGATATCTTATATCTAAGCAATTGATTTCGCTGTTCAATTGCCGCCACAGTTATGCGGTTCGATGGGGCATAGCGGTTACGCTTTTCCCCCAGGAGCATGGGGCATGGAGCCTGGATAATGGAAAATGGAGCCTGGCTAATGTAAAATTCAGCCAAAAGGGAAGCGCACTACTGCTGCCAGTTTTCTCTAGCAGAATAAGATGAAATAAACACCAACCACTAATGCGCATTGATTTTCACATTTCCACTGGCGTCATTTTCCATTGTTATTCAGCTCCTGCTCCACCTGCTCCTCCTTCGATGCTCCAACGAACTAATAGCAACGGATGTGGTTAAAAGCATTTGCCTGGTCTACCTTTTTCATAGACCATTAAATTTGCATTTGCTGACGCTGACTGGCGCGATTGGCAGCAGCCCTCTCCATCTTCATCTCCATTTTCCCTTTGGAGCATGAGTCTGGCAGAAGTAGACGAGGCATTCCATTTATCCAAAAAAAAGAAAGGGAAAAGTTTACTAAATATTTAAGCAGGAAAATGCGGTTCCTGTTGGACGAAAGTAGCCCAGATTTTTCTATAAAACATCTAATATAATTCGGGAGCACATTTAAACTGAATATAAAATATAACAAATAAATAATATACATTTTAAAGCGCGTTCCACGATTTGGCAGCCAGTATTTCCTATACAGGTATAGAACCCAGAAGATCATATAAGCCCCATATAAGTATTAATCATGTCCAGTCGTGGCATATCGAAAGAATTGGAGTTGGAGTTTTTTTTTGAGACTTGCTGCGATTTTTCCGATTTTGGAGAATGGAAATATCTAACAATTCGGTGAAGAAGAAGTCTTTGCTTTTTTAGGTTTTGGTATTCTTGAAATATACTTTCGGCTGGAGGCCAGATATATCTTTGATTTCGTTCGAGTGCTATGTGAATGTTGCTTTCAGGTCAAGTGGGATTCAAACTGAAACTCTTTCGTTTTCCAAGGTTCCGATAATTTCCACTTCTGGTCCCTCAGGTATCGTCGCAAGTTTTGATGCCTTGGAAATTTTAAAGTATTTTCTTTTGATATATTTTTTTTTATTGGCCCTAAAATTAATCGAAAATTAGCTTTAGGGATAGTTTTTTCAATTGGGTTAGATGGCCATTAAAATGAAGTTTAAAAATTAAAAAAATGTTAAAAATATATGAATTAAAACGAAAATTAAGTTTAAAAATGGAAAAATATATGACTTACATTAGGACAATGCTTGAAGGAGTTTATCGGAACAGATTTTGCTTGAGAATATATATTTCAGGGCCAGACTTCTTTGATTTGAATTATTTATGGCTTGGGTTTTGCTTATATAAAAATATATAGTAGTACTTTTCATCTAGTACTTTTCAAATAGAAATTTCATTATGATTTGCCAATATGTTAGGGGTGGTGGTTCTCTAAACACGTATCTCAGATAAACCGACAATGCCAGAAACAAAATAGCTATTATGATTATTATTGGAGCCCGTACAAGGAAACGAATTTCTTCATTTGGATAAGATATTTCGGGGAACTTGCTGTTGGAGGACTGTGAAAGCTCAAGCTCTTTGCGCAGTTCTCTAACGAGCTGTAGCGATGATCGGATCTGGATGGTCTCCTTGGTCAGACTGTCCAAAGAGACTGGCAAGAGCTTCATCGCCTTTTGTTCCTTTGAACGCTTCAAAAGTTGAATGCTTTGCCTTAAATCGATTATATAGGCTGTTCTGGTTTCAGATTTCGGTTTAATTTTAGCAAACTGTGGCTGCACCTTCTTCACGGTAGTCACCGAGTGATATTTTCTCATCGTTGGATCAGTTTTTGGAAACTTCTCAACCTGCGGTTTACAGATTTGGAATATTGCATTTTTTTATAATAGGTAGAGTGAAAGTTTACCTTTGAAAGGGTATCCTTCATCTCGATGCTTTCCTGGCTTGTTATTCCATTATTGTCCTCGGATTGAGTCGTATCGGAGTCAAAACTCGGATTCGCATATATTATTTTCACGTCTTTCGAATAGGTATTGTTTTCAGTGGAATTCGATTGGCTTATGGAATCTAGATCATTCTGATGGTATTGTTCTGTTGTGCTGTCAATGGGCAATGGTCCTTCCAGATCTGTTATTACCATCTCCAATCGTGCAGCTCGTTCATCACCTCCATCTCGTTCAGCTCGTTCAATTCGTTCATCACCTTCATCTCGTTCATCTCGGTCATCTCGCTCAGCTCGTTCAATTCGTTCATCTCGGTCAGATCGTTCATCTCGTTCAGCTCGTTTATTTCGTTCATCTCGTTTATCTCGTTCATCTCGCTCAGCTCGTTCATCTCGTTCAGCTCGTTTAATTCGTTCATCTCGTTTATCTCGTTCATCTCGCTCAGCTCGTTCATCTCGTTCAGCTCGTTTATCTCGTTCATCTCGCTCAGCTCGTTCATCTCGTTCAGCTCGTTCATCTCGCTCAGCTCGTTCAGCTCGTTCCATTCGTTCAATTCGTTCAATTCGTTCGGCTCGTTCAGCTCGTTCTTTCATGAATTCCTCTTTGGGTGACAATGGATTTTTCTTTTTCTTACGAACTCCAATTTCTTTTCTAGATTTATATGAGGAGGCGCCAGATCCAGACCCAGATCCAGATCCATGTCCAGCTCCTGGACGATGAAATTTTTTAGGGCTATCGATAGGTTGAACAGTGTCTGGCCCTGTGGCTTCCTGTAGCCTGCGGAGGCTCTTTCTACTCCATTTGCTGGTATCGGTGGTACTTTTCGGATTCATTAGGCATTCCCTGACATTATAGGCGGTTTTCGAACCGCTTTGTTTCTCCACAGCATTAAGGAATTGCGTGGAATTCAACAACTCAAAGGATCCAATGTTCTCCTCGGCGGGTTCTTCGGGTTCTTCGGGTATCGTGGAAAGTTTCGGCGGTCTAGATACTTTTTTATTTGTATCTCCAAACTTGTTTTGTGGCACGTCTTTGTCTTTGGTGGGAAACTTGGGATTGAAATAGTTATCCATGTCTATGCCCATTTTCTGTATGTATTTCTTCTGCACGCCGATTACCTCAGTGTCGGTGGTCACCCACATGGTGTCGTCATCCTCCGTCAGCCTGTATCTGGTTCTGTTCACATCCTGGCCGATCGGTAGCTTCGACAGCTTGGGTCTCATGCCATGGTCTATGATGTTCGGGCGCATGCGGCCAACACGTATCGATTCATCGGCCACAGCGAGGGCATCTTCTGGGGTGTCCTGGTCCTTTCGGTTAGGCATTACTTCACTTGGGAACAATATATATCTCGTGGGCATGCTAGGCAGGACCTGCTTTGTTTTTGAGTGTCTATGTGGGCTGGTGAGAAGACTAGTTTCCCCTAGAATTTATGTTTTACGAAAACCAAAACCACTTTCAACCGGAAATCTCTTTAAAGCTTTATCAATATCCCTCCAACCAGCGGCACGTGCCCGATTGTACATATAAATCGAATCGAAGTCCCGGCGGAATGGAATGGGCATTGTCGACATCTGCTTCTGGTCTGGCGAACACATGAATCATTCATGAATCGTTTTGGCACAAATGCAAATCGTGCAAATCTTTACAACAAACAAAAGCCTTCCCCTCGCCCTCCTCCCAGCACAATGCGGGTTTATGTTCGGACAGAATGGGGGAAAAACGCGAGCTAAACAATGTAAAATGTTAAATAATTATTTAAAACAGTCGAATGGGGGCGGGGCATGGGGCAGAGAACAATAAAATGTTAACTGTTTACTTTTTGGCAAATTTATGGCCTAATGCAGCTGGCACTACCCTTTCCCTTGGCCTCTTACGCCTTTGATTTAAACAAAAAAAAAAAATCATTCACACTGCGGGTTTGTGTAAATATGCAACACTTGCCAGCAAAATATGGGTTTTATTAGAATATAAAAATAAAAACAATATCGAGCATAACAAATCCACTTCCTTTCCTTGTCTCGCATTCGAGTACAGGCCAAATATTGAATATTCCGCTCATCCGAAAGTGATGATTGAACACACCAAGACTGTTCAATGGCACTGGATTGGTTCTATTTGGAAAGCCCTGTTTAGCAGTTTAACAATCAAATCAATGGGGCGACCACAATAATAAGAGAGTAGTAGTAAATGTGTAAATGCCAAATCGTGGCATTAAATTAAATAACACCTACGGCAGAGTGCACACAAGCAAACAAACAAAGGGAGCACACACACCCACATCTAGAGCCACATATGGCCTAAGGTCTTGAAATTTTAAAGCCACCCTAAACCAAAAGCAACCAAACCCAACCTGGCAATTATATTTATGTTCCCATTTTGCAAAAAGCGGCAGAGCACCATTCTATGTTTACTTGAAAGCAATTAAAAGCAAACCAGTAGCAGGAAAAGCTAACCCGAAACCCCTCTCCACCGTCCTATACTTCATCATATTTGTGTGCGAATATTTACTTAGAAAAAGGATGGTCCAACGGGGGAACCACTCCACTGCGGAAAGGCCTCGCAGTAAAATGGCCACTCAGGAAACGAACTTCGTTTATTGTGTCAGGGATATGTGTATATATCTTTTTGCAGGAATTGTTTTTCTCTTTCTGGATGCACACACACACACACACAGACACACAAATAACCTACGGGGCCATAAAAGAAATACGTTTACTATGTACTAAAAATTGAGTAAACGCTGCCATTACACAGCAGCAGTAGCAGCAGCACCAGTCAGAGATCCACAAACACAAAACTCCTCCTGCTCCTCCAAACCATTCTTTGTTCTATTTGTGCTCTCGGATCTTTCGGCTCTATTTTGCTTTGCTTTTGCTCGGCTCTGGTCTATTATTTTGAGTGCACACAACTTGCACCAGCAGTAAGAAGGGGACAGCATACAAAAGAACTGTGGCCATAGGACTGGGAGTTTTTGAATTGTCTGTGACATCAGGGGAGAGTCAGTCCGTCCATCGGGTCGGGGTCACCATCGGTTTACCATTCATCAATTAATCTCGTTTGCAGCCTTTTGCCTCACAATCAATTAAGAACTGGCTGTGTGTGCCTCTCTTTGCCTCTGCAACCAACGATTGTGCAAGCCATAATCGAATTAACCTCGTTTAGGCCAAAACAATGGGGGAAATTCTACACAAGGAAAATTGCTAGATAAATGCAATCATGAGAGTAGAAGCGAGGAGTAGGCCAAGAAAATCTTTCTCGTGATCCAAATCCCATGATAACGCTGGGTTCTAACTGGCTCTCCCACCTCAAACCCAATGCAAATATCGACTTTAAAAATGCTTTAACTTGAGGCTAATGGAATGGAAGAGGCACCTGACTACTTGCCACTTTGCCAACACATTTACATACACACAAAGCAGATACGGATTCTGATTCAGATTCGAATTGAGGGGGGCCTGAGAGGCAGAGACGACACACCTCCAGATACATTTCAAGTAACAATCAAAGCTTTGCATTCCCCTACTGCTGATGCTCGGAAAAAAGGATCCTTTTTCAAGTGGTTTGCCACATAAATTTGCACTTTGTTTTGTTTACAGAGCAATCGAAACGAAACGAACAGAGAGCTGGATAGCAATTGAAAAAAACATCAACAAAAAAACACCAAAACGTGTAAAGAAGTCATCAGGGTTAGCTTTTGGGAGGCTTCGATTAGGGTAATCACACTCTTTAAACTGTATTTAAGTGTATTTATTTGTAAAAGGTTCGTTTTTCAATCGCTTTTTTTCAATTAATATTTTCTGCAGATCCGGAAAGTGCACATTATTCCGATTTAGATTGATGGAGTATTCCGATTTATTGTGTAACAGCATATTTTTAAGGAATTGTCGTTTCTCTGCTCTCTGCAGTGATTTCGAATGGCCAGCCTTAAGGCGTCTTTGTTTTCCAGATGTGGATGGTTTTGATGGTTCCTTTGGCTGCACTTCTTCTGGGATCTCTCGCTTTTCTACCAGATCCTTTTTGCTTAGTTTGAGCTGCTGTTCATCTTCTAGTTCAAATATTTTGTAAATCTCATACAAGTTCAGGTATACATCTGCTATATCTTCATTCATTTCTGTCATGTGATCTCTGTAATGCAGCATTCTGGCTTTCATTTGAAGAATCTCTTGGGAGAGTAAATCCATGCGGCCCTGGAGTTGGTGCACGATTTTGGAATCCATCAAATCAGTTTGGACGTCCTTATTTGAGGCTTTGGTAGAAGCCATTGGAGCCTCATTTGTGTAGTCCAAGGACCGGTCCAAGGTAATGGAACTGATTTCATGCAGCGATTTCGCTATAATTTTGGGATTTTTCGGTAAAAATTGACCTAATTTGGACATATTAAAACCAGGCCAGAAATTAAACTAAAAATGTATTATTTGATTAATGTGAAATGACATTTTTCCAACCTACTTGGCTACAAACAAATTTTAAAAGTAGTTTGCGGGCTGTTTATGCATATTATAAGCTGGGTTTTAGATTAGGAATATCTTTCAATTATTGTCATATGAGCATTACCAAAGATTTATAAAATGCTATAATGTGTGTTGTTGTTGGATTTAGGGACCGACTCATCTGCCAAAACCACAGACGCTCACAGACGAAGCAGAGGAGATAAGAAAATTGAAAACCCGCCAGAGCACTGCTTGTTTTGGCCTCTCTCATGCAACATCTTGGTATTGCATGCGATAATATTATCCCTTTGGCGCCCCTTTATTTATCCTCTTTACACTGCCATGCCATTCAATCTTAATTAAAAATCACACTATGCTGCGGTACATTGATGTTTTGCGCATTTTATGGCGGAAAATAATGATATATGAACTGATTCCCTGATTCATTGAATTAGAATGCAGATAACCCAACAAAAATCAAGCCAAAAACAATATAAACACATAAATTCTCATGCATAAATAAAAACAAACGCCACTGCAGTAGAAGATTATCTTTTCTTTTTTTTTTTGTATTTTTTGGTTGGGAAAATGACAAAGCATAAGCCATTGGTAGGGGGGATTCGAGAGGCGTCAAATCACTTAAACGCAAAACGCAGACAAAAGCTAAATCCAAGCCAAAAAAAATACAACTCAAACCCGAAAGCAATTCCCAACAATGACAGCCCATAAAATGATGAACTCTGTTTCTGTTTCTGTTTTTCTTTTTTCTCACATTTAAGCTGGTATTTTTCTTTTTTTTTTGGGCAATTTGATACTGGAGACGGCATTAACTTTGACATTCGCATGATTATGACTCTTGAGAGCTGTGTGGTTGTCTGGCCATGACTTTTGCACTTTTGATGGAGTGTTGATGAAATTAATATTAGACAGTGCCTGAAGGAAGTTGCAGCCTCATTCGCAGTGGCTTCTTATCAGTGCTGCTATTGATAGGCAAAATCTCAATGCCTAAGTGCATGACTTTTCCAACTCGAATATATTTATAAATGGCCAGAGATGAGTTGACTTTGTGGTTATTTATGGGTTTATTTGAGTTGGTTTTTCCTTGGTACATTTTGTGTCTGATTAACATGGAAAAGTACTTATATTTTCGATGGCAGAAAAGGAAAATTGAAGCATAGAATGTCACTAGAGATGGGCAATCCTTATATCATACTTTCAATGGAAGAAATGGGGAAATTGCGGTATAGATTTGAAATTTATGTCTCAATTGGCAATCATTTAGAGGTGATACCCAACTAATCCCTCATTTTGCATCTCTTGAAACTGTACCCCATTAATAAACACCCAATTGAAGCCTTGTATCCATTTCGATTCGGAATTGTGTGTGTGTGTGTGTGTCGTGCCGCATTCATCAAGCACACACACATACACAGACGCACTCAAAAATTCCCATCTGGCAATCCATCTATCTCTCTGTAAATACTCACTAGACAAATCCTATCTATATGCAATCAGCAAATATGTGCTCAAAAGAAACCCAGAACCCAGAACCCAGAGCCCAGTTATCCATCCCATCCTTTCACTCCTCGTTCGATGCATAATGCAGGCACTTTTGCAGGCAAGTGGAAATTATGTCAAAACAAAACGTGTGCAACTCAAGTCACTGAGTTAGTCTGAGAGGCATTTCAATTAAAGACTCGCAAATGGAACGAAGAGGAACACCCACACACACACAAACACACACACACAAACACACACACACTCAGAAATGAGAGGATTGTAAGCACAAAAGTTCAACTAATATGATATGCAATGCAAAAAGGGATGGGGTGGGGCGGGGCGGTGGGTGGAGCGTAGGGTTGGAGTGTACCGCGTAGGTGGTCGAATGGACCGGGGTGCACTGACGCTGATGCCTCAAAGACATGAGCTGCCATTTATCAGCGCCAAGCAATCTGCAAATTTCTACGCTACACGCTACCGAGTTCTCTACAGATATTATGCGGGGAAGCCTTGGCTATGGGAGAGTAAAGAAAATGAGATATACATATTGTGGGGATTGTGAAATATTAATTGTTAAATATTATTAAATTATTAAATATTATTGTTCTAGAATTAAATTTTTTAGTCAAAAAGATAAAAGCAAAAAAAAATCAGAAACACGAAAAGATCCTATTAATTTCGATATTTTTGAAATAAATAATTTTTAAGATTATTTAATAATAATATTTTATTGGGGTAATATTTAAATATTTTAATTTTTTTTAAATTTGAATAAAATATTTGAATAATTAATTAATTTTGAGGAGTGATATTTTCTTTATTTATTTATATAACTTTTTAGTTGATTTTTTTTTTTAACTTTTCTGTATATTAAATAATTTCTACGCATTCCGTTATTTCCGCTTCCAAAATGTTTTCCCTTTTATTCCGTAGAGTATCTCCTGTTCGTTCTGAGGCTTGTCTCCCCTTCATTTCATGTTATTTATACGCCATTTCTAAGGGAGAATATCACTGCTCTCCAGTGCAGTGGAAAGAGAAGGGAATCCATGGGCGGTTCTGCTTTTGTTTGCAATTGCAGTGGAATCGCTTTTGCTTTGCTTGGCTTTCTTTCTCCCTGTCCTTTCTCCGCACTGTACATATGTCTGGGGCAGCAGCATTTGTAAGGATTTTCCATGTCTCTTCCATCTTCTTTTCGTACTCAAACGTAGTGGATTGCTCTGTGTGTGTGTGTGTGTGTGCGTGTGGGTGTGTTTTGCAAGTTGACTTCATTCATTCATACCGAAAAAAAAAATACCAAGAAGAAAAAAGTTAATTCATAAATCGCACAAAGCGCGCTGATACGAAAGACGCCGCACACACAGGCACACACACACCCTAAGACCCTCGTATGATGCAAAAATGCATTTAGTCAGATGTGCAGATTGTAGATAAAAAGCATGTGCCTGCAGCAGAAATGGGAGAAAGGATCTCCGTCTCCATCTCCGTCTCTGTCTGTATCTTTATCCCCTGTTCAAATAAAAGATTTCTATCAGGTGGCTCTTATGGCGCATAAAAGTACTTAAATTTGTTTGACTTTTGGCTAGATATGGGTAGCACATAGGTGGCCATAGCACAGCCCGGCGGCATGTTCGACTCGTGGTTGCATGGTCGGGTTGCATTGTGGTCCATTGTTTCGCTTCATTATGCGAAATTGCTAAGGCAACTCACGACTCAAAGCGCGCGAGCGGACTTGTTTAACTTTTCACCCATCGGCGAGCACACGGTAGGGCGGGGGCGACAAACAGAAACAACGACGTTTTGTTTGCGAAGGTTGTGATGCTGGGATATTGTGGCAAAATCAGTTTTACATACAGTATATATATATATATATGCCTATATATTTTCTATGTATAAGTTTATATAGGTTATTCATGTGACATAAGCAAGAGGGTTGCCAGAATGAAGATACTTGGATGCATACATTATCGATTGATATTTCAGCGAAAACTTATTGAATTATGAAATATTATTAGTAATTAGATGGCCTTCGAAAGCAAACCATATAAATTATTGAGTTTCACGCAATTGCGACATGCTCACACGCACATTTTCGTTATTTTGCTGAACTCGTTCGTCTGTTCTTTCTGCTGTGGTATTTTGTGTTCCTACCTTTCAAAGACCCCAGGTTGCTGCTTTCTTCTCGCTAACTTTCACTCTTTTTCTGCTTCTAAAAATTCCTAGTTTTCCTGACAGCCGAAAACTTTTGAATACACCCCCTCTGACCTCACCTAGTTGCAGTCAGGCATGAAATTGAACGGTTACTTAGCGGCATTTTCAATAAGCGAGGGAGCATGGGACATGGCTAAACATCCATGAAATGGCTGGCAAAACTCTTCTTCGACTTCATTGAATGCACTCGGGCGGTGCCTGGTGCCTGGTGGCTGCTGCCTGGTGCCTGGTGGCACATGTGACTCTTTATAAAGTCCTATAAACTGCTTATATCTCAACACTTCAGAACCATCTCAAGTGTTACAATGGGTAGAGGATGAGAGGAGTTGAGCTCTAGGATGGTTTCCTGTGACGCATCGACAACAACAACAGCAGCAGCAGCAAGAACGACAACGACAACGACACTTGAGGCACAGACAACACAAAAAGAGGCAAACGCTTCCTTCCTTTTGTTGGGGCGCAAGAACTTAAGGCTTAAGCCTTTTTTGGAGAGAGTGCCACAGTGCCTCAGGAAGCTGTACGTGATTTTATCAAAGGGAAAGCCAAATGGAGAACGGAGCCGAGCCGAACCAAGCCAAGCCACCACCCTCCCACGCTCCCAACTTTCACCAGTTACACGGCCCCTGGGCTGCGTCAAAATATGCCGCAAGCAGGCTGCAAAACATTTTCATTTATATTTAAATACGAAAACGCAGAAAGAAAACGAAATTTTTGGGGAATGGGCCAGAAATGGGAGGGGCAACAGGGGAGAGGGCCGAAACAGAACCAGAACCAGAACAGAACGCGTTTTCGATTATGTTTAGCCGCTTTTCGGGCAGCTTATCGACGCCCACGACGCATATGGGCAGGGCAGGGCAGGGCAGCTGCTATGGGGAATCTCCTCCACTCTTCTCACTCTCTGTCTCTGTCTCTCCCTCTTCTCTTTCTCCCTCTGAATTCCATATTTATTGCGTACCATGATTTATTATAATTTTATGCATGAATCTCATTCTCCTCCTATGCCTGTCTCCCCCTTCTCACGCGTTGTATTTGAGTCGGGGTGTGGGAGGGGGCGTGACTATACTGTAGGTAAAATAAGTGTGGACGATTACGTCTACCCAGTGTCTCCTATGTGTTGTGTCTCACTTGACCCATTCTCCCACTGACATGCATATCAATATACAGGAATACATACTCCCACATATGTATGTGTAAGCAAAGCGCATTTCCAGACCAAAAATTCAATCAATGGGAAACGATATAGAAAGATTTGGGGAATTAGAAAAATGCTAGAGAATGTATGTACTTTAAGGAGCATTCTCTGCCATGAAATTTTTAATATCTGCGGTGCAATTTATCGTCGGAATCGATAATAGCATTAATGTTTCTTTAATTAAATAATTCAAAAAATTATATTTATTTTATTTCATTTATTTATTTCTTTATTTTTAAACATAAATAACAAATATATTTCAATTCTATTTTTCAAAACAAATTTTAATTCAATATTTATTGTCAACTTTTATACCAATCACTTAAAAATTATTTAATTTTAATTTAAATGGAAAAGTATTTTAGTTTTTTTAATATTATTACAAATTTGAGCTATTTATTTATTTTTGTATTTCCATAATTTGTTTATAATTATATATCAATAATAATGATTGATATGTAATTATAAACAAATTATAATACAAATTATAAAATAAAAATTCATGTGTTATTTTTATTATAATTATTATAATAATAAAAATAAAAAATAATAATTTTTTTTATAATTTTTATAATACAAATTATGCTACGATTAATACAAATTTATGAAGGATTAGGATTTATTGTGCACGTTTCCAATGAGAGAAAGGAATTTACTTGAGCGAAAGGACACGACTACGGAGCATTTTTTAGTTTTTCTTAAAAATAGTACTAAAAAATAATCACAGATAAATCAAGAAAGCTTTTTTCATGTGTCTAAAAAGTATTCCTGATTTCGAACTACTTTAAAAAGTGCCTCATACACGCAGCCTTTCTCCTCCATGAGACATACTGTCAGTCACTCTCTCAGTCACTGCCTCACTGGATGCCACATTCGTGTCACCTCTGACTGGTGCTGTGGGGGAGGGGATTCCACCTCACACCCACAAATGATGAAGCTGATTAGACATCATCTTGCTGCCATTTTCCCCAATGACAGACAGGCCAGAAGTTGGTCAAGTGGTTTTCTGCTCGAAAAGAGAAAATTGCTGCAGCATTATGGGGAAGATACAGAGCCGCCCAGCCAACCAGCCACCCACCCATTCAATCACCCACACACGCACACCTGGGAGACAGAGAGACATATGCAGTGCATGAATATTTCACACGCACAAAGTGAAAGGAGAAAGCGAAAGCAAAAAGGCCTGCGGATTATCACACTCAATAGTGCCATTCTTCTCCTCCTTCAACACCGATTCTCCGTCTCTCCTGTGTCTCTGTATCTCCGTCTTTCGGCAGATGTATCTCTCCCTCTCTCTCTCTCTCTCTCGCTTGCTGTCTCTCTGTTTCTCGCTTTAATGCGGTTATTGTTGTTTCCAAGGCGTCTGCTCATTAATTCATATGATGGCACTTTTGCCTCATTGGCAATTCAATTGCAAACGCACAACAGAGACAGCGAGATAGTGCGTGGGGGAAGACAGAGACAGCGACAGAAAGGTTAAGTGCCAACTTGCACACGTATTTCCCCACCCATCGATGTATATACGATACATATGCACATCTGTACGTATATGTGTACCCACTCCACACCATTCCAAAATGAGCATTTTGTTTATGCATGCATAATTGCTCATATCTGACCAGCAGCAATACGCACAGACATATGTACATATCCCGGGCCGTTCCGATACGAAATTATGCGATTTGGGTGCCCAAAAAAGTATGCTACGATATTTGGGATTTGCATTTTATTTGCTGACTTTTCGAAAGGATTATTTATGCGAACTGATGTTAATGCTGTATGGAAATGTTTTAGAAAACATATTTTAGGAATACATTTGTCGGGATGCTTAGATATCCATAAACTTGGATGGATCCTCTCAATAAAAGGTTCTTGGGGGTGGAGAAGCCACATGTTGAGGCCCATCCTCTTGAGATCTGCTACAGAACATGTTATCCCTTTTGAGAATCAATATATATCGAATATTGATAGACTTTTTTCCTATAATTTTTATATAACTATAAATATTCCCTTCAAAATATATATAAAATATCTAGGAATTTCCTTCCCCTCCATAGGGTTTCCTTGCAAATAAGAAGCTCTAGCCCAAGTATTTCCAAAAAAAATAATAATATTATAACCTCATAAGGCAGCTTATCGGAACATTTCCGCCCCAAACCCAAAAACACTTCATCAATTTCCATTACAATCAGTCCCAGTCCCCTTCGCTCTCTTTCTCTACAGAGATATACGACCCGCATAGGAAATTATTCAGTGAGCACTCATTCAGAACCTCCCACGATTTGCACATGGCAAATAAATAACCAAAAATAAATATAAATTATCCAACATTAGGCGCAACAAACCGCCAAGCAAATAGTGGCAGGAAAAAAAGACCAACCTACAGTTGACTAATTAACGGGCATTAGTCAACACTGGCAGCACGGCACGGGGCGGCGGCCGCGGCGCGGCGTGCCAGTTCATTGCCAAATCGAATGTAAAGCCCAACGATAAGCAACTCGGAAAACTGTAATTCAATGTTCCTAAGGGGTGCACGGGGGTGGTGCAGGAGGTGGAGCGGTGCGATTATGAATGATAAGCAAGGAAAATTCACACAATTACAACAATTGCTCATACGACCCATACCCATAGCCATGGCCATGGCCACGCCTATCGCCCCCGGAAGCCCCATAGCCACAGAAACTAACGGTTGTAATTTAGGAAATTCAATTATGTGTCCCCCGAAAACCGACCGAAAAGCGACCAAGAAAGCAAGACTTGGATTTGGAAAGACGAAGATTTTGATACACTTATAGATATTGGGGTCTTATGTTAAAAAACCCGATGTGGCTGTTCCATTTTTTAATTGATATTTTTGGTTTATCTTTAGAAAAAAGAAAATCTTTGGATGTGGAAAGTTTCATTGCAAAAATCGAAACTTTGGGACTATGAGAATTTTGGTTAGAAATACTATAAATATTATTAGCCATGCTCCGGTTTTCGCTAATTGTTGCGATTACGATTACGGATAAATTCGGTTTTATTCACAGACGACATCTGTAACAGATTCCAACTATTGAAATCTATATTTTATTGATTTCTTTTTAGCAATATGTTGTTGTTTTGAGTCAAGTAAAATTTGAGGTGTAATTTGAAATAATTTTATTAAATATATTAAGATTTATAAAAACTAAATTTCCGATTATACAAATATAAATGTAAAACATCAGAAATGTTGACTATTTTTTTACTGATCACGCAAATTTGCATTTATGTGTATATTCGCCAGCCCAACTGGTTTTAAAAGTTACGAATTTTTCGATTTGTGAAAACCAGAGCACACACATTTTCGTAATATTTTTTTTAAATATTTGTTTTATATATATTTTTTATACATATTGTTTCGCGATAACTGAAGCATGTCTGTATGAATTATATCCTTTTTTTTTGTTGTGTCAAAATATCTCCTCGAAACCCTGATACCCTACTGTTGGAAAGGGCATAATAACTCTGTCAATTCCTCCGTCAGCATTGAAGCGTAGTTGAAACGGATGAGCAGTGGGTTACAATGTGCTGTGGCTGGCTGGCTGGCTGGCTGGCTGGGGGTTGAGTGGATTGTGGATGGATGGGTCAATTGTGCGGCGGATTCTAGCCGCCTTTTCCCCCCCTCTCCGAACCGAACCGAGCCGAGCCGGCCTCAGCACATTGCATGTAATCAAACAGTTTGCGTAGCAATTTTCGATTATCGTTTGACTGATTTCGTGTTAAATCAATTAAGACATTGCCATCAACGTTTCAACGAACGTTGCAATGTGCTTGTGGAGTCCGGTCTAGGCGGCTTGGTCCTTGGTCAGTATTCCGTGCCATGTGCCTATTCATCTAATGTCCGCCAACCACCCCCCAAACAAGGACACACAGCTCAATTTTCTTGGTGTGGTCCCAGGGCCTTATTGATTTGCGCCGCTAAACTTTTCGTTATAGATATTCCTTTTCTTTTTAGCTCTGTTTTTTTTTTTTTTTTTTATTTGGGTCTGAAAAATTTGCAATTTTAAATTTATGAAAAATGTTTTGCTTTTCCCCGCAACCCGACGCACTCCTGTCCCGTCCTGTACCCCCGGCAGCTCCTGCCAACTGCACAAGTTTTTCCTGTGACCAAAAAAGTAAAGTTTGTCAAGAAAAACTTTGCTTTTGCTTCATTTTGTAGCCGCATAAACACTTTGAAATAGACCAAAAACTGAAGTTCCAAGTGGCAGGGCGGGGAAAAGAGGCAGAAAAGGTGGCAGTGGCGGCTGCTGGAAAAAGTTTCCATCCCGTAAATGGCCGTTAACAAGCCGAAAAGATTGCCGACTGCAAAAATTTAAATTGAAAAATTTTCAACGTAAAAAGAAAACTTGGAAAAAGTGCGTTTTGAAGTGTTTTACGAATCGATTGAAGATTTCCATTCAAAGACTATTTCATAATTAATATTCATAATTTTCATTGAACAGAGCAGCAGAGTATTTATATATTTGATTAAAATAATTATTGTGCACTCAATTAAATAAAATTTTGGGCGATAAAATTGATTTAGACGTTGGCAAGACATTCCCTCCTTTAAGATTTATGCCACCTATTGTTGCCACTCGCCCGTGTGGTGGCTGGCATGTCAATAAGCCATTCGATGCGGGCCCTGGGCTGAGCTTAATTTTCGGAAATATCGCCTGAATGATTTCGTGTTAAATTAATTAAAACCAAATGCGTGTCCGGCAACCATTGACCCCCGAGGGCGATAAGGAGAGCTTTTTTTCCCCAAATCAAATCGGGCCATAAATCTGCAAGACCTTGTAATTGAAAGCGACAATGTTATAGGGCTATTTGTAGAGCTTTGTTTGACCCAAACTCTAGTACTTTGAACTCTAGAGAAATTAGGGTTGCCCTCCTACAGATGTTCCCTTGAACATATATTTACATACTCGATTCGCTAGACAAATATTAAATATTCCACATTAATCTATTTGAATTACGAGCGTATTTGTATTATTAAAATGAAAAATATTTAATAAATCATACAAAATGAAATTAAAACAATTATTATTTGACTTTTTCTTTTTTATGTAAATCTAAAGAATTATCCATCTGTGTTTTTGGATTACAGTAAAATATATCTAAGGTGCAGCATTCAAAGATAAATATGGAATCAAATAAACTGATAAATTTCACAGTGGTACCATTTTATCAGTCAATTAAATTATTCATAAATGTATCTGAATGTTGAAAAAAAACAACACAAAAATGCAACAATTTGTAACAATTAAAAAAGAAAACCCACATATTTCTAAGCGTAAAAAAATGGAACAGAAAAATGCTTTTATGGCATGCCAAAAATCTCTAAAATGAAAAAAAAACCCAAATGACAAATATAAATTGTTTTTAATTAATTGCGGTTTCAGTTTCAGTTCTCTTATTTATTTGCCAAATACCAAAAATACATATTCATATTTGATATATTGCAATATGTATGTTTCGGTTAATAGAAAAACTATTGCCAGTACATGTGTGTGTGTGTGTGTCTCACCTTCCTTTATGCAGTATCTACTATAACTTTGCTCTGTTGATTGTTTGCTTATTTGAGGCAACAGCTGTTCAAATTTCTATATTCCGCAGCAATGCGTTTCCGCCCCGCTCCCCCCCGCCCCAAACACAGTCATCACCTCTCCATACATACATGAATTTTTATAGTTTTTCCCAGCCATTGGCGAGTAATTAAATTTAACGCTTAAAACAACAGCAGGCGAGAGAGAAGGCAAAGCTCATCGACAAGGAGATACCCTGGCACTAAGGGGAGTACATATATTGTGGATCTAAGAGTGAATAAGGAATAAATGAAGGACATAGCTCTGCCACTGCCTTGTCTTTAAGACGGAAATCATTAGACCCATAAAGATTGCAGCTCCAGTTCTCTGTAGATAGTACTTTTGATATTCATAATTTTAGGCACTACTCTCTCAACTGTCAGGGCAGAATATGGGGAGAAATCTATAGAAGATTTGAAAATTTCCACTTAAATGTACAAGAATATACCAACAGTTTTGCTCCGAGAGTGGAAATTTTAAAAAACAAAATTGTTTTAATTTACATTAAGACTATTAAATATATTTCATATTTAAATTAAACATAATAAATATATTAAAAATAAATATAATACATTTAATTAAAAGAAAATATATTTAACTTTTCATATTTAAATGTAATGATAATTATTTAATGCACTATATTTATTTCTAATATATATTTATAGTGTTTTATATTTGTTTTAATTAAGGGCCGTATTAAAAATACTTTTTTATTACCGAATGTTTAAATCAAAGTCAATTCTATTTCGTTTTTCCATGTTTTAAGAACTGAATATTAAATATAAATAAGGCTGCGTCTATTTTAACTTTCCCACTTTTCGCTAAGTGTATAAAATCTTTCAATATCTTCTGGAAATCCTTCTGGGAATCTGCCTGACCTGCGAAGCTGTTTTTCTTGTGCTTGCAGTGATGGAAAAACTCCCATAAGTCCCATAAAATGCCCGCGAATTCTTCTCTGCCATTACAGGGTATCCCAAAAGGTACAAGAACTGACCGCACAAACGGAGAACAGAGGCGGAACGGCAAATGCAATTGTTAACAGCCCGCCCACCGCCCTCCCGCCCACCGCCCTCCCGCCCCCCACCAGTTGGTTTTTGCAAATCGTTTGACAAGCCAGGGGGAAAAAATGTGCGCAAAAATTGAAAAAATCGTAGTGCAAAAAAAAAAGAAAATGTGAATAAATATTTCTGCGGTCGGTGTGGGCATTTGCAAACAAATGATGCATAGAGAAAATATTTTTTTTTTGTTGCGGTGGGGTGGAGCATTCTGTTCTGCATTTAAATTGCTTGTGAATTATGTGCTAAATGCATTCGAAACACCCGATTCGAACAGCTTTTCAATGTTGCGGTTTGCACAGCGAAATGATTATTAATATTATTTGCTTTGTTATGCGATTTTTGCCAATACGTTGGCGGTTCGGCTTGTTTTATTTTCTGGATTATTGTTATTAATATTTATCACAGCTGCCGTTGGTCTTTGGATTAAGGCAACTTACATTATTCGGGTGCCTTAATGACGGGCATTTTGTGTAATTGGAATTCGCAGCCGCATTAGCAGACAGTTTTAAATGGCCATTAAAATCAATTGAATATGACTGCAGATATATAATATAATAGTCGGTTTTTTATGCGATTCATGAATGCCTTTTGAGTGTCAATGTCTGTTCAAGAAGTTGTCTATGAAGTGTTTGAAAGGTTCATTTAGTTGGTGTATTTTTTAGAGGATGTTTTTTCTGAAATTTTACAAAAAATAGGAATGAAAATGTTTAATTTTTTCCATGTCTCATTTGTGATTAAATTGCTATTAAATTGCCTCTGGTCCTGGGCCTCTAGTAATCCTCCCCTTAAGTCTACCACTCTATCATAGCTTCAAAGATCCATCGATCCAAAGATCCATTCCCAATTTGTAATACGTTTTCCAATCGTTTAACTCCTTAAGGATCCGAACGGATCCTCAGTTCTCATTCAATGAGTAGATTAATGTCTTTCCTTGGAAGCACGTTTCTGGATTTAAATTTGTAAATATCCTTCTTGACCTTATTGATCCTTCTGCACGCTCCCATTGGTTTAATGATATTTTGAACCATTTTACCCCAATTAAACCCATTCGAAATTTAACCTTTACGAACCCCCCCTTTGAAGGAGACAATCCTAATTGGAAGAAACGTTTTCCCCTTTCTCCTCCTTTCGACTTTTAATCCCTGTCGCATTGGCCCAAACAATTGGCGCTTTTATGGCAATACATAAAAATCATTAATTACAACAACTCGGAATGAAATTTAAATGTCGACAAAAAAAGAAGGAAGCAGTTGGACCAAAAGAGAGGCAGCTAAAGACAGATAGAGACAGGGAGAGGGAGAGAGAGAGAGGCAGAAAGAAAGACAAATATTGAAAAGCAAATTGAATTTTCATATGCGGAAACGCAAAAGGTGGAAATGCGTATAGGCATGGCTCAATGGGCGTGGAGGATCCAAGACTGCATTTTTTTTTATTGTACAATTTTAGAGGGTTATTATGGGTTTTTGACGGTTTTGGCAACAAATATTGCTTTAAATTAAGATTATCCATGGTAAAAATTAAAAAAATACTTCAGTATTATTCTTAAATCGGAGTATTCGGTATATCCCATTAAGCGTAGAAGGATTGTGGTATCCTTAAAGAAAATTTGAAGATATATTCATATGGATGAGATCTGCTAGGGTATGTACGCCTTCGGTTCCCCGCTCAATCTGCCTCCCTTGATCCACATTTTATTTTTGTTTCCGTAGAGCAGAGCACTTTGTGATGCCCATGCCCCCACACACACACACACGCACACGCACACGCATACGCACCTCCTCCATGGACTTGCACCTTCAACAGTTTTATTTTATGCGGCGGGAGGGTGGTAGGGTGGCTGGGGCGCCAGCAGCATTTTTGCTTTTTATGTTCGACAGATTTTCGTGTTGGTATGTGAAACATGCTGATTCCCAGTGATTACAATTGTTGTATGGACCCCTGGACCCCTGGACCCCAGCATAACCACCCACCCTCCCACCTTTGCTGTACTGTTGGTTGTTCCCCGTCCCATGGCCCAGGACCCATGAAAAGCACAACGAAAGCAGATAAATAAATACAAAAAAAAAAAAAAACAACACAAAAAGGAGCAGCACAGGAAGAGAGTTTGTGTTTGTCCATGTGTTAGTATTGTAGTATCTGTTTGTGTGTGTGTATGTGTGTGTGTGTGTGTGTGTGGGTGGGTGCGAATATCTGCGGGTGCGCGTGTGTATGTGGGTGTAGCCGTCATGTCGAAATTTTTGCACACGAAACATTCAAATGGAACAAAAAAAAAAAAAAACAGTAAAGAAACGTATAGCAGGCAGAAAGTGCCAGGACATTTGGATATCCTGTAAGGAATGAGCAAAGGAAATTGGTAGCCCGATTCAGCAAGATTTCTCTCCATCTCTCTCTTGCTTGCTCTCTCCCAGTATGGCTAAGCAGTTAAGGGTGGGTTTTCAATGCTTAAAGAGAGCGCGCCATCGCTCTCTCAACCTCTGCCTCTCTCTTCATTCTTCTCTCTATTCCCATTCCACCTCAAGTCCAATCTTCCAGCTGTTTCCACACTGCAGTGCATCTCTGCGGCTTCCATTCAACCTATCTACCCCTGCTTTATATTAAAAAGGGTATCAAAAAGAAAAAAACAAAAAACTGAAAGCAACCTGCAAAAGTTTTATTTTTTGGATTCTTTTTTCGATGCTGCTCGTTACAATTTTCGTGATGTTCTGCTGACAACTCAACAGAGATCAAGTTATTATGTGTGTGTGTGTGTGTGTGTGTGAGTGAGACAGAGAAACATATAGACAAAGAGAGGGACAGACAGAGAGAGAGAGAGAGAGAGAGAGAGAGAGAGAGAACGATTTTCGGCGCGGTTGGGGCGCTCAGAGTTTGAGGCCGCGGACCGAAGTCCGTGTTTCTGGGTTCTGGGTTCTGGCCTCTGGTCATTGTCCTGTCCTTTGGTCCTTCTCGGCCGTTGACAATTAAGGTGAATGAATATTTTAATATTGGCAAACAGATTACACATGTGGGCAATGGGTACCAATCCGCACGGGGCAGCAGCAGTCGTGACTTGTATGTCCTTCGATGGATGTGGATCCCAGGCCCGTCCGCCTCTGCCCTCCCCCTCTCACGCTCCCTCTCCCTCTCTCTGTTCGCGTAATGGCGTAAAATTTAATTCAATTGAATTGTTGGCACAATGCATCAAAGGCAAACCGTGGAGCGACATCTCGCCCAGTCGTATATATTTTATTATATTTTTTTCTTCTGCCATCAAAAGTAATAAAATGAAAAGGAATCTACGAGATATATATACGTATATATATATGCGAAATGAAATGCAATTTCTGAATGCAATTAACGTTTTATTTTCACAGATTTCTGCTCATTGTATCGCCCGGGAAATATGGTCATAATTAAGCAGAGGCAGAAGGCCAATGTTGACTTGACTGCTTTTCCTTTTGTGGAGAGGGAAAAGCTTAAGCAAGAAAAGCGGTAAGTACATATACATATACATACATATATATATATATATATTGGTTCATAAAGAATACGTGAATAAATACCGGATAAGAAAGGATTTCAGTTGAAGGGAGATATACCACTTTTACGATTAAATCGTTGGGCCCCCTAGCCACAGTTTAAGCAATTTTCCCTCTCTCCATCTCCATCTCCATCTCTCTCTCTGCGGAAAGCTCTAGGAAATTTATGAAAATTTTCATAGGCGACAAGCTCATCAAATGCCACTACCAAATGCATAGCAGGAGGTCGGAGGACACAGGTCCTGCTGCTGCTGCTGCTGTCTACATCAATAGTTCCGGGGCCTAACAACCAGAAAAGAACTGACGATGACGATGATGGTCCGGTGTCCGACAAGCTGAAGCAGAGAAGGCCAGGACTAGGACTAGGGCCAGGATTAATTTGCCCAGAGAAAAGAGTGAAGGGGTTACGTGCCGAATTTCTAATCAAAATTGCCGCAAAACAGCAGTTGCAGCAGACACAAAAACGGATTGTTTCAGTTGTTGCCCCCAGCCACTGCTGCCCCCTGCCCCCTACTCCATGTGGCATGCGTGTGCGTGTGCCTGTGTCTGTCTCTGTGTCTGTGTGTGTGTGTGGAAATCAAAAGCGCTTTGGTTGGCAGTAAAACTTGATGAAAATCGATTTTAATTACAAAGTCAATGCGCGTAATTGCTTTTGCACCTAACTCAAGTGGTGCAGCCAGCCAGCCGGCCAGGCAGCAGCACCACTTTGATGTAGCAGTTTCCCCTTTTTTTTGTGGGCTTTCTACACCCCTTGGTAATCGGCAGAGTGGAGCGGGGGTACGAGTATGCGGGGTGTTTTTGGTAACTCGAAAAAAAGGGCCGAAACTAAGCCTAAAATGTTTAACAAATCGCTGGCCAAGGGAATCCGTGCTCGTGATTTTTGTGGGCAGCATCTCGAGGCATGGATATTTAGAGAATTATGGAAAGAATGACAAGGATATGGTGGGAATGTCAAGTGCTTGGAGGCCTAACCAGGGCTCACTCGCCAACCCCCAGCTCACTCGCCAACCCCCAGCTCACTCGCCAACCCCCAGCTCACACGCATCGCTCGCTCCCACCGATACTTATGAGTAAAATCTCAGACCATGACAACAACCCAAATATTTTCTATATACATAGTTATATAATAGAGAAATATTAAAGATAAAACTCGCTCGAAGTTCAGGGCACTGAGTGCCCGGGTTAAGCCTTCTCCAGAGCCAGTTTCAGATCTCCATAACCATCCCCATCAGATCTGCATCGTATACGGCCGCTAGAGCTGCTTCTAAGATCTTCAAAGCTTTGTGCTAGACCGGAAAGGTTTATTCTAATGTCGGCTTGTGGCTTTCATACCTTTATCTGACGATTCCCCTTGCTGCCTGAGGGACATTATCCTGTAGTATAATTTCCAGTCTCAAGAGATCTCTAAACCGAACACAAAATCCATCTATAGTTCTATCCCGAAGCTTAACCTAAAACTGTTGCAGAAATAAAAACATTAAATTCAATTAAAAATCTTAAAAATCTTCAAAGTTGCCTCAAATATTGAGTGGGCAGCCAATTATCATCGCAGTTCATGTGACATACCGCAAAACTCTCCAAATTTGTTGTATGGACACGAATTTAATGGCTATTTTCCAGCTATTTCCACCAGCCAAGAGCGTAGGTTTAATGTCGCTGCCATTTCCCTATGCATAATTTTGCGTTGCGGCAATTATTGCTCAATAGGCGAATTGTTTGTATTGCAGCAGTGCCGCATTCCGTGCCACCCCCCCTCCCCGCCCCACCTAACAGCGGGGCAGTGGCAATAAATGAATTCCATGCGAGGCAGCAGCCAAAGAGTAATATAGTGGGGCGGAGGGCGGGGATAAATATCTATATAACGGGGTAGAAAATACCAAAACAGCAAAAGAATTTTCGGCGTTTGTGGTTGTGGCATGCAGCACGCACTGGAATTTGGCGGAACCCGCGTCGTTCTTTGTTTGTCCATAAAGCTCTCCGGGCCGCCAAATTTACTGCACCAAGTCCAGAATGTCAATTCAAAAATCAGCAATCGCTGTAATTTCGTACAAATTTCCAAATGGAAATTTATTCACACAAAGGCAGGCATCAGGTGTAGCCTGGAAACATTTGAAAGAGTGGCGAAAAGTACAGAAGGTATTTATCAGGCTATAAATAGAGCCGCGGTCCTTGCCGCAGCTCCCGCTCGTTTCCTATAGAATTACTGATATAAAAGACATTTTTTCTTGAATGAAATGACGTCTAATTGTGGTTCCAATCTAATCAGTCAAAGCGGTTTAATCTTAGTCTTGCGAAATATGACTGCCTGCAATTCTAATCAGCGCCTCACTGTCTGGCATTAGAGCAGAGTACTGCTATAGAGTACTGTTCACAACTGATAAGAAAACAACTCTTGAACTTTTATATTGATTCAAATTAGTCTGAAAAAGCTGTTTTGGTTTTTTAGAACTGATAAGAATTTTCTAATGATTCAAATTAGTCAGAAAATAATTAATTGTATTTTTCTAAGAGACAAGAATTCTGTGGAAAGGGAAAAGATTGAAGAGTTCAAAGTAATTTATGTCTAAAAAATTATAATTAAACAATAATATAATATACAGTGAGTGGACAGTAAAATGTGTTTTATTTTTTTGAGGCTAAATTGGTGGAAGCTCGCTCTCACTCCATAAATCAATCAGATGGAGATCTGAGGATCTGAGAAGGCCAGAATCAGAACGGAATGCCAGTTACTGCAGAAACCTAAGCAGTGACTGCCTGCCCCCAACGAATCAACAACATTCTTTGAAAATAAATAAATACCATCCCTATCAATGTATATATCGTGCAACAAGCAGCCTTAGTTTTCCTTTAAAAGAAAGTGCAGCGCCAAGAGGGATTTTCCTTCACTGAGAGAGAGAGAGAAGGCGTCAGTAACAGATCCAGGAGATCCATCAGCAGCAGCAGCAGCATCAGTCGTCGTCGTCGTCTGCTGCTGCAATCTTGATTTAAATGAAATTTAACTTTTTGCATATTAAAAAAGTTTCGCATTTTTCATGCGAAATAAGAAAAGTTTTTTCGGCCGCTTTTTTGTTGTTTTTTCTCTGTTTGGTTCGGGTTCGGTATTCCCCGCCTCGTTCCGTTGCCTTGCCATTAGCTTTGTTTTGTTTTGTTTTGTAGTTCTATTTTATTCGTTGCCTTTTCTTCTGTTGGCTGGAACGTCACAGCATTCGTCGTCGACGGGAAATTAGATACCACTGCCTGGACCACTGCCTGGACCACTACGTATACGCAGTGGGCACCAGAAAGGAGACCGAGTGCAGACTGCCAGGGTTTTTGAGTTAAATAAAGGCACACATAATTGAATTGATAATTTAATAATAAAATATATTTATTTGAAAACATTCATCCGCTGATCGTTGTTGGAGGTTTCTGATGTTTATGTATCTGTATCTGTAGCTATCGGCGAGCCATTTCTCTGTATTAGCGGATGCCGGATGCATTTCTTATACCACATTTTCCACAGTGCCTTCTTCTAGCTGAGAGCTACTATTTGTGGGTTCATTGGGGGGTCGTCGAAAAACTATCTATGAGCTCTTTGCGGGATCATTAAAGGTCGTTGAGGAATGCTGAATTTTTGAGAGAAATATTTAAAGTTTTCTAGGGAAAAAAGTAATGAAACTTTGATTTAAATAATTTGCTAAAAACCACTTACCATATTGGGTACAGTCGCACCCATAATGATGGCCATCCGGCATCCTGATTGTAGTTTGTGTGTGCTTTTTTGTGGGTTTTATTGGGGATCATTGCGGATTTATTGTGGTTTAATTGCGGACTTGAGCCAGAAATGAAGCGTCGATCTTAGAAATTGAAGCTCAATTTCATGCAGTTGAGCTTGGGTATAGCGACGTTGCGGAACAGCTGGAACAGGATTGGGTTCAGCGTCATCATCGGCTTCAGTCTCATCATCGGCTTCAGTCTTATCATCGGCTTCAGTCTTATCATCGGCTTCAGTCTTATCATCGGCCTCAGTCTTATCATCGGCTTCAGTCTCATCATCGGCCTCAACTGCCTTATCTGCCTCATCTGCCTCATCTGCTTCAGCTGCCTCTACTGCAACGGCCGCCTCATCTGCCTCATCTGCTTCATCTGCCTCATCTGCTTCAGCTGGCTCTACTTCTGCAACGGCTGCCTCTTGTGGCAGCTGGCCATTGCCGCAGTGTTCGTCGGTCTCAGATATGTTTTCGTCGTGTTGGGAATTCATACTTGCTTGTAGTTTGAACTGTTTGTTACTACAACGTTGGTTTGACTTCCCAGCCAAAGCAAACTAAAACTAAATTTTAAATTTTCCTTAAGCTTAAATCAAGTTTTGTAAATTACTTGGAAAATCCTTGGACTTTTCCGTACAGCTTGCACCTGGCTTTCCTCGAGTGTCTTTAATTCGGCCATTAATAGTATTTCGCACTGGCTCGAATGCAGGGCAAACTAAAAGAACATTTTCCAGCAGCCACTTGGGAGGAAAACTCCCGAACAGTTTTCCTTCTCCCTCTCCCCCTCCCTCTCTCTTTTTCTCTGTGGTGTGGGGGGTCTGTGCATTATTTTATGTTGAATTATGGCGCCTATTGTGTGTGTGTGTGTGTGTGTGTGAGTGTGTGGGGGAATCTCTCTCTCTCTCTCTCTCTCTAGAAATATCTCTGTCTCTCTCTCTCTTTTGGGGCGTGCCATTTGCAACGTGTTTTATTTACAGACGAGAGGCGTGCAAAAAATTAGCACTAAGCGGAGAGAACGAGACACGTGGCCAGGGAGAGAAGAGAGCAGAGAGAAGAGTATGGGTAGACAATAGTTGGGGAGGGGGGTGGGGAGGAGTTAACGAGGGAAAACCAAAAGCAAATGGCTCTTCTCAGGTAACGGTAAACTAACCCAGAAAACCAAGAGGCTGTGGTTCCTTCTCTCCGCTCGTTCCTTTGCTCCTTTCTTCGTCCTCTGCTCCAAGTTCCTTATGAAGATTTATGTGATGTTGTTTTTGCATCGCTGCCTCCGCCAGACAATGCAACAACATGAGGCAATATACACAATACAACAACCACTAGAACTATGGGGAGAACAAACAGAACTATATATATGATATACATTTCTATTCGGTAACCGAATCATATTCTTTGAAAATAAATAAATACCATCCCTAATAGATTTAGTAATATTTAACCAAAGTATCGCTGAGTGTTCAAGCAAAAGTAAAAAAAAAACAAAAAAAAAATATTATTATAAAAAAAAAAAGTGTATATAAGTAAATTAATAATTAAATAATAACAATTTCCAAAAGCTTCAACCTTAAATACAATTATTTGGATATTTATTCTTGCAAAATTCTTGTTATAGTTTTTGAAAATCAGCTTAAAAAATAAGGAAAACATTTTTTTTTTTAATATATTATTTAATATTATAAATTAATTAATATTTCAATTTTGTTATCGCCTTGGATAATGACTATAGATCCTCTATTGGCTAAGTATGTAGTTATATCTGTGAGATATAATCCTGTAAGAATGAACTGCTATCAAAGTGATTGTTGATTATACCCTCTGTAAGAGTATTTTAACTTTTGAAGAGTACAAAAACTATGGCAAAAGCTACCCGAAAGGCTTTTTTTTGTTTTTTGGCTCTGAATGCAAACGAGAACCAGGTACACGGCATCTTATTGGCAATTGCATTGGCCCATACAGTGGAAATTGGCTAAAGGAAAACCGTTTTCTTAAAGGCAGTTTGACTTTCCGCAGCCTTTTCAACACATTTAAGCCATAAAGTGCATCTATCAGGGCGATAAGGATGCCCCCCCCCCCCCCACAACCTTGTATGCATTTGACTTAGGCATTAGCCACTATACTTGACGAGAGATGCTCTGCTGTTGGTATCAATTGCAATAAATTCCGAGCCATAAACATGGCTCTCAGCCATGTCTCAGGGTCTGTCTTGGTTAGAGGTGGGGGTGGTCTGTGGGGTGTGGTGGGGAGGAGGGGAAGCCTTTGGAAGCGGAAACCTGATCACACTCTCATTCAGATGCTCAGCTCCGCACTGCTCTGCTCCTGCCTTTGTTGGCCTTTTCACACGGAAGTGATTTGCGCTTTTGCCGGTTGCCACTTTTGCCACTTTTGCCAGCTTTCCGCTTTATTCTTTTCTTTAGCTTTTTGATAAATCAAATGCGTTGTTGATGTCGTCTGACGGTCCTTCCGTCCTCTGTCATCGTCATCGTCGGCGTTGTCGTTTTCTTCGTTGTGTCGTCATTGAGCTTCGAGCACAGCTCATTGTCGGAGAATAGGAGCCAGGAGCCTGGAGCCTGGAGCCAGGAGCACGTGGCCGGGGAGCAGAAGCTGCTCGAAATTGAAGTTCTCATTGGAGAAGGAGCTGGAGACGGAGCCAGTGCCGGAGCCTGTTGTATTGGCACTTGAAAGCGTGCGATAAGGAAGTCAAATTGTATGGCAGCCCTCAACAATGGGCCGCACACTCTGCCGTTTAGTGCAGGGCAAAAAAAAAAAGAACAAGGCAGAGCAGAGCAGAAGGAAGCTGCTGCTCTTCCAACCATCCCCTTTCTAATGCTCTCAAGTGCATTTTCCTACATCCTTTTATTTTTTCATTGTGTTCACGTAGAGAGAAAAAAAGAGTGATTCAATTGTTGATCACATCCTCTTTTTTTTACTCACAAATTAAAAACGACAATAAAAGGTATTCCCCCAGTCTAGACATTCCCACAGGCCTGGCCCTTTTTCTGGTTCTGAAGTACCTCGTAATTCAAGTGGGCAATTTTCATTGTAGTCGCCTGGAAAATGTTGTTTTTTGAAGAGCCTTTGACAGATACGAGTACAAGGAAATCGAGTGGGAACACTCCGTCATTGGCAGAGTTTTTCTCACTCGAAACGGTTTGTCTCGACATCCCCGATGGTCGATGGTTTTGTGTCATAAATCTAACACTGACTGGCACTTTATTAATTCACGATTAGAGAGTGGGTGTGGGACAAGAGACAGAGAGACAGAGAGAGAGAGAGAGAGACGAGCCGAGAGACGAGACACAGTCGAGTACCGATTGTAATTAACTGCCAAACTGGAAATCGTTGTTCGTGCCACACATTGTAGTAGGACACACACGACTCTCGGTGCACTCCTCCTGCTCCTCGTGAAACGTAAATCATTTTAAATTGCTTTTTGAGCATTCGTAAATGGTTCGACTTCCACCCGGTACGGTGCTCCTCTGCTGGGATTTCCCGGTCCAGTATCAGGCATCGATATCCATCTATCTGCTCTGTTTGTTTCGCTGTCTGTCGCTCTGAGCGGATGCATCTGCTCCTGCTGCTGCTGTGTGGTTTACCTGCGATTTGCTCTGCGGAGAGACGGACATCGGGCTGCCGTTTGAGTAATGTGGCAAAGACTTTTGTTTAGGGACTCTTGAGGATGATTATCAGTTTTAATTGGCGGACATCAATGGGGATTAACAATTGAAAACAAATCATCGGAATACAAAGGGTAGACACTGAAAAGATGGATGAATGAAATCAACAACACAGAAACTATTTTCAATTATAAATTTAGGCCACACAAAAACTTTTTTTTATTATAAATTTAGGCCACACAAATATATGAATTCAATTAGAATTCGCTTACAAAATTTCCATTTATATATTTACATTTTTTATTAGTTTTCTTTATTTCAAAATTATTAAAATGTAACGAAAATCAAATTTAATATTTAACAAAAAAATGTTTTCCCCAGAGTTTTGACCTTTGGATAAATTTAAAAATAAGTGTAAATGGTTCAAAGAGTTGATTGAAAAATATAATATACTTAATCAGCTTTTATTTGGTAGTAATATTTAGTCAGTGATTAAACTGTGAATGCACTTTCCAAGGGACAAAAATTAGGTTGTGGGCCCTGGATCATTTTCGCATATTTTAAGATTAAAATATAGCGCCAAAATATTTTTAAAAAATTCAAACATTTGCACAAAAATGAATAAACTTAAAAGAAAATTGTACGACCTTTAGCAGAATTTTTGTGGATTCGTGTCGATAGAGTGGATATATGTAACCGAAGATATAGCGACACAAAGATGAAATTTTATTTCCTATTAATTCTCAAAAAAATAGATCACTAATTATTAGAAGCTTAAAGAAGTTTTAAGTTTAAATTCTGAAGTAAATAAGTACGAAATATGTACGAGAAAGGATATGCCCTGCCAGATATACAGAATCAAGGGGCACTTTTTCAAGAGAATTTTATTAGAAAAGTATTTACTATTATTAAAAATAAATTCTAGTGTACTCCATTCTCTTTTTTATTCAACATCCTTTCAATTTGATCAAATCAGACCTTTTAATTGCATTACCAAATGATTCATAATTGCATTAAGTAAAAATGATTCATAATGGAATGAATTCATAAATCAATAATTCATACATTTATACCCGAAAATTCGATTTATATCCCTTTGCTGTGGTGGAATATAATTGCACAATATAATTAATCCCTAAACAAACCAAAAAACGGTGTCAAATGTCAATCGGCGAATTAACGCTACGCCCCCGACAATATCAAAGCTGAAGAAGAAATCAAATTATTTGCAGCACATCACGAAACACATCCCATCCCATCCCATCCCAGCACAGAAACAGCAAAAGTTCTGCTCTTCTGTTTCAGGGGGCGTATACGTGATCAAATATGCAAATAATTACAAAATGAAAATGTGTGTCTGGGTGTGCAAAACCGAACGAAGCGTAACCAACGACACAAAATCGCGTATCCTGACTCTAACCAGAAGAAAAAAATAAAAATAAACATAAAATAAAATAATGCCCGACCCGGAGATGCCTTGTAATTCGAGTCTTAAATTTTAAATATTAAAAATTCGATGAGGCTTTTTCTGAAAAAAATCTTGAAAAGAAGAGGTATTATTTTCGGACTCCCCCCCTTTTTCCCGCTCTTCCCTCCGTTCGAGTATACCCTTGTTCGCTCTCGTACCGTATATACAAAAATATATATATAAAAAAATTGCTGTATTTCCGCTTTTAAAGCGTTACACAAAAACCGCAGCGCGAAAAGTGGAGGCGTGTTGTCACGGAGGCGTGGCTGGGTATGACATCAATTTATTTGCGCCACGCACGCGAATGCAAACAAATTAAATTGCAAATCATGATTAGCTTTCCACAGGGGGCGAAAAAAGCTCCACACGAAAAAAATCCGCGGATATCGCTGCGGTTCGAGGGTGTACGAAAAGAGGGATGGCAATAGGGATACGGATACGGAAGGGATATGGGTATTCCTGTCTCATCAACATATGACAATTTTGTTGCTGTTCTCCTTTTGACTTTTGTTTTGCTCTGGAGTGGAAATCTGAATGGCAATTTCTTCTCAATGAAGTCTGAAAATTGTGGCGAGGAAAATGGGAATACCCTTTAGGGGGGGGATGCAGATGTATAGGGTACATTTTTTGAACCTCTTAGAAAGTATTTTTTGAAGATTTGTTCTGGTAAAAAAATAGATTTTAACTTGATTTTATTCTACTAATTTATTATATTATAATTGTTAAATATTATAATATTATATTATAATTTTTAAGAATTATTTTGAATAATTAATTTGTTATGATTTTTTTAATAATACATTCTTAATTTTTTTTAATAATTAATTTTTTTAAAATTATTAATATTTGTAATAATTCATTTGGAAAATTTTTTTTTATTATTAAATTTATAAAATTAATTTTAAAATCATAAAAATAAATTTAAAATATTCCAACAGATCATAGTCTTACAACAAAAACTCTTGTACCGACTACCGGACCTCAAAGGCCGTGTATTTTGTTGTTGGATGCGGTGAACCGAAAATTTAAAGTTTATCCAATAATTTCTTTTATAGAGCATTCGAATGTTGTCTACAACAAATACGATTTTCCTTCAATCCTGTTGCTCCTGAATACTGCTATTCTTTTTTATAAATTTATGATGTAACTGCAAATTTAACGGATTGCAATATATGTCCTTCCCCCTATCCCTTTCGCCGCACTCTTGTCTCCTGCTGTCTCGCCCCGCCCCATTCTGCGGCTGCTACGTGCAACACTTAAGAAATACCAGAGTCAGAGTCAGAGTCAAAGCCAGGGCGTGTTTGTATCTGCGCTTTTCCGCTACCAGCCCGACGTCACGTTTGATAATATGGTGAATAATTTAAGCAAAGCTAAAAAACAAAGCAAAGCTTCAAGCATGAGAGGTACAGTCGCGTGGTCGAGGCTACAGGATAACCTATAATTTTTACTGAAGAATTTACAGAATTAAAGAACTTATAACAAAGGTATTTCTCTCATTTTTAGACCATTTGAAGTCCTATTCCTTGCCTTCTGCCTTAAACAACCCTCTTCGCAAATACAGTAAGCCCTCATACCATGGAAATACCCTGTATAACCTCGCGACAAGGCGACAGCAAATGTGAACGACAAACCCCCCAAAAACACAAACGAAAATTTACAAAAATTAACAACCGAAGCCCAAGACCAGACAAGAAAAACCAACATCGATGTCAAGTTTGTGTTAAATTATGTGTAAATTATTTAACATCAATGCAGCAGCAGCACAACAAAAAGAGTTTTCTTTTGGCGAAAATCGATTGTCGATTGAGATTTATGGTAGCTGGTTTTTTGGCTTAAAGAAGGCTTTCCAATTGTTTTTCTTTTTTTGTTTAATATTTTTGTTTTGTGCTTTCATTTTGTATTTTATAAATGTTGCAAGTTGATGTAGGATTTGATCGGTTTTGGTTTCGGGGGGTTTATTAATTTTTGCTTGTACAGGTTGAGAGGGGTGATTAAGGGGGGATTAAGGCTGCTTCAAACTGAAGGAAAACCAGAGGGCTGAGGGCTATAGGAACGGGTGGATTGCTCATCTGATCATGGAGACCAAAGCCACATCAATCCAGATGGAGCTGCAGGGCCACAGGACTCACTGTTATCCAGTAGCAGTTCCAGGACATTCCCAGCTTTCTCCAACCGTTCAATTGATGATGTATCCTACCTTTGAAAGCAAATAGAATTAACCAAAAGGAATTCACAAAAAAAACTTTTCACAAATTGAATTAACGCACACACACACACACACACAAAGAGGAGCCTTAGCCTCCAGAGAGAGAGAGAGAGAGACTCTCTCTTGAAATTCCCTTCCCATCTACAAATGGCCGATGCTCTTAACCTCAGGTAAATATTTATACAGGGCTCGCCCCATTCGAGGGGTTTGCACATACTCGTACACGTCTCTTGCTCTACCTCCCCCTCCCTGGCTCTTTCTCCCTATCTTCAGGTAAAGGAAAAACATTCGGGATGCTATTCAAATCTTGCCCCCAAGTTGTGCCTTTCCGAGCACTTTAACAGGAGCTGAGCAGCTTTTTGGTTATTTTGTTTGCACTTCTGTGTGTCGGTTCTGTTCTGTCCTGTTCTGTGCGTCCAGTTATTGAATTCCACTTGTTTAGCTTGATTTTGTTGTAGTTCTTGGGGGTGGGGGAGGGGCTGTGTAAACGTTGTAGAAAAAAAAAACAACAAACTTTTGCGTGTTAACAACATTTTTCAATATAAGTTGGCAAACTTTTCTGTGCCTCAGACACACACAGAAGACCACCCACATTCACCCACATGTTTGCCAAAGCCAAAAGTAAAAGTCTAGCAGCCAAGTCAAGGATGTCAGTCAGGAGGTCGTATCCTGGGTGTCCTCCTGAGTGTCTGTCTGTCTGTCTCGCTGTCTCTCCGTGTATTTGTGCCACTGCAAGTGGCAGCTAAGATGATCAAATAAAGAAAAAAGAGGAAGAAGAAAACTCTCAAGGGTGTTTTAGTTAAAGAAAATAGAGAACAGAAAAGTAACGAAACGGTTCTAGCCCAACCCTCCTCCCCCCTCCCCCCTCCTCCTCCCACACCGCTGTATATATGCGGGTATATCTATCTCTGCTGCTGCTGCTGTGTTCAGGTAAAACTTCTGGCTTGATGAATTGAATTGTTGACAAACGAACGAACGAACGAACCAGCAAAACAGAAGAAAATTGTGTTTATTCAGTCATGTTACAAGTTACATTGGGGGGGTTTTCTTTGGAAAAGTTGTTGCTACCACTACCCCCCACACCTCACCCTACGAGGATGCAACCGAAAATACTTGTTTTGTACAGGGGGGGGGGGGCAATCTGTTATTACATTTTGTTGAGGGCAATAGCTGTAGCAGAGCAACAGCGCTGTTAACAGTCTGCTAGCGCAGATCTCCGTTAACAGTCTGCTAGCGCAGATCTCCGTTAACAGTCTGCTAGCGCTGCACTTCGTTAACAGTCTGCTAGCGCAGATCTCCGTTAACAGTCTGCTAGCGCAGATCTCCGTTAACAATCTGCTAGCGCTGCACTTCGTTAACAGCCTGTTAGCACCGCTCTCCGTTAAGAGTCTGCTGGCGCCGCTCTTCGTTAACAGTCTGCTAGCGCCGCACTTCGTTAACAGCCTGTTGGCGCTCGCAGTTACAGCGCACTGTAACCGATCTCTGAGAGGGCTTGTTCTTACGATCCACACTCATTATTCGTGCTTCTCGCTGGCTTACTCCACCCCTCCTTCAACCAACCCCTTCCAACCCCATTCACTCTCCCACAAATACATTCAAAGATGATTCACAAGTTGCTTTTTTGGCGGAAAGTATCATTTATTTTGCTGATGGAGCTAACAATTTCTCTCCCCCGCCGCTTTCTGGTCAAAAGACTATGACAAATCTATGTTAGCTTATCCATCACAAGAACTTGATGGTTATTCTTGGCCAGAGTTACCACATAGCCCTCGGATGTGATCTTCAAGCCGCAGCAGCGTGAAACATTCATTTGCGGATACTCAAACATCGATTTGAGGACGCCGTCGTTCCCGTAGCAGGTCACATGGAAGCGATTACCATGCGAATCACCGATGAGGACATCCCCAGCACTGGATATATCAATGCCCATGGGGTAGCAGGAGACCTTCTCGCTGCCAATGCGATAGAGGAATGTGCCAGTGTCCTGGAAAACGGCCACGCCATGACCCTTCATGTCGCAAAGGTAGAAGACATCGTCGCGTACGGCAATGTCCGAGGGTTCACGCACAAAGTCACTGCAGTCGAACCAGTGCAGCAGCACACCCTCCTCGGAGATAACAAAGACCGTCGGCGAGACACTATCGACGGCCACAATGTGACCCTTGGCGGTGACGGCCAGTCCGGCCACAATATCCATAAATTTGATGGAAATCTTGACCAGGAAAGCGCCGCCTTTCGAGAAGATCTGCATGCGCGAGCGCTCACTGCCGCGATCGCAGACAACGAAGTTTCCGCTCTGACGGAGGACGGCCACCTTGCGGGGAAACCAGAGCTGGCCGCTCTGCTTGCCGGCCTTGCCGAACTGGAACTCCAGGACGCCCAGCTTGTCAAAGACAGCGATCCGATGATTTTTCGTATCGGCTACAATGATCTCCTCGTGGAGGCCCAGGCAGAAGCCATGCGGTTGATTGAGCTGTCCCTCGCCGTTGCCCAGGCAGCCAAATTTGCCTACGATCGTCATGGGAGTGGGCGTGGCCTTGCTGCCAACGGTTGGGGCCACGGCATTGAGAGACTGAGGACTGCCCGAGGTGGCAGCTGGCGGCAGGCTGTGCGAGGTGGCAGCTGCAAGAAGGATCTGCTCATTGGCAGCTGGCGGCAGGCTCTGCGCGTTGGCAGCTGGCGGCAGGCAGGAACCGTTATTGTTGCTGATTCCCCATTGGGCTAGGGCATTCAAAGTCTGCTCGACATCCTGCTGCTGCTCTTGCGTCTGCTGCTGCTGCAGTTGCAGATGTTGCTGCTGCAGCTCAGCAAAGGTTGGTCCGTCCCGGGGCTCGACTAAGGGGTTGGACATCATTTCCCGAAGACAGGCCATCCGCGTGATATCTAGCATGCTAAAAAAAATATAATTTGAATGTTTAGTAGTTGTTTTATTTATTTAAAACGAATTTACATGCAGAAATTATTCGTCGGTCGGTTATTCAATGCCCTTTGCTTTTGCATAAAAACTGTCAAAATTTAGTGCAAATATTTTCTTTTTTTCACCAGAATTTTTTTCTATACCACGAAATTATTTCTGCATGTAAATTTTTGATTAATTAATCTATATGATGGATCTCTTCTTAATCTACCATAAATAAAACTCGCTTCGCACGCTCACGCAGATAGGAGTCAAAAATTGGACGACGACCACTTGGATTTTTGTTTTATATTATAGAGAGGATAGCGCGACTTGTTTTGGTTTTTCAGAATTTTCCCTGCTTTTTTCACATTTTAACTTTATTTCGAACCGTTTAAGATAGAGCTTTTACGATCTGGATTTTTGTAGATCTTAAACCTGCATTTAGCCACGAAAAATTGAATAGTTTGGCCGCACTCAACGATGGACAACGCAGAACACTAAGAATAATAAACTTATACCTTATAAATTTCTTAAAAATTTCTTATAAATTTCTTAGACTCGTTCTATAGCACCTTTACACAAAAGTTAGACGATAATAATGACAAAAGTCAGGCGACAAAATATTACTAATTTTGTCATTTAAGTCGAACGCACACTTAATCGAGAAAAAAGAAGAAAATATAAATTTGAGGGTAAAACAAAATAAAATTCAATTTACAAAAAAATAGAAAATAAAACCACAACCAAATATAAATTCCAGATTAATCCCGGTCCACCAATGATATTATATTTGTGCGATTTTTGGGCAATAAGTACTTTAATGTTTATTTATTTATTTATTATTCGTGAAGTAGTTCAAAGTTATCCGAGCTTACGTACTAATCGATAGTTGCACACATCGATACATGGCTAAAGAACTTTCATATCGATGTCGCATGGCTTTTAGTGTCAGAAATCATATCGAACTATTCAATAGAAATAGCTAGAGTTGTAGTTAACTAGAATTTCATTCAGAATGGCAACAATACGCACTGGTGTTCGTGCCATGAAGATAATTGACTTGACGGGCGGCGACGATGGCGACAGAGATGGCAAGGAAAAGTTCCCACGGCAACTGGACGGTAAAGAGAAGACCAATAGCGGTTTACGTTGTCGTTCTTGCCGCAAACACCTGAAGAATTTGACGGCAATGGCAACCATCTGTGGACATGTTTTCTGTGAAAAGTGCTTGATGGATTCAATGGCAAATAATCTGTGGTGTCCGTTTTGCTCGCAAGACCTTGACGAGGATTCCATTTATCGCCTGTATCCTATGTACAATGAATAATTAAATATTATAGCATCATTTTAATATTTCAAGTTATATCTAGCAGCTGAGTTGGTCCCAGAATCCCACAACAACATACGCAGTGCAAAAGAACACTTACTTTTTGGTCCCGAAATTCCAACAACAAACCCGAAAAGCCTTCAAACTCGATTAATTAACGTAACTAAAATGTTGTTTAATGAAGCCATCATAATACACAATTTTCCGGTATTTTCAGGGAAGAGAGGAGGGAAGTAGGTGTCCAAAGCCAACCCCCACCCCCAAAATAGTTACCTTTAGACACTCGAAGCAGTCACAACTTTGCCAGCACATAATCTACCCACTTACAAGCCATACAAATGCTAAAAAAAAAACAAAAATAGAAAACAACAAAAAACCGCCCAACAAATTGTCTAGATGAAGTGCACTTTGCCAGAGAGAGGGAGAGGGAGAGGGGCCCAAGCAACGACGCGTCGTTTTCCAACTGCCCGTAAAAGTAGACTACGAAATATGCTTAAATATGCATTATGCTCTTATGGGCCAAACGCCGAAAACCTAGACAAGGCACAGAGGCAGGGCAGACCAGAGCAAAACTCGACTCAAACTCGACTCGATTGCATGTAATGGCACTTAAGCTTACAACCCAGATGCGTCTCTCCCTCTCTCTCTCTGTGTGTGTGTGTGGAACAGGTGCAAATGTAAATGCATCAAATCCGAATTGGACCAGAGCGTACCGGGTCCAGGTCCAGGTCCAGGGAAACCCGCCGGTCCTCGACTTGAAACACAACCCAGACGATGAAGCCTTGCAAAAAGCTTCGTAGTTCTGCTAAAAAGCATTTTCAATTTTTCCCTTGAAGCACACACACACACACACACACACACACACACACACACACACACACAGATGCAGATGCAGATCCAGATAAAGAAACGGATACATACGCATTTCTATGCTGTTTTTGTTTTTTTTTTGTTTTGTGCCAAACTTGTTTCCTTTTTTACTAATATGCCATGCCACATGCCCCCAATGCTTTTTCAAAAAATTGAGAAAGAAAATTGCTGCTGCAAAAAAAAGAAAAGTAGAACCCATGCGGAACCCATTGAAGGTCCACTCTGACCTTTGCCTATCGTTAGGCGGCGTGGGGCTTTCAGACACTCCAAACACACCGCCACCCTCTGCTCTACAGGCACACCCTCCTCCCCGTTACTTTCCCTTCTGGCTGGGGGCACACATTTGAATTTGAATGTACATTGAAATTGATATTGCAACAAAGAGGCGATTACTGCAACTGGGATATCCAGTTATTGCCACTGCAGCTGCCAATGCCACTTCCACCACTGACTGCCGCATGACCACGGACCACGGACCACGACCACGACATGTGATTAGCACCAAAGTCGCGTGGAAAACTGTGAAAATTCGAGGGTCAATTTGAAACTTGAATGCGAAAAAATTGGTGTATAAAAATGATATGGAATTTTCAGATTTAATTAATGACCGACAGAGGAGTAAATCGGTGTAGTTTTTCGAACCTTCGAAAGAAGATGTAAATTAGATCCTTCGAAACGGAGCTGTGATATACAACATACCCTCTCCTTCATAGTAGTCAAATTAGTCGTCCTCAGTGCTGCTAGAATCGCTCATTTCAGAAGCTGAGTCAGCCGTTGACATGTCCTTGTAATGTATTCCTTTGAGAGTTAGAAAACTAGAAACTAGAAAACTCCTTTAGTTCAGATCTCCGGTAACCAGCAGCATTAGATACCTCTGGTATAGGTTAATAACAAAGAGACTGTACATAAAAGATTTATTGCCAGTCAACTTCGATATATTTAATGGATTTTGTATTTGTTGTTGGAATTTTGGGACCAAAAAGTAAGTACTTTTAGCGCTGTGTATATTGTTGTCGAAGGAAAATCGAAATGGAATTTGCTCCGGATGCAATATCTTGGTATTTTATAGAGGTTTTACATTTGTGACATTTTGAATCAAATGATGGATGAAAATTTGTATTAAATTCTTTTGTCGTTTTTTTGGAATATGATTTTATTTATGGATAGGCTGAGAAAACTCTGAGAAAACAGAAATAAAGATATGTAATCAAATGTTCATGGGTATTCCTTTCTTCCATAAATATTAAAAAAAAAATTATATTTAAATTACAATTATACCTAATTATTTTCCAAGCAATTAAATCTCTACATTAGTTAAAAAAAAATAAATAAAATATAAATAATAATTGTATATAAATTATTTCCCATTCCCCCTCTCCCCCGGTACAAATGCTAGGCCAAAACTTTTTAAACACCCTATGTGGGGCCACGCCCACACCGCCACTAGCACCGGGCCGCCCCCCCATTGGCCCTAGAGCGCGCTCGGCCTTCATTCGGTTGGCGTTAACGTTTTGTTATTTTAAGGCATTCCGCTTTGCCGTATGTAATATTTACCTTAACAGTTGTGAAAGTTTGCCAACATGTTGAGCATATTGCGTTTTGTACACACACACACACATACACAACGCAAGTGGGGCTGGGTGGTGCTCCCCTCCCCTCTGTTGAGTTCTCTCTATCTAACTGTTTACCCAGGCGCGTGTTTGGCGTGTTTGCCCTTTGAAAACGGCCCAAAAACCAGACCCAATCCGGTAACCATTTCCGCACTAATGCAAATTTTGGTGCAACATTTTTTGGGTTGCGCTGTCCGCCGTGTAAACATTTTACCGTTGTGGATATCACATTTTTTGGCCTAATTGAATGCTTGGGAATTTTTAGGGAATTTAGAGATACTCGGGGAATTTTTTTAGCGAAGTTTTTTAGGATTTTCTATTTGAAAAGTTAATGATTAAATAATCCTAAATTTCCCAAGACAATGTTAAGTATTCCGTGTACAATAAATCAATTTGTTGACCTCTTAAGAGACTTTCCTTACCCCCACCCCTCCCACCGAAAGAAATCTCTTTGGACAGAACATGGAATATACCCAGGCAACGGCGACGACGACGGCACTCCATTATTCCCTTGGAGTACTCGTACTTTACGCAGCAGCACACATAACCCCCACATGCTGGACCACTAAATCGTTTTGGACACTTTAACTATCCGCTGGGATGACCCTCCCCTCCCCTCCCCACCCAACTCCACCCAAAAAAAACTCCAACACAGAGAAAGGAAAGTGAAGTCATGCGCTTAGGGGATGGCTGGTCTTCGGATGGGTGGTCAACGAGAACGTCGACAATTCCACGTTTCCAATTCTCCGATTCTAGTATTCCATATGTTTGCACAGACAATTCGTGCGGGTGGTGGTCACGAGTGTCGGGTTGGGAGTGTGGGGAGTACGGGGCATGGGGCATGGGGCATGGCATGGATGTCCAATGTAGTATTTCGATACTCTGGAAACTGAAACTGGAAGTTTTTGCTGCCAGACTTCATTTTGAAGACTAGCAGTGTTTGGGATACCCTTTTACTTGAGTTCTGAATAGGTTTCCTAGGTACAGAATTTTCTGATGAGAGTAAAAAGATTCAAAAGTAGCCATAAAATATTCTGAAAATTAGGGAATGATAGAGGGAATTTTTAGGTATTATTTTTGTTGCAATTTAGATGATTTTTGGTATAAAGTAGGGGAATATTTTTATATATGAGACTTTGAAAAATTATTCTCATATCTGGAAAATTGTGGATACCACAGGGGAATCTTTCCTGGAAGATATGCGAAATCTGAGATCTTAAGATGGATCTCGCAGTACTCTACAGATGAAATATGTACAGCTGGAAATCATCTTCTTTCTTTCACATATATCCCCAAAAATACCACACACCCTTTTCGACTACTCCCCTGTTTTACAGGGTACCAAAAGTAGTGAGAAGAACAAGCATAGAGATGGCTGCTATTTTCATTTGTCCGGAACGTGTTTGGAAAATTAAAAGTTTCACCCAGAGAATGGCAGAAAGAAAGAGAGAGAGAGAGAGATAGAGAGAGACACTGAAAGACAGAGCAAATGAGCAACAGAGATAGAGAGAGATAGAAAATGAAAGTGGAACCAACTTTTCCGTGGGGCAAGGGGGTGGAAGGGGGTTTCGGGTTACGTTGCAGAAATAAATAAATATATATTTCGTTTCTGTGTAGATTTCGACCTCCTCTCTCCCTCTCTCTCTCTCTCTCTCTCTCTCTCTAAATGCAATTCCCATTGTTGGAGTAGTATTGTTTTGTTTATCATAAACAATAAAACTTATTTTGACAAGTTTTTTGAAAAATGAAACTAACTCAAGAAAGAGACAGCTGCAAGAGGGAGAGAGCGAGAGCGAGTGCCGCTTGAAGTTGTTTCTCTTTATTAGTTGGTTTGCTTCTCTCTGCATTTCCTTTCCAGGGTATAAACGTGTCTGTCTGTCTGTTTGTCCGACCATAAAACTTTCATAATTTGCATGACATGCATTCTGTGTGTGTGTGTGTGTGGCACCATCTGCCGTCGCCGTTTGTCATAATGGGTAGCGTTAGCCTGTCCAAAAACAACTCCAAAGCGCCCCCCTCCCCCACCATTCCGTTCGTGATTAATTTTGCAACGTGCGGCAGGCAGTCAGCAACCAGCAGCTGCTCCCACCTTCAAAAACAAAAATTAAAAAATAAAAACTAATATTTAAGTGGGTTTTTTTTTGTTTGTTTAAATATCTATTTTTTTTTTTTGTTTTATGCGGAATATTCAGTGACCCACTCATACAGGTAGACAGGTGGCATTTGCTCAACTATTTACTTGTTCGAAAAAAATAAATAGTTTTTGATAAAGTTTTTCTAATGTTTGCATATGGGAAAAGAACCTCTGGGATGTCATAAGTGATGATGGCTGTGCCAAAACACATTAGGAACCTGAGGGAGTCATTGAAGAGGTCCAGACTAGGCCTCATTATATTTTCCATGACCTCCTTTTACACCCAATGAATAAATGATAATATTTGAGTAACGTTTTCCCCTTGAATGCTCATCTCTTTACCATAAAATAAATATATATCATATCTTAAATGTAATTGCCTTTCCTCAACCTTTTTGTGTATTCAATCGATTTTATGCACTTGCCCAAACCCTTCAAAAAATGTAAGTAATTAACATGCAAGAATGTTTTCTCTTATTCCAGTTAAAACGCTTTAAGACGACACTTTAATATCCTTTAAAGGTTATCTCAATATTTATTAAAAATGGCATGCACCATAAAAGTATGCTACAGTTTAATAGTGCTGGAAAACAGCCAAATGAAAGGTGAGTCTTAGTTTTGCTTTTTTCTACATATATTTCAATGAAAAAATAAATCAGAATATTATCTTTTATATTAAATAAATACTCTCCCATCGAAAACCCTTTTTGTGTGAATCAAAACACCCTCTGAAAAGGTACTAAACGAATGAATGAATATTCCAACCTTGATTCGATTATCTCTGTCTTGAAATCTGCACAAAAACTCTATTCCCAATCCAACCAGAAATTCCAATAAATGATTTTCAATTAGTTTTCATTTTTTTTCGCCTCCCCCCTTCAACATCCAATAACAATAGTAATTATTAAGTGAAGCGCATTCCAGAATTTCCCATTTCTCCGCCTTGTTGGCAAAAAAACGAACCCCCCCCCGACAGCCACTCGCGAAAATGTAACAAAATATTTTCATAAATATTTTTCTTTATTTTTATACACCCCCAACCCATGGCCATGGCGTTCCCCCATTGGGAGGGCAATTTGTGCAGCAGGAGGCCAGGGCAGGCAGTTTTTTGTTGCATGTGGCGAGGCCTTGGGGCCTAGGTCCTGCACGGGCAGACGGACGGACGATGGCGACTCAACGGCTACTCAGCGAGAGAATTAATAACGCCATGCGTCGCATTTGCATGCAGCACCAACAGAAAAAATACTTCCCCATCCCCCCATCCCCCTCTCCGCCAGAGCCCACGCCATCCTGTCACGCCTCGTAAATTTTTTAGGCAAATATTGAATTGTTGCGCGCCAGAGCCAGGAGCAAAAAACTGAAAGAAAGACAAAGAAAAATGCAAATGCATATAAAAAAAAAAACAAACAAAAATGTGTAATGGAAAAAGAGACACTTGGGATGCCCTTACTGTTCGGGGAAATTCTCATTTCAATTAAATTAAAGCAAATCCTTTCAACGTTAACCTGTGACTGTCAATGAGCCATTCAGTGTCTGTCTCAAGCGATTGGGAATATCTAATCCTATTCATAGTTCCCCAAAGAGCATTAACCATTCGTCCAATTTGTTCCCTTAAATCTCCTTGATTTTTACAATATTTATTAAAAAAAAAAATTGTACTTATTGTACTTTTTATTGTAGACTTTTTCTTATCGAAGTGGCAAATATAATTAATAGCGTCAGCTGGCAATCGTTTGTGCAATTTTTATGCTCTTTAAAGGGGTCTCTCTTTATAGTATTTATATGTATATATTCTATATATATTGATCCCTACTCCTACTGTGGTTGGTCCAGCCGTTCATTCAATGGCATCTTTTCACGCTCGATAAATGCATTTGTGCATATAAATTGCTTATTTATTGTTTGCCGACAGCACCCATAACCATATTTTTTGTTGTTTTTGTTTTTGTTTTTTAATTGCCTGGGCAGACAATGCTGGGGGTACAGTCACCGAAATCGTATGGGGGGCTTAGGCCTGGCAGAGTCACGCAGTCACAGGAAATTGTATCTAAATTCAATTTGCGACACACACATGGGGGCGGGGGGTATCTTCCTGGGCGAGAACTCTCCACATTAAAAGTACGTGTCAAATTAAATTGTTGTGCCTGCAAAAACAATTGAATTTCGTTGCCGTGTTTCATCTGGGAGCAGCAGCAGCACCACCACCATTTCCACCAGCATTTCCCCATTTCCGTTTTGCACCCCTAACCTAATCCAACGTTTAGACGGTTAGTGGGTTTGTGTGCCTGCCTGCCTGCCTGCCTGATTTTATTTTGGCCCAAGCTAAATGCCAGAGATTTATGTTTATGGCTGTTCCGTGTCAGTGTCTGGTGTGCTGGTCTGTGCTGGTCTCTGTGTGTGTCCTCTGTGGAGGATTCGGTTGGATTCTGTGTCATATTCAATATTTATTCTGTTGCCATTTGTCCTTGACTTTAAAAGTGAACACAGCTTGGGTATTTTAAATGAGTTTTCTTTGGCGGATTTTCATGGGATTTCGTTTAAAAAAATCTGCGAATTTTATGAGCAAATGTTTAATTGGGGAAATCTCTCGGGAAAAGCCTTGGAACTATTTTGTAAACATTCTGCAGCTTAGGTTCCAATGAAAATATTTTGTTTAATATTTAATATTATTTTTTTTTAATATTTTGTTATGGCAGCTATAAAGAAGGTTATCCTAAGGACCTAAACATGTCTTAAATTATTATTTATTATTTATTTGGTTCAGTATTAATTATAATTATAATATTATACATAAACCTTACAAAATAATAACTAATTAGGAATAGGTAAGTGTCATAAAAAATTATATTTTTTTCGTAGTCTATAAAAAAATGGTTTTTTCTAGAGAACTTTTTGAAAATGTCCTAAAAAATTATATTTTATTTTTGGGTTTTAACAAGAAATGGTTTTTTCTTAAGAATCTGCCAAGAATCTCCATCATATGAGAATTGCAGATATTTTATAAACAACTAAACCCAGGAAAATAGCGGCTAAAGGAAAGATTTCTATTTAAATATCAAAATAAAAGCCAAAATGGAAAATCACTTTTTCTTTCAATTAAAATCAGAAAAATCTGTGAAATTCATTCTAAATCTTAAGACTGAAAGAAGAATCTTTCATAAACATACAGCTTCCATTTAGAGTTTCCATCTTTCAGCATCTAAAATCTAAGCCTTAAAGTTTTCCCCCTTGAAAAGCCCGAAGGTGGGGGGGGGGGGACTTCGATTGGAACTCGAGTTGTGTCGCAGGCCCTCGAAATGTCTCGACATTTCAAATCACAGCCTTGGAGACACCAGCCGCACTTTAAGCTGTTTGAAGTAGCCATCGAGTAGAGTACTGACTGTACTCGGTACGTACGTATGTGTTTTGGACATGTCCTGGCGCTGGCAATAGGTTTGCCAATTGCCCGAGTATCCTTTACTCTCTGTCTCTGTCTCTCTTGTTGTCTGTGGCGAAACGTGCCCAACTTTTGTTCGGCAAAAGTTGTTGATAGATAGAAAACGGGGCCAAGGGTCACCAGTCACCAGTCGGCAGTCACCAGTCACCAGTCGGCAGTCAGCAGGCAGTCACATGGCTGCCTGCCACACCAGGGGACATGGGTAATTATCGAGACAATGCGCGCTCCCATTGGCCTCCCCTCCCCCAAAGTTTGTCGTCGGGTCTCCAGCTACAGCTACAGCTCCAGACCCTCTTCTGTCTCTGGTGTACACTCGCACGATGGTATGGTATCCTTCTTTCTTCTGTCTCCCTTTTTTTGTTGTTGGTTTTTTGTTTTGTGTGCTGCTGGCCCAGGAAGTGCAGTAAATTGTGCGACACAAAAATAGTACCTACAGCAGGACAATGGCGTTGGAAAATGCGCCATGCAGCGCAACGAAGCGCCTGGACACAGGACACAGGCTAAGAGGGTGGCCCAGGACCAGGCCCAGGACATTCAATATGTCGGCGGCGGGGAGGGGGAGTGCTGTGGGTGTGTGTGCCTTGTGCTGCACAACAGACGCTTGTCATCAGCAGACGTGACTAGACGACAACAACATCGGCAACAAGAGCAACAAGAACAGACGGAAAACACCCCGTTCCCGCCCCCCGTCCAACCGTCCCCCGTCCACTGAAGACAAAACATGCTCTGGGCGGCATGGAGTGGGTGGGGGTCTGTACTGTACTGCACTGCACTGCACTGGGGGTCGTAGGTTAAACCCAAGCAATTGTGCATTAAATTGCACTAAGCCAGCTGATTCGACTCGTTGAGAGCCCCTACTCGAAGCCGGCACAAAAAACACCCTAATGAAAAACGGAAGCTGAAAGAAGCACTTAAGAGACACATCCATGGATCGTATGGGCAGGGGGTGTTCAGCAAAATATATATTTTTAAATGGGAATACGAAGAGAGCAAGTGGAATGGAAAGCCCTCTTTGAGGGGCGGACAGCCCCGCTCTTTTAGTAGCTAATGTCCTTTGGAAATCATTCAAAAAACAAACCCAACAGCTCGACTGGTGTAGCGCCCCATAAAGTTCTGTTCATCAAACTGTTTTGGCTTTTGTTGCTGCACTTGAGTGCGTGCCACCAGGCCTCACCTCACTTGCAACTAAATGTGTTGATTTGTTGTAAGTTGAGCCACTAAAAACACACAAAAAACAAGGGGAAAGCGAAGGCAGAACGAAGGTTGAGCGAAGGGAAAATGAAGGCAAAACGAAGGGTAAGCGAAGGGAAAATGACTTTTCAATGTGACGGAAAACAAAGTCAGGCAAATGACAACGAAACGACAGAAATTGTTTAATTAGTTTGAATAGTTGGATGGGGGACTTAAGAGAGGGGTATAAGGGAGGATTCAAAATGGCTGTACTCGTCCAAGTATAAGGATTAAGCCGAAAGCATTCAATTACAAAGAAACCTACAACTTGTGTCTAGTTTCGAAAAGGGGATCAAGAATCGTAATCTTCAAGGAGACATTTCAGGGATTATTAAACGAGCATGTCGGTACTTAAAGGGTTCCAAGGGAACCAACCCCAGGCTCACTCGCTCACGTCGATATGATTCAAATATCGAAAGACAATCCAAAATGCTGATATATTTTTGGAATGATATTTGATACATTTAGTTAATAATTTGAATACAATAAATTTATCGATATATTTCGATATATATATTTTTTTTCCGCTCCATAACTCCCTCTCCTCCAATTATGTGGGCAGCTGTAGTTTCCTGCTCTGCAAGACTTTGGTAATATATATATAGAAGAAATCGCAGTAAAGCACAGTTTGAACGATGCCAGAGATGATGGCGATTAAATCGAAATGCGACTCTGCAATGTAGCGGTAAACCCAATTGCAAAGATACAACGCACGATAGGAACCCAAGGCGAACAGGTAGTGGCTCGTTATGGACTCGGCTTCTCCAGTTTTGGCCACCAGAAACAATTGCGGCAGAATGGCAACAGATTCCAGATAAATTGAAAAGGTCCAGAGCACTTCCAGTACGGTAAATTCATGATTGAAGTAGAGCGAAAGCAAGGCACATGGCACCAAGAGATAACCGATGCGGAATGAGTCGTGATTGTGATCATACGTTGCCTTAAACTTGCGATAGATCAAGTACAGAGTGGCTCCAGAGGTACCCAAAAAGACCAGCTTCATTGTCGAGTTATAGAAGCTCACGTAAGAGGTCAGGATATCCAGATAACGCATGAAGTAGACCACTGCAAATAGTATCTGCGACTTTCCCGATATGCCGGCACACGAACGGGATTTCCATATTTTATGCAATAGTATTATAATGGCTAGAACATGAGCCAGATCTGCCACGAGACGAAATATATTCATCCTGAATGAAAAGGGAATTTATTCAGGGCCTCAACGTTGGAAATACTGAAATAATATCTACTTTCGAGACGACCTAAGCAAAGCTTGCCCTGTTCTGAATACTGGGTATCATCTAGACTAAACTTTAGTTGGAGCTCAAGTTGAAATTTCACATCAAACCAACATTCAATTAGTCGAATAAATGTTTAAATCAAATTAATTTCAATTTGCGAGCAAAAGGGGACAGAGGGAAAGCGCTTCGCTAATGCAACAGCAACAGAAGAAATTGTTATCAATAAATTTTTGATAATCAATTAAGTGAAGCGTAAATAAAGCATTCAATGAACGGTCGAGGGGGGATTCGATCCCATTTGACATTAACAGAGGATTTTCTGGAGCATCGGGTGGCGATGGTGCGGGGAAAACTATGTACTACTCGTTATCTGGCTTTTATTTTAGCGCGTTGATGCGGAAGATGAATGGAAAGAGACAGCAAGCACAGAGGAAGCGCCCTAGCTCTCTCTCTCTCTCTCTCTCACTCCCTATTGTGTGAATGAGATTTATGGGTTTCTATATTGTCTAGCATAAACCTAAAACTTTGTTCACTAAATCATTGAATTGTGATTAACGTTTAATTGCAATTAGGGTGAAAATTTAATATTTCAATTGTTAAGGGAAGCTAAGTACCCACAAATATTTCAGGATTAAAATGATTAAATGGATTGAAATAAATCAAATATGCTAAGAGCTGAGGGATCCAATGGAAACGAAATGATTTTGAAGGATTTCATTCATTAATCTTTCTTGAAAAATTTTTAAAAAATATACATTCATTATAAAAATTAGTAAAAATAAAACAAATTAATAATTGCAAATTTAGAAATAATTAATTTAAAATATTAGTAAAATTGGTAAAAAAAAAAATCAAAAAAAAATATTTTAGCTATTAAAAATTACTAAAAAAAAAAAAATTAAAATAAAAGCTTGTTAAAAATATATTTTTTCGTTATAGCCATATTCGTCGAATAGTTTCTACGAAGTCTGTAACTTTAAAAAATTCTAAAACATTACACACAGGGTTCTCTAACATATAGTAAAGGAGACATGGGGTATCCCATGATGGGATAGTATGTTCTCTATTAGTTTCAGTCAAAAAGTTTGATTATATTTCCTAAACTGAGAGCATTCTTCTCTTTATCTGCAACTCAAAAAACAAACCAAAATTTCCTTATATTTGTAATAGTCTGCATTAGAAAATGAATATGCAAATTTGATTTTGTCATTTGCCATATCATGATGCCATCCCACCCTGATTTCTATATTTTCTATATTTTCTATATTTTTTTATGCAAAACAGACTGTGGAAACGTATCTGTGGCAGCTATTCCAATTATCATTATGGCCGTATATGTGGATATGTAAATGTATGTTATTTATAAGTTAAATCTTAATATACGAGTGTGTTTTCTGTATGAGTGTGTAGGTGTGTGTGGGGGTATGATACTCGGTAAAGCTTTTTGCATGTACTCGTATGAAACTCAATTTTAAGCTTGTTTGTGTGTGCCGCCCAGGCATTTCTCTCTCTGTCTCTCCCTCTTATCAGGAAACGTAAGCCGATTATAAAGCCAATTTCTATATCATACAACGTGTCCTTTATGCGTGCATATATTTGTATCTCTATATATATGCAATGATATTTATGTTGTTTCTGTTGTGCCTTGGCTTTTCCACGTATGAACTCTGGTCTCCTGTCGATTTTTGCTTTTATCACGAAAGTCCAAAGCCAGGGACAAGCGCCCTGAACCCCTGGTAACTGCCAGGGTTGCCTTGTTAACATGCTAAATACTTTTTAATGCCACTTTATGAAGGAATCTACGTTTTGGGGGCCACATACCGATATCGGAGAGGCAGTGCACTATGGGTAAAATTCCAATTTTTCGGGTATTAATTAATAACTTTTAAACTAAGCAAGATTTTTCAATGCGGTTTTTTGATTAATGTTATGTACACCCCTAACAACATTTTTGGAAAAGTAGGCGTGTCACCGCCCAACCATTCAAAAAAAAAAAATTTTTTTTTTTTATTATATTAAGAAACTAAGTATTCATATTTATATTTATGGACTTTAATACTCTTTTATACATAAAAAAAAAAGTTTCACTATTTGAAAATCATAATTTTGATGAAATTCAGGATTTAAAGAACAATAGTTCATATTAATAGGCATTTTTTTAATTTCTAATTTCTTCATCACACGTAAAAAATGAAACGTCAAATTCATCGTCCGAAATCCTTAAAAATTTGATCAGGGTCTTCAATTTCACATGATGAGATGTTAAAAATATCGATGGGAAGGGCTTTTTCATGAAATAGTTGGATCGGAGGAATCCATTGCGTGATGAAGTCTGTCTTCTTTATAGAGTTTGTTGCATGATTCAGATGATTTTTACTTTTTCTGATAGATTTATGAATATTCAAATTTTAAAGCAATTATTGTTGTTTTTTAATGGTCTCGTTTTTTTTTTAAAGAATTTTTTTAAATCTGGCACGTTTTTTAGAGGTAGTGCTTCTTTTTTTCATATAATTTTATCATCTTACATCTGGTTGTGGTGAACTTTAAAATTCTGAAAAGCTGACAATTAAAACTACAAATCAGACCTAAATACTTTGTAGATTCAGCTTACCATCTGGAAGTTATTAAGCTTTCAAAATCAAATTTGACAATTTTTTGCGGTATTTTTTCGAAAAGTTTGATTTTGAAAACTCAGGAAAAGTAAAAAAAAAATATTTCTTGGGCTGTGTTTTCTGTTTTAGATAGTTACATTAATTAGGCGTCGTTTAAGGTATCGTTTGTAAGAATCAATGGATAAACGGCTAAGGTGGAGCTGCTTGTCCAAACTTCCGCATGCCGAATTTCGCGTTTGAAAACACGAAGTCACCTGCAATAAGTTGATTTGCGCAAAAAGTGCAAAAAAGTGCACATTGAGACAAACTGCTTTTAAATCACAATTAATGCCTCTACAACATGCATTTGGACGTACACTTATGCACTCTAATGTTCGTTTTATATGATTCCACGAACTTGAAATATCTCTTCAAGAAATGACCTTTGAGTTCATCGACTACTTTTACAAAATATGAATAGAACACACACAAATACAACATATTAGTTCAACTATTACATAGTACAAGCCCGTCTGATTGTTATCCATTTTAAATTTTGCAAAAAAAACGTTTCGCGTTCGAATAATGACAATTTGAAAATAGCCTGCAAAAATATTGCGATCTTCCAGCTCGTGCTCTTCAACAGCAACAGCTGACTTTAACAGCTGTTAGACTTAACATTGGTCTGTTATATAACATTTTTGGTATTGACCGTTACAGTTTGAAGTTTTCTTAAGATGTTAACACAAAACAGATCCCAGTTTGAATACTTTGAGAAAATGACTAAATACCCGAAAAATGGCAATTTTACCCATAGTGCAGTGGCATGGAATCCCTTGGGGATACCTAATAATTTCATATATGTATATCTGTGTGTGGAAATCTTGATATAATAGTTGTACAATGTATTCCATAATTACACACAGAGTACACTGGTACTTGGAAATATGTGAGGGAAACACTGCTGTGCAACTTTTCTGAAGATGCCACAAAGTATGCAGCGTCAGCTGATAAGGGGCGCCAAAATTCCAAAAAAAAGGGATGGGACGATGCAGGACGAGGACCACCAGCAGCAGCAGCAGCACCAGGACCAGCAGCAGGACCATTTATAACAATGCAAACTGACAGAAAGTGTGCGCAGCAGAGATGGAGAGAGAGTGCCCCACACTCTCGTTCTATTGTGATGCAAGAATTAATGCACCAGACGTGTCGCAGAAGAGGAGCCCGGAGGAAGAAGACTGCGAAGCTTGTCACACACAAAGGACACTCGCAGCAGTGGGGGGAGAGAGTGGGAGGGTGTGTGGGGGCAGCAGCACACAAAACAAACGATGTGGTTGCAAATTAGTAGTAAACCACCAACTACATCAAGCGTGAGAGGATCCCAGGGCTGCAGTGCACTGCCAAACCAGGGCACCCAAAGGAAGTCAGTCCCACCAGTCGGTCCTAAACTACACACGCGCTGATGAAAGGACACACACACACACACGCACACACCGAGGAGTGGAGGAGCTCCACACACAAACAGAATTATTTCGTGCATCCTGCAAACGGATGCATGACAGGCAAAGGCAACGGCAACGGCAACGGCAGCAGAGAGCAACAGCCTCTCCGCCATTGCCACAGCGCTATAAGAAGTAAGCTGTAAATTTTCATCAGCATTCAAAAGGGGAGAAGTGCTGTATACTCTTTCACAACGATCGGGGTCACCAGAAAAGTTACTCAAATCAAATGCATGTGGAAATATATTATAAGAATTCTTTGCACAGAAAACATATATATTTAGGTTCAAAAATTCTCTAGATTATATCGAAAGACAATTTGTAGCCATTGAAAACAGTTTAATGAACAATTAAGACCATCTTTAGACCATGAAATGCCCAAAACGAAGAGGTGACTATTGAAATGTTAGGCAAAGATTTCGATAGACGATTCAAATTTAAATCAGGTGAAATCAGACCGATACGCAGACTTATCGAACTATTAAAGTGTCTTAAATATGATTAAGAGGAAAATGAGAGTTATACCGATCTAAATCATCTCTTGTTTTTATACCTGAATCATATAAACAAGTTTCGTGTTGTCGTCCTTCGATATTTTACACATTTCGGCTCCAGCCAGCGAAGCGAGTGAGCCGGGGGTGGGTGCAAGAGCGAATCGAGGCTTGCCCACTAGTCGTAAATAAAATAGTAATGTTGTAGCTATGATTGAGAGGAAAATTAGAGGAAAATATATGACCTTTCATCTTTAAATAATCCCTAGTTTTTATCCTGAGTAAAACAGTGGTGTTTCAACTATAATCCATGGGTATTCAGTTTTTTAAAGGCTAAGTATATGGTAGCTTTTGGATAAAGTTCCATTGTTTAATTTCTTCTTATCTTACTCCTTCAAAAGGAGTCTTTCTCGAGAAGATGTCCTCCTCTACAAGATCTTTCATATTTTATTTAGTTTCATCTCCGAATCTCAGAACCATTTAAGAGTATCCCTGGGGAAGAGCATCAGGTCCTTGTAGTTATCTTTCTATCACTCCGGCTAGTTCTGTATCCTCCTCTCTCTCTGCTTATCTGTCTCTCTCTCCCGCTCTATTCGTCTGTGTATGGCGTGATAGTGTAACCATAGCGCATAAAGTATGATGTGAGATTGTTGCTGTTGCTGCTTGCTGCTTGCTGCTAGCCGCTGTTAAGGGGCAGTTGTTAGTGGCACGGTGAACGTGTGACAAGGCCGCAGGAATGCTGCCCACATAAAGCGAGAGAGTGCGAGAGGGAAGCAGACAGGGAGGCAGAGAGGGATAGAGCAGGAAATACCGGATGTCACCGGATGTGGAGCTAGCCGTGTGTGTGTGCATGTGTCTGTGTGTGTGTGTGTGTGTGTTTCGGTGTCCCATGTTGTCGTGTGACTTTGGTCATGGTTATGACTCCCGGACTCCGACTCAGGACTCAGGTGGTGCCCGGTTATATATGCCTCCACTTCCACCTTTCACCCCTGTGCATGTTTGCCTTTCACCTCTCCATTTCCCGTTTTCCCGTTTCGCCATTTCCACATTTACCAGGCCATTGTCACCTTTGTTTAGCCGCGCTGTCAGTTAAATGTCAACAGGATATGTGGGAACTATAATAATTTGTTGGCCACAGCTCCCATTGGCTCAGACTTTTGTCTTCTCTTCAGAATGTGAGGTCGTTGCTGCCTTCAGACCAAACGATTGGCATTAGCGGAAGCAATTTCATGTGTCTAAAGATCCGTCTAAACTGTTTTTAATGGCTACAAATTATCTTTCGACATAATCTTTGGATGAAACCCTAGAGAATGGCTGCAAAGAGGAGCAGCAATGCCACCAAACAAAGATACAGAAATTGGATGGGCCACTCAAGTACTTCTGTGATGCGACGCCTGAATATTTCCAATTTTTAATCATTGCTTCGTCCCAAAAACCACACACAAAAACACTACCAAAGTTCTAGTTTTCAAGCAGAATTTCTATTTTTGTTATTTGCAATTTCGCAAACCTATCAACACACAACTCAAAGCAATAATTAATTAATTATAGGAAATGAAATGCCGCAAAGTTTCTCACCTGGCGAACAAAATTTGTCCCGAAAATTCCAATTTCCCACGCCCTCTCACGCGAAAATGCTTGCAGGCAAACTGCCAAATGCCAGCTGTCTCTGTCGCTTCAGTCTCTCTCTCTCTCTCCCTCTCGCTCTGTGTGTACTATCTCTCTTTCTCTATTATTTTGTCAAATGTATATTTATTGCCGGAAATGTAAAACAACATTGTTGAGGGCTGATCCAAGGGGCAGGAGGCTGCGACCAAAATGACAACGCTGGCAACAGATGCCAAATGAGGTGGTTCCATGAGAGGTGACGACGAGGTGGCTCCAGGGGGTGGAGAGGCGGCTCCCGGGGTAAGTTTTGAGAGGTGCTATAGGAAATATATGTAGGTAGTATAGGTAACCGCCATATGGCAGGATGTCGCCTCTGTTCGGTTCCTGCCAATGGACAATTTTAAACGGGAAATGATTTTAATTGATTTCTGTGTGACATTTTGTTATTACAACCTAAATGAGATTTCTAAATCACCACCAAAGAGTAATTTTCTCTATTGTATGCTTTAAGAATATTAAAAACTTTAGGCACATGAGGGAGGATATATGTATATGTATACGGAAATGTATATTATATAGGGGTAGCCTTATAATAAGTATTTTGATTGCAAAGGTCAACGAAATGGCTGTACAACTTTTAGCGATTTCCATTGAAAATAACACTAGACAACAAATAAATTAAATTATATATTTTGGCATCAATTTTGGCAAAGCTAAACAATTAAAATAACAAACTGTTCATAAATTAAATAAACAATTTGTAAAAATTAATTCGAAAATTAACAAGATGGATATTTTGGCTGTCAGACGAATAAAGCAACAAAATCACCAAATTTAATAGTAGCGCTGAAAGAATAGACAAACAATTCCAGCAAGATAACGAAAATGTGCGTGTGAGCAAGTCACAATGGCGTTAATATAAGTCGTAAGAGGCACGAGATGAACGATATCAAAAAGGACAATTGGAAAGGAGACAAATGCGGCGTTTCGTAATTGGAAACTGACCATAAAATAAATATGCAATTTGTAAACAATTAATTTCAAAATAATATATTGATTAATTTTCTCCTATAATTTTCCTACCCAAATCGAAGCCAAATTTTGTTCACTTTGCTGTAGACTAGTGTAATTCCCTCCTGTCCAACTATCTTCGGTTTGGGGATTAGGCGGCACAGCTGCTCCACCATTCAAGACCCAGCAGCAGTCTGACAGACGGAATCGCGGGCGCAGTTTCCACCAAATACTGGAAGGAGAACCTCCTCCAGGGAAAGCTGGATGGTTTCGTGGCCTCCAAAAATACAAATGAGGGGAAAGGAGGAATGATTTCACTGCCGAAATGAGGCAGGGCCAGGAGGCCCTTCCCCGATTTCGTGTTTTGGTTATTTGTTCAAACAGATGTTGCAGATACTACCATAACCAGTGTTGCCATTGTTGTTGTTGCTGTTGCTGTTGCTGCTACTTTCGTTATTTGTTTCAATGTGGTGGCCATTGGTTTGGTTTAGTTTTTGTTGGAAAATGTTTATTTCGCCAAAGTTTCGGAAGGGTCCAGCATTGCGGGGTAGAGGGCTTGAATTTTATTCAAGAGCGGGCGACGACCGTACGGAATCGACGGGGCGTGGGCCAGTGAACCAAAACCATACCGTTGCAGTCAATAATTGTTGGTTCTATTTGGGAAATTAATGAAAAAAGAACCAGGCCAAATATTTGCCAACTTTGTTGCAGCAGGCAAAATGCACAATGTTGGTGGAAACTTAAGTATAAAAGGGGAAAGTGTTCCGGAGAATGGAACTCTGCTTTGTGGGTTGAATATTTAAAAGTGAATTGAAGAAAGATATTTTTTGGAAGCATCAAAATATTTTCATTCGCTTTGGACACTTGAAAAGCCCTTTTGAACCAGTAGATATTCCACATGGGATTATGTGCAGCCATTTCCAGCATAGTTTCAACATTTGAAATCAATTTGAACACAGCCTAAGCTCCATTAAGATACCATCTGGGTAGGCTGCTTAAATGTAGGTAACCCATTTGAGAGTCTATTGAGGCTTTGAGGGCCCCCAGTAAACTCTGTTAAATCCCCATGAATAGCTTTTGAGACAACAGGAGAGGCTTACGAGTCATTAAGGTCCTTTTGAATTGATTGAAACGGCTGTAGAAGGGTTAAAGCGTGAGGATTTCCCAAAAGGAGGTAATGTAAGAACGTTATAGATACAGAATATATGGGAATAGGAAATATAGCGACTGTAGATTTAATTAATAATTTATTGGACCCATCATCTATGTACAAATTAGGGGGTTCTTCCGAGCCCACTTTTAGTAACCTATAAATTTCAGAACTTCCCACATTCCTCCCCAAATATAATGGGTACCGAAAATAAATAAAATAAAATGAAAAATCAAACAAAATTCGGAATAAATGAACCCCAAAAGCCGCGTAAAGCTTAGCCACTGGCAGCAAATTTTTGCCGCGGTTTTTCTGCAGCCGCCATTCTCCCTCGTAGATAGATGTTTTCAATGCTAAATTTAAGCGGTTACCGCAGCCTATTTATAAACATTTACCGGAATTTAACACGCCCTCGCCGACCCCCCACACCCAATATGGGGTCGAGGAATAAGCCCAAAGAAGACTCTGCGAGTGTGTGTGGTTGTGTGTGTGGGTTTTTGGCCATTGACGTTTTGGCCTGGTGCTGCATATCCGCTTGTGGCGCACCACAAACGCTGCGGCTGCTGCCACGTCACGGGCCGAACAACCACCACCCCGAGGACCGCCTTAAACCACTCGGTGGAGCCCCAATGGCTTTACCACTTGATGGCCTTTTTGCTGCTTTTTTGGGACAAACGCGAACAAAAAGAACAAGGTCCCGCCATCGGGTACAAAGCTATGGATACCCTGCAACTGGAAACTTCTTAGATCTGACTAATTCCCAAACTCTTAATAATTTTTAAAAATTATCCAAAGGATTCACACAGATCCTCCCTGTAGCTGGCTGATTATTTGGAGTATATTTCTAGCCTATGAGGCAAACATCATCTCAAGCCCAGGCTACCCTTTGCAGATGTTACAGAACTGTCAATGACCATGGGCAATCACATTTATCTGACCATCAATGGTGTATTTTTTTTTTATTTTTTTGTTGTCCCTGTCTCTGTCTCTGCTGGGCTTTTGTGTACGTAATTAAAAGTGGAGGCTACAGTAGGACATAATGCTGATGAAAAAAAGATATCTCAAAGAGAAAGAGACGGAGTGATAGCTGAAGTGAGAGCAGGGTACAGGCAGGGGGGAGAGAGAAGAGAAGAGAAGAGAGGTTTATGTGTCACTTAAATCAGTTGAGCGAGCTTAAAATGTTAATACAACAACTTATTTACGCCGCGTTGGCCAATAAATCCGCATAACATAACTGTATGTAAGCACACACACACAGACATAAATATACACCCACTAGCTGCCCCCCACTCGCCCTCATAGCTCTCTCTTTTTTTTTCGGCGAAATATGCATGTGGAACGTAAGTGATGTGTGGACTTTATTAAGCCATGGGCAGGGCCCAACGAAAATTGCAATGAATGTGGCAACATCCATAACTTTTTGTGGCTGCTCTTGGTTGCTCTTGGTTGCTGTGTGTGTGTGTGTGTTCTGACTTTATTTAACGGGGATATACTCGTATGTAGTTACATTCTACTGACTGACTGGATTAGTGGTTCTGCAATTAACAGGGGAACGAAACTTGACAATGGAATAAAATGGAACAGTAGTGGGAATTAATTGGTAAACAGAATCGAGAGTCGAGAGAATCTTTACTGGTATTTTTACTTTACTTTGTTCTACTGGTATATATTACATTGTATGTTGTTTTAACAACCAACCGATTGGCGTCTTATATGCTGCACACCATGGAAATTCCATTACTTTATTTAGCCCTTTCCCTCATCCGATTGCATCCTCTACGAAAACTCCGCCCCCATATTATAGCAGGGCCATCTGGTAGCCAAGCAACACACACACACACACACACACATACACCAGGCACTGTGATGGCACCTGTCAGCTGCTACCATTTCCATAGGAATGCTCACCCATTGCCGAAAAAGGAAGATTAACTTCGGGTGCCGAAGACGTAGATACCCTTGAAAAGCCATCTACCATGGGAGAAATGTGTGTTAAGGGGATCCGAATGGAAACCAATGTGTGGAACGTACTATAATATTATTAAACAATTATCAACATTATCTTTAAAAACGATTTTATCTGACCAACAATTGGAAAATCGTAAATGCTCTGTGGGAAATTCTCTTAACTCTCTAGCGAAAAGGCTATCAAGAAAATACATAGAGTGCGAGTGCTAAAAAATTTTGAATCAAGGAGAAAAAAATCAAAATCTGCAAAAATAAAGGCGAAAGGAAAACCGAACCCATTGCTGTCCCGTTATTCGTGGCGTAGCTCGTGTGCGGCTCTTCGCATGAGCGCTCGCTAGTTTTCTTCCCAAAAACTCCCGGTATACGCGGGCTAGGTCCGGTCCCCCCCCCCCCAAAAAAAATCTCATCTTTTAGATACTCTTTTTCCTTCACTTTTTTTTCTTTTTTTGGTTTTTCGATGCTTTGCTTTGGTTTGTTTCTATGCTGGTTCTCTGCTTTAATCTGCACATTTTTTTTGGCCTTCTAGTTGAAGTGCGAATGAGTAGGGGAGTGGTTGGAGATGGCAGCGTGAGTGGATGAACACTTTCTATTATTTATAAAATGATGGACAAATATTGTTAGCGTTCCTCTGCCTCAATTTGAGCCCATGAAAATTCCCTCACTATTTTACATATGATACCCTTCATTAAATCACACTCACGTTAGTCTCAGCTCCTGCTTCATCTCCTTCTAGTTTCTTAGCTTTATGCGGGTTTCGCTTTGGTTTTTTATTTGTCGCCATAATCCCGTCCCATCCCGTTCCGTCCTTCTTGTGATGCAGGAAGCTAGACAAATGAGTGCCTGGGCACGGCCATAATAGCAAAGGAGCCAGAGGGCCAAGGGAGAGCGGGTTACGTTATAATAGTGTCCCGTGTTTTTTAGATTTAAGTTAAATATAAATCTATCTGGTTTCGCCGCTTTTTCCACCATACAAACATTTCCCCCCATTTCGCGAAGGGGGTAAAATGACCAACCCATAGCTCCTAAATTGTTAAATATAACATAAATCGGGCTTACAGAAAGATGTAGAAAAATAAAAACCTTTTTTAAGCAAACTAATTTTTTATTTTTTTTTAAATTAATATTAAAAAAAAATATTAAAAATATTTAAAAATATTAGGTAAAGTTTTGGTAAATCAATTTTTTAGCAAACAACATTTTTTAATTGATATTTTATTAATTTTTATTTAATTAATATTGAATTTTTTTATTTAAAAAATATAAAAATAATACAAATTAAAAATAAAAAAAATTATTTTTTATAGCTTTTAGCTATATATCATTAGGCAACACAAATTTTAACATTTGTTTTCTTTTATTAATATTTAAAAAAAATGTTTAATTTAAAGAATACAAAAAAATGTTGGTATAGTTTTTATATAAAGCCACTGTCGAGTAATACCATAAAAAATATTGATATTAATTATTGTCACTGTGCAATAACCAAAATACGGCATTGAATTTGCAAAAGTTAACTTTAAATATATTTTAATATTTCACCAATCGTTTTGTTTCCAATTTCTTGGTATTCTTGGTCTCTTACATTCTTTAAATGTTCTTTACGGAACCACAGCCAGGTGTAATGGTGGAAAATCGTTTTGCCATGGCCGAAAATTGCCTTAGCTAATTGACTTTGCCTGAGAGCCAAGTTTGTCTGAGAATTCGAAGCTGGACACATTACCAAAGATGGATTTCACTTGGCCAGATCGGTGGGTGTTTATTTGCTTTTGCTTGTACCTACACCTGACGTTTGTGGTCGGTATTGGCTTCGGTTATGATACAAGTAAGCGGAATGTTCTTCAGGAAGAGCTATGTTCTATTTCCCACTAATCCATAAGCCCAGTGCAAAGAAAAACCCGTGCGGACAGGATGCATTTGGCGACATATGCGATGGTACTTTGACCAATCGACCAAAACGTGCTACCATTCGCGCGTTTGCGATGGCGGCTTCTCGCATTTTATGACTTGCGCACACAACTGCATCGAGCGCGGGCCCAAGGAGAGGGAGCTGAGAATAGTTGAAATGAACAAGAAGTCGACAATAGTAGTGCCATTTAATTCGTACGCATGGACGACAACAATTACGTGGGAAGTAACTTCCAGTTTAAAAAAAGATAAAAAATAAAAAAAAAAACAACAGAGAATTGAAACAAAGCCAAAGCCAAGTGTAAGCCGTTCATACTTATATTTTTAACGACGTCAAATTAATACAAATATACAAATAAAAAATAAAAAAATAAAAAAAAATATATAAAAAAAAAATGTTTTTTTCTAAATTTTTGATTTAAAAATTTTGGGAAAAATGCAACAAAATGATCAAAATTATCAATCAAAGCGGTACTTAAGTTATGTGAAAAAAATAATCACTACCTCTAAAAAAAAAACATTTAAAAAAAACAACTTAAAAAAAAACCCTAATTCCTAAACAAAAAAAAATTAATTACACATTTCTGTATTGAGAATCAGCAGAGAGCCGTGCTGGAAATGATTTAAATATTTAACAATTTAAATAAATTCAACATTATATTCTTTTGGTTAAGAAAAACTCTGCATTTCCCTTAAAAATGTTGAGTTAATCTCAGACTTTTTTTTCACCTCTAGAAAAAGTACTTTGCATAAATAGAAAAAATACAATTCCATTCTTATGGTGCAAAACAGCAACAAAACTTAATTATGTGGCATTTACAGCATGAAATAATCCTCCTGTTGCCTTTCATGATAATTACGGAACACGAAACAACAACAGCAATACAAAGCGAGAGGAAAAGTGAGTAGGAAAATAAGGGCAAAACAACAACAACAACAAAAAAGGGGGCAGAGAATGTCAACCAACAACAAGAACAAATAAACCGCAACTACTTAGCAACATTATACACTTCCGTGCCAGCATCCAACGGCATCAGAGGATCCAAAAACCCACAGCCCAAAAACGTAATTATTGTTGCGGTAAATGCCACAATGCCACCCAACCAACCACCCACCCACCCACCATATCATCCACCAGCCCCATGCCCATTCCCATTCCCATCCTCATCTGAACCACTGACCAGGCTTTTTAATTTCTTTATATAAAAAAAAAGTAGCAGTAACAGAAAAAGAGACAAAGAGCGAGAGAGAGGGAGAGAGAGAGAGATGGTGCAAGTGTGAGAGTGCAAAAGAGAGGTGTATATGACAACGTGCCGCGAAAATTAATCCATTTGCTGTGACAATGACTTTTATGCGGTTTCCAGCAACGCGGCAACGGCAACGGCCAAGTCCGGGAATCGCCGGCCAGGAAGCCACCACCAGGAGGCCAGGCCATGGCCAGACGCTCAGACAGACCAAAGGACAGACGGACAGACCAAAGGACAGACGGACAGACAATCGGCAAAGTCAAGCCGCAGGCCAAATGCGGGCCATTGTAAAAAGTGGGCAATAGACAGAGACAGAGACAGAGAGTGTGAGAGTGCGAGATTGAGAGATTGAGGGGGAAAAAGAAAAGCAAAAAAAAAAGGAAAGGAAAGTAAAGGAAACCCGAAGCCTCGCCTCGGAGAAGCTTTACAATCCCTGCGACATGTAAATATTTGGCGACATTTATAAAAAATGTTTACGGACTACCCAGCGAAGGGAACGCGGAGGAGGCCTTATCAAAGCAATTATCTCTAAGATGTCGGACGGAACAGCAGAGACCCACCGATTTCGGATACCGGACTCCGGATACCGGATTCCGGATTCCGGAATGGCAGGGAGCGCTGACACAGTGAGAGCGACAGTGGCCGGTGGGGCCGGGGGTACCGGGGCTACCCAATGTCCTTCCTTGCTGCCCTGCCCTGCCCTGCCCTGCCCACTGGGCTCCATTGTTTGATTTGGAACCGTAACAGAGACAAAGTACATAACATTTCTCTTGATTTGGTCTCACTCTCGCCCTCTCCCTCTCTCTCTCTGCCTTCTCTTTCTGGCCACCCGTTTTTTGCGGCGGATTTGCCAAATGCCGAAAATTGTAAAATGTTGCGGTCAATTTGCGGCGGAATGGTCGTCCAATGGCTTTGCCAGCAACCTGCTGATTAGGTGAGTGGATAAGAGATGCCCAATCTCTCTCTCTCGCTCTCTCTTGAACTGCACTTGAATTAAGCTAAGAGTAAACCATGTTTCCAAGGTTTTTACATCTATATATTTTATTTTGGGAACACAAGGGAATTATGTAAAGGATGAATTCAGTTAATATCATGATATTCGCATTAGATCTTGTTTGAAGGTACTCCTAAATTGATCTTGTACATGGCCTTCAGTTGAACTGAGTCAGAATTAGGAAGCACAACGCGAATGTAGCGAATGGAATGATCTGGAAAGTGCATATCTTTTAAGTCTTGACCTTTTATTGCGCCCACGCAGCTTGATATAGCTTATAGCTTTGCTTGATCAATCAAGCATTTTGTGCTTAGAATAGTTTGCTCAACTCCGGCGATCGGGTGAGGACCCTGCCAAGCTCCGCTTTTAGGCCTCTTTTAGCTCTAATCAATGAGCTCGAAATCAATAATACTCACAATTCATTCATGGTTTTTTTTGAACTGAATAATGATCTAAAAGCTGTTGAGTTTTTAGTTCAAAAGCTTTGATCGTCTGAGCTTTTAGCTCTAATATTAATATTAAAGCTTTAAGTAGAGCTTTTATTGAATTATTTTTTTGGGACTTCTGTGACTTTTGGTATCTTTAGGTCTCTGCTTGAATCCTAACCTCTAATTCCTTCAGCAGCTTACGGATCGAAAACAAATTGTTAAAAAAATAACATATTTTCATACTTATTCACTTTATTGGCAGACTTAAGAGTTATAAAAGATCTTTTCATATACTTTCTCACAACTTTAAAACTATACATACACGAAATTATATACAAGGGTAGCTCTCTCCATCTGGCTAACCGAAAATATTCTGCTTAATAGCGGCCCAAACGCCCTGACCCCGTTTCGGGGTCAATTCGTTGTCAATCTCTTTGTGATACTGCTCCCGCAGCAGGGGATCGAGGGGACCCCAGTCCTTCGTTGGAGTGAAAGCGCCAGAGATTTTCTCGCCCAAAGTCCTGCCCGGATACCGGACAATGGCCACAATCATCCAGACGGGTAACTGCAGAATGCCAAAGGCAGTGATGGTCCAACCGATGCCTAGCAAAGAAGGTGATCAGAGATCAAGTAAAACGTGTTTCAGGGTAACACTTACTGTACGCCCAGCTGGGATAGATTATGCCATTGTAGGTCAAGGGCTCATAGGTGGCATAGAAGTAGATCAAGATAACAGTCATGATCAATGGGGTGATGATGCTCCAGCAGAGTCGCCAATAGAGACCCACTTTGCGGCCCAGCATGAACTCAATGTCCTTGCAAAGGCGATCAGTGCCATAGATCCAGCCAATCGTGTAGAGCTCTGCAATGCCCAGGACCAAAGCAATCATCGAGGCCCCAAAGAAGTCCACTAAGGTAAGCATATATTGTCCACCCTAATGTTTGAGGAGAATATATAATAATTAAGCCATTAAATCCTAAGTACAAGATTAATTATCTTACCGGCGTTATGTACATCAAGCCAATGGCAAAGCTGATGATGGCTATGAACAGCGAACACTGCCATTGCTTGAAGTGTGGAAAACGATCCCTTATGGCCGTCACCGAGCAGGAAGTCATGGCGATATTCGAGCCAATGCCCAGGACGAACAGCATAAGGAAGAACAGCACGGAGAAGATCTGCGGCAGCTGTTTGAACTTGGCAATGGCATCGGGATACGAGATGAAGGCGAGGCCAGCGCCGCCCTTCACCACGGTGCCAATGTCATCGGTGCCGATCTCGTGGGCCAAGTGCCCGAGGATGCCGAAGATGGTGAAGCCCGCCAGCAGGGATGTGACCGTATCCAGGCCCGTGACAATGGCCGCATCCCGATGGACATTGTGGCCGAATTTGTTGAAGGACGAGTACATGATGATGTTGCCAAAGCAAACGGAGAGCGAGTAAAAGCATTGCGTGACGGCGGCATACCACACTTTCGGATCCAATATCTTGCCCCACTGCGGCTTGATGAAGTACAAGATGCCGTCGGCGGCGCCCGGCAGGGTGACGGCACGAATGAGGAGGACACCCATGATCACATAGGGGAAGATGGCCAGGAAATAGGAGGCCTTGCCGGAGCTCTTGACGCCGCGTCGAATGATGAGGAAGACGCACAGCCAGGCGATGAATAAGCCAATGACCAGTTCCCAGTTGGGCAGACCAATGCCATCGACAATGTCGGGCTTCTCGTGCAGCACTTCCTTTCTGAAGATTTCAATTGAAAAGTGTCCCAAATTAAAGGAAAGTTCATCAAGTACGGGCCAACACCAATAAAAAAAAAAATCATTGTTAGGATAGGAACCATCACCGGAAGAGAGTGCTATCCCCCACTTACACAAAATACCATTCCGAACTGGTCCGAACCCGCTGACTTTCATCAATTATTGTGTAATTTTGTTGTATCGGTTGATCATCTTGCGGATCTTGTGGAAGCCAATTACGTGCATCGGGGGCGGAATCAATGCAGTTGCTACCCCACTCCTCGTGGCATGTGGCCCAGGGCAACGGGTTGCGGAATGATTCATAAAAGTATCGACCAATTATCGCCACCAGTGCGGCATAGTATGTGCTGAGCATGAACACCTGGAGTGCCTGACCGATTCCAACACCTTTTCGGATAACAGATATGGAAAGGAAAGGGTTTTAAAGACACAAATCGAATGAGACGGAGAGAGAGTCGTGCTTTTAGGATGTTTTAGATTATGATTAAAGACAATGATAGTGAAAGTGAAAGTGAAAGAAAGAAGGAAACGAAGATTTTTTATAGAACATAAGTTTTTTTAGTTTTAACTATTTTTAAAAATATTTGTAAATACTATTTCTTAGTTAACGAGTTATCATTTATCATTTACTTTTGGTGCATTGTTTATTGGCTAATATTTAGCTGATGATTTGATAAGAAAATGAATCATACTTCCTTGATGAAAAGATTATTTTTCTACTCTATGAAATGAGCCATCCATTACTATAGATTGGAAAAATTCTTAATCTATACTGTAAATTTGTAAAAAAAAAATGTGTGTGTAAGGGACTATCTCCGGGTTTTTTTAAATGATAGTCAGAGTATGTGGCATGGTTTTTATAAACAAAAATTTGTACTTTTCTATAAATAGGTTCCTCAAAAATGGAAAATTAGTCAAACAAATCTCAAATTTGGGCCAAAATTGTGTATTTGAACGCCTATTTAATTTAATTTGCTAGTAAAGAATAAAACAAGTCAATCCTTTCTTTTATGAAGAAGTTAAGACTCTGATCATTGAATGATATATTCGCTTTAAGGATTGGAAGAAAATCTCCCTAAAGAAAACAAAATATAACTTTGATCTTTCGAAGATTGATGATTAACAGAATGAATAGTAGGAGAGTCACAGAAACGATGTATTTCTGATGGAATTATAATTACTATAAATATAAATATCAAATGAAAAATGTTTAAAGAAGTTATAGTTTCCTCAAACATTATTCTGAAATGTATCTTTACTGCATGAACTCAACCGGTTGGGTTATACGCAATCCCTAGGTCGGTTGAGCGGGAGAAGAGCTGCGTTTCCGCCTGGATTCGGCTTGGTTTCGCCTTGCATATCAACATCCAAAGATAAGAATTATAAATATCTCTTCAAGAAATATTCAATAAAGAATCATAGAATCAATTACCATTAAGAAAGGTGCAAATAATGGAGTACTTTCTCGCAAAGCAATCGATCTTCTTCCCTCAGGAAACAAGGTGAAGGCCAAGGCTATACTGTGTACAGTGATTGGGTAATTCAATCTTCGAGAACCTCCACTATTGAATGCCGATGGTACTGATGATGATACTGATGATGATGATGATGTTTGCCAATTGGAGCGACTGTCACTGAACCCTCTGATGCTGTTCTCCGCTTGTGGCTGTTGCAATCGCATCGACCGATTGCAGTATCCCCCAGTATCCTCTCTCAATTAATGGCAATTTAGGCGCCATATTTGCGTGGTTGGTACTCAGTACTCATTCAATTAGTGCCGCATGCCAATAAAGCGAACAAATGCTCCCATAAACTTGAGTTGAGTCTGGCTGCTGGGATTTCACCAGAGTCGCAGAGTGTCGCGCGATAAGATTACCCCCACAATGCACCCACAGAACACCAGAAAAACACGCCCAAAACACACACACACACACGCACACCCACACAACAGCAGGAAGAGACCACCAACAATAATGACACCGAGACCGAGACCGATACCGATACCGAGACCCCCAACAACAGCAAACAGCAAACAGCAAAGAGCAAACGACAATACAAACCACTTACAGAAAGTACAGCTCGGCGGATGCCACCGGCTGCTGTTGAGGCATATCCATATCCATTCGGTTATTGGCCAATTTGGAGATGTTACCCAGACTGGAGGCGACACAGGTGGACTCCCATTCCGAGCGGCACTCGGACCAGGGCAACGGCGAGCGAAACGATTCGTACAAATAACGTAGGGTTATGCCCATTATGGCGACATAGTAGGTGGTCACCATGGATATGGACACAACCTGACCAATTCCAACACCTATACGAGTACGAGATGCGGTTTCGAGGATGGGTTGATGAGCACAAATGATGATGTACGTGGTTCAGATTCAGTTCTTTTGGTTGCTATGCTCTTGCTTGAGGGGTAATCTGATTTTCTCTAAGAGTTTAAGCTCTGGAATGTGAATAATTTACAAATCCTATGAGGTTTTTAGTTTAAAAATAGCTTAAGATAATTTAATCGATAATTATCGATAAAAAAATATGGCTGGAACTTTTTTAAGCATAGTGAAAAATTGCTAAGTATCTGCTTCCATAAAAAATAATTATTCAATTAATTCCAAGGGTTTCAGACTACATTCAGCAATTAATCGATTAAAATCGATAATTATCGAACCACAGATATAACTAGAATTTTTCGTATTTAATTATATATCCATCTACTTCTTGAAACTAAAAATATTCTATAAGTCCCTAAGTATTTTCTACTTGAATTATCTACAATTCACGAAAGAATCGCTTTAAATCGATAATTATCGATTGACAGATTCTGTAATCCTCTCCGCAAGAGCATAAAAACCTCGAACTGTTCCAAAAAGTGAACATTCACAGACGCTTACCTTTCATCGCCGGACACAAATCGAAAACCTTTACAGAACCGCGACTGGAAAACTGACCAATTACCATTTCCAGATAGTAAATCGGTTTGCCAATCAGAAACAGCACAATGAGATATGGTATGAGGAAGGCACCGCCGCCATTGTCCAGAGCGGTGAAGGGGAATCGCCAGACATTGCCTAGGCCCACGGACATGGCGATGCAGGACATTAGGAACTCCACTCCCTTGCCCCAGGTGGCGCGTTCCTCTGGCACTTTGCCTGCTCCTGCCTCCTGGTCGGCATTATCGCGCCCGGCAGCTGTAGCGCCCGGCACCGGACTGTTGGACTGTACGGAAGAGCGATGATTAGTTGGGTCGTCGATTATTTTCGGGGCCCAACCGCTTACCGATATCACCACAGTGCTCGCTGTGCTGCGTCCATCGTCGCCTATAAAGGCGGGATTCAGGTGATTATGATGCGATGCTTCCATAGTGTCCTGCAAAATACAGTCGACAGTTCTATTAGCTGCGAGTTTTCAAGTGGAACTGAATGGGAATTTCTATTGTGATATGCTTTTTTCGCTCAGTTTGCGATTAAATGAAAGATGCTGTATAAGTGACAATCAGATAAACCCGAAATGATCTTAAAGATAAGAAATGATGTCACTGTCACGAGCTAGAGATACGGCTAGGCGAATGGTTAGACATATAGAGAGAGAGGGACTGATGGTCTTGGCCCTTTAGATACTGCAATTTATTGTCTGTCTGGCATAGATAATGCAAAATTTTTTCAACTCGAAATACTTATGTACTTTCCAGGTCTTATTCGACATCTGTGGGGCGTTATCTTGGTGTAGAAAAATGCACAGAAATCTGATAGCTATTCTTTTTGGTTGTCGGAGAGTAGTATCTGTTGCCGTGCCATAGAGTAATTGCAACAAATTAAGAGCTGATATTATCATCATAAAACAATTACTAAGACTGTAAAAATTCCACAACCAAAGAGAGAATTTCTTTAACAGACATCTCTGTCCAAAGAAAACGCTTGAAGCCTATGTTGAACTAGAGATGAAATGTATTAATTAACTGGCCATTGTTGTTAATTGACTGAAGTGATAAGGTGATCTGAGATAGACATATAGTATACATACATATCTGTATATCTGCCATTTGAGTACCAAAATCGTTGTATCTCATAAATATTCGTTTTGGCTGTGGAACCGGTTGACAATTACCGCGAAATATTGACACGTTTGCGTTTATATTAATTCGCAATTATTGATTTAACCGAGAAGTGGGCACGTTTCGCGATCGAAAATATTTATGAGGATTGTCAAATTAATTGCCATTGATTTTCTATTATGGCGTGAGTCACACAGAATTATTGATAAAATGAAATTTATTATGGGGAACTACGGGAATTTCTCTACTTGTTTACATGTTGTTGGAAAACTTCCAATTAAATATTATTTTTTATTTGTTTACATTTTTAAGCCCAGTTTATAAATTCAGAGAAAATGTAACACATCTTTTCAATAGGATTTTTTCAGTGAATATTTCTTAGAAAAATAAAATAACAAAATAAAAAAAAATAAAAAATTGCATGCAAATAAAAAAAAAAACCCATTAAATGTTAAAGCCAGAAAGGAATGTCTTATCGAACATCCAATATCTTTCCCATTGAGTGTTCCCCATATCTTGAAATACATAAAAAGTAATTAAAATTGCAGGTCCCAAATTGTAGGTTCCAAAAGAACCCTTAGATATGTCCGATTGGGATACACATTTCTAAGAAGTTTCTATTTATTCTATGCAGCACTCTTCTCTATAATACTCGTATAATTTGTACAAACAAAAATCTAATTACGACTGTTGCAACAGATTATTTTTCAGGTAATATTCGTATCTCTTGTGTTGTAAATGCACTTGGTTGATAGATTGATGTGCGAAAAATGTAGATAACAGAATGTTTACGATTCTAATTAAAAACGTTTATTGACAGTGACAAATCTTATCGCAGAAAATAAAGAAAGTAAAGAAATATCAGGGGCTATGCGGACTGACATTGACCGATTGAAAGAGTTTACCCAAAAAATATTTCACAGCTATTAAAACTCATCTGCTATTCTGGTTTATTAAATATTCACATACATATGTAGAAATTGTTGTAAAATTATTCACCGCACGCAAATTGTGGCACACAACAAAAAAATTTCCCCCAACAAATTGACGTCTAAATCCGCTTTAAATTATTTCCATTATTTTGTTGTATTTATTTTCAGAATAAAACTGGTTTTCTCGTTGCTCGTTAAAAGTGTTCTAAAAAAGTTCCCCCCCTCGAACCACTTGAGGATGACTCAGTCCGAGAGACAAGATCTATTCTTCTTTTAATTTTGTGGAGGGTTCTTGGAGTTGGAGAATCTGTCTGAATTAAGAGAATGTCGCAAGTGACGTCATGAATGTCAAGCAGTTGTTCAGGTGAGTTAATAGCAGTTTTAACTGGTTTTTAAATGTACGATCCGATCGGTTTCTTGTGTAAGAAAAGAAGGGTCGAGAAGACAATGAAACTGAATGGAATATTGAGGATTTTTATATTTTATTCCTGGTTGAGCATTTCTGTAACAATTTCGAAATATCTTTAGCAGATAAACTGGACTTTTGTTTCCTTAAACTAAATAACTAATTTCAAAAATAATACAAACAATTTTTAAAAAAAATTTTTAAATCTGAAATCGAGTTATTTTATGTAAAAGAAAATTCCGAAGCAAATACCAAGGAAAGTCACTAATATAGGGTGGGAAATTTGAAGTAATTTCTGCTATTCTGCAACCTTTTTGGGAGCACTGTTTGAGAGAACTGTTTCAGAAAAGAAATCTAAAATTTTGCTTAAGTCTTTCATTTTATTTGATATGGTTTTTAAAATATATAGAACATCCTTTTTCTAAAGTGTTTTTTCTTTCATAAAGAGCTCCCTTTATTTTCTGATACAAATATCTGATTCACCTCCGATACGGGTATTACTTTAGGCTTCTCTGCATTTATTTAATGCCTTGTCTGTTTTAGCAAATACTTGTATCCACATTCAAATGAACGGATAGCATGAAAAATCCATTGCAAACCTTACCTTCGCTCAGAGTCAACAAACACTTGAATCGAAACTACCGTCAGAGAGGCATTAGCATGCAAAAACGTGTTTTTAAAATATGACCAGCTTGTTGCGCTGGCTGCCAAAACAAATAGACACGGTAACAATCGAAGCGTTAGACGAATCACAAAAATATACACACAAATATACATACATATACATATGCATAAATTTATGAGTTTTTGTGTCCACATTGCGTATACGTCATCAGTTGAAAGAGCATGGCAGACGGGGGAGATACCAAAAAGGTCAATTTGTATGGGATTATATGCAATGCGATTGTTGGGATACTCTAACATTCTAGTATATTTATAAACTATAAATTTTTCACTAAATAAAAGTGCATTAATTGAAAACTTGAGTGACGAAGAAGTTTAGAGAACCCTAAAGGGTTTATTTTTGTACTTTCGGAAGTTTTAAGTGAACCTAAAAATAGTTTTATTTTATGATATGTTCTTTAAGGTACTCGGATGTGTATTATACCTTAATTTAGTAATCTTCTCCAAATCCATTAACAAATTTCTTTCCTATGACCAATTATATCGAAGTCCAAGACTTATTCCAACCTTGAAAATTTCTTGTAATTCTCTAGAACCATTTCCGGAGTAGATTTTCGTACCTTTTGAAGGATTCTAGAATATTTAAAGATCATGTCATGCCTTGTTTCGAAATAAACCCTTATTAGTTGATGGTTTTCTAAAGACTTTAACCACCTCAGCTTTAAGACTTTTAATTCCATACCAGCTCCGTGATAAATTCTATAAAATAAACCCCAAAACCCTTGCTCTTACTGCTGATAGTTTTTTATAGTTCTGACAACCTTATAGTTGCGATTCGCACTGTATAATTTGCATGATCCGTAGTACTTCCTTGAACGGATTTATTGGTGATTTACCTGTTGCTTCGGCTTCTTCTGTTTCAGTGGGTTTTTTTCTGTTTTCTGTTTTCTTCTTACACGTTCACTTCAGTTTTGCGGTTTACTTCACTTGGGCGACAATTAATTGTATGCTGATTTACAGTTGCTGTTTTTGTTGTTGTCTGTTGGTCTGTTGTTGTTGTTGCAGCTGTGGTGTTGGTTAAAGTTGTTGTTAAAAGGTAAAGTAAGTGGCGGCTGGTAACCGCTTTGAACCGGCACTTGAGCTGATATTTCTGTTGTCGTTCAATTGAAACTCTTGTCGGATCCAAGCGCCTCCAAGGCTATTTCTTTTTATTTCAAATGTTAAAACCAAAAATGCAGCAATTTGTATATTTTATTTCAATTGTTTGGCATCTTCTCGCACTAAACACACGATTTTTGTTGGTGGAAAATCACTGTTGGTTGTTTGGTTGTTTTTTTTTTTTTGGCAGAAACCTTTACGAAAACCCGTTATTATTATTGCGTTAGCCAAAAAATCGGTTGGCGAGTATTGTATTCCCCCGATCGGATCGCTGAATATTTCTGCTGCCAAGAAGAAGCCAACACACAAGCCGAGTGCTAGCAGCCAACTGAATGGGACAGGGCAAGGTTTTGATGGTTTTATTATGAACTTGACTTCACTTCACAGCCAGCCAGCCAGCCAGCCAGCCAGCCAGCAACAGCGTCAACGGATCGATCCAACAGTGTCGTCCGCTTCAAGCCCAGCCAGCTCGCTCGGCAAAGCGTCAGAATATAGGTGAAAGCTTGGCTGTGGCCCAGTTTGAGAGCCATGTGTCTTGGCTAAGCGAACATGCGGTTTGTGTCTAGGCTGATAACTAGGTGTTTGTCTTTGATGAGTGATCTTTGGGTAGAGGGTTTCAGACTAGGATAAGGGATTCGTGACCCATTCCGAATGGGATATGGGATTGATTGAAAGATGTAGAGCTTCAATTGAATGGAAATATCATTACAGAAAAAATAGCAAAAAAAAACTGTGAAGAAAGAGCCCAGAGCAGGTGGAATCGTGTAAGAAATGAGAGTCTCTTTTGCGATGGCTTTAAAAATTCTATGATGTGGTGAAACGATTAAAATTTTAATGAAATATCCATGTTGAAAGCTCTAATGATTTTTGCTTTGTTTTAAATATTTTATAATTTTTTTCTATCTTAAAATTATTATAAATGTATGTACAATATATATTATACAATACAATTTTGTTATAAAATATTATTAAAATATTTTATACAAATTATTGGCTATATCTATAGATTTTTCTGTGCAAAATTTTTTATGTTATATATCATGAGTGTGTCATTCGGTCTGTGATCTATTCAATCCCTATATGAATCACTCATTCTCTGGTGCATTCATTTCCCTATTCGTTTGAGCTGAAATTCACTCCTGTCTCCGTTTTATGCACTTCTTTTGCCCTAAACAACTTCCACCTGAGCTGTTAACCGTTGACGTGGTCAACTTTTGCTGTGGCTTGCAATATATTTTACACAGAGGTAAACTAAAAATGTGCAATCTGTAAGTTTTTGTCAGTCTCCTCTGCACGGCAGTCATTTAATTTCGGACCAACAGCAGCAGGGACACAACAGCCAAAAAGCCAGAGAGGGAGACAACGAGAGAGAGAGAGAGAGAGAGAGAGTCTGGAAAATGGTTAAGATTTTCTTGGCCAAGACTTTTGCTTAGTTTTTAATTGCAATTAAAAAGTTGTGTGCCAGCCAGCAAACGACAGAGACGGCAACAGAGAAAAGGGAGACACACGCAGAGAGAGAAACAGAGAGGGACATACTCGTACATTTGGTGGGACTCTGCGCTCTGTCCGGCAAAGGATATTGTCCCCAAGGTCCAGTCATAATGACAAAGACCAAGAAGAAGGAACTGCTTGCAGCCCCACCGCAAAATGGCCATGCAACCAATTTTGCAGCATAAAACAAGGCAACTCCTTGGCCACCACAAAACCGCCAACAACACACGCAGGACAGAGAGTCCTTCCCGAAACCTGCACTCATCTGGCGAGGAGCCACCCATCTCTATGCCGAAACACACAATTCTTGTGCAGACTTAATGATTTTTGGCTTAAAGTTTTACCAGTTAGCAGTATTTTTGCAAGTAGTTAAAATTTTATGAGACACAGCACCCCCCCCCCCCCCCCCCCCCCCCGAAGGCATTGTTTTATGCATTTTCCAGTAGTCCAGAGAGAAGCAACACCCTTGCTCCTCGGAGTTTTCCTTATCTTCTATAAGAAAAATCAACGACAGAGCCAGACGAAAACCAAAAGCAAGAGCAAGACCAAGACCAAGACGATGACGACACGACACACACAAAAAGCGAAACGAAAACTTGATAAAAACTTTTATCATAACAATTTGTGTTGTTTTCCATAGACGCTGCTACACTGGTCCTCAGCCTCATCCTTCTGGCGCTACAAGTCCGGCAACTGGTTCTCCTTCTGCCCCAAAAATAAGGAAACAATGGGCCCAAGTCTGCCACATAGTCCATGTATCTGTGTGTGTGTGTGTGTGTGTGTGTGTGCGTAATGAGAAAAGTGTAAGTGCAACTTGGCCATTGCCCACAGCCCACGATGAGGAGCAAATGAATCTCACAATTTAAGTTCAAGAAGAAGAGTTTTTCGGAAGGAATTCTTCGGGGTGCAAATTGAAGTTTGGGTCTTACCTGGTCAAGAGAATTCTTGGCCAAGAGTGCTCGAAGAACATGCAAGAGAACAATCTGCAGGTTTTATGGTTATTGCTTTCTATGCATACAGAAATTTTTGGTACAAGTTGTGCCACGATTGAAGTGGAATATTTCGGTAGAGATACCATTGATGGGAGTTCGTGTACGAGTACCTTTAGTTTCCAAGTCGAAGGCCTAGTCGGAAGAACTCGTTCGAAAATCGTTCTAATTTCAGTATTAAATACCCTAATAATTGTGGGAAAAGCTTAAGTGGGAGTACCACTATTAGGAAGAGAGGATCATGGATCAAAAGACTATTTGATAAAGTAAAACATTATAATACAGGCCATCGAATACACCGATAATTGCTAGATAATATTATATTTACATAAATATTATTTAAATATTTAAATATAAGCATACTTTCCGGCTTCGTTTTCTCGGATTACGCGTCATGCAACAGAGCCCCTCGGTCAGTACGCTTTTCTGCCTGTCGCTTGGGCCACTTTGATGTATAATTTTCTTATTTTTTCCATACCAATTTTCCCTTAAACTCTCTTCCGTTGTGGGGCTGTAAAAATGAACTTTTCTAAAATTGTAACACATTTAAATGCAAGTTTTAAAGTTCATTTCATTTTATTAATTCTATTGTAATGTTTGGAACTTTGGCCCCGGATCATCTCGCCCCCGTTTGAACTCTTTCTTCATTTTGCGTGATGGGGGGGGGTGGAGGGGTTAATGTTCATCCGTAAAATCAGAAAGTTTCGGTTTTGCAATTTTTCGGCACATTTGACTGCATTTCCCTGGCGCTGCATGGTCCACCCTTAACTTTATTTTTGGAGAGCGGAGGGGCTTGGCGAAGGGCCCGAAGGCTGCAGCGGACAGGATGTGTCCATGTCGACCGCCTCAAAGGCTCCTTTGGCTTTTGTGGCTAAACCAGAAATCATTTTACTAGGAAAAATCTCTGCCTCCAGAAGGACCCGTCCACCTCTACTCTCCACTCCACATGTTATGTGTAAGGTAATCTCCTTTATTACTGCGGCAACTTTTTCCAGAGCAGAGCAGAGCCGGCAGAGCAGAGCAGAGTTGGTGGTGGGACACCAGACATAAAACAGGATTTCCAGAAGCTTGGACTAGGACTAGGACTCTGAGTCCTCTCGTCCTCGTTGTCGTTTACAACTTTTGCATAACATGGCAATGGGACAAAACTGTGAGCATTACCCAAATGTTTATTTGCGGGATCTCTCTCTCGCTCTAGCTCCACGATGCACATAAAACAAAGTTTTCCTCAAATTATATATTGGAGGAAAATCTCATAAATTACACCCGGGATGAGTGCTAATTGAAAATGATTCTTTATAGAGGAGATATTTGTGGAGCGTCCTTCTGACTGAGTCTCTCTCGCTCTCTCTAGAAAAAGGAAAACAGAGGAAAATTGCAAATCAAAAAGTATTCAGCAAAGAGGTAATTTGTTCCTGATTTCTTGTTGCATACTTTTAGGTGCACAACATATTCCAATGCAAGATATGTCGCCTCTCTCGCTCGCACTCTCTTTTCTTTTGGTTGCCTCGAACCATTTTGTTTTACTTTTGGCTCTTCGCTTTATTTCTAAATTCTTTCTTTCATTCCTCTCGTTCGCCATTTGCTTTTTATGGCCACACGCGCATACGCCTCTAAAATTTAATGCGTTCTCTCTTTGTATTTGGGTCCTGTACGAGGATTTTGTGTGTGTGTGTGTGTGTGTGTTGTTGGAGGGCGCGTGCAGAAAAATACAGTTTCATATAATGGATTTATAATTTCCGCTCATAAGCGAAGAGAGAAATTGAAATGAAATACATTGAGAGTGGGATTTGTTTGAAGGAATGTAAGAGTAGGTATTTTTATTCTTGAAGGAAAGAAATACCAGATTATGATTGAAAAACAATCCGAGAATGTCATACCATACAGAAGATCTTAATATATATTCAGCTCCATGCAAGTGGTTTCCCAATAGAATCATATAAGTGTCTTTATTCTCCTCTCTGCCATCCCTCATCACCAAACACAAGTCCTTACATTCTCTCCAAGAATTCCATAATTTTTGGAATTAAAATTCGGGACATTTCCTGCTAAAGATGCAGCTAGCCGTAAGTTTTTTGTTTGGCAAATGGTTGGGGTTGGGTTGTCCCTTCGCCGTTATCCTCACGCATTCTTCTGGCCCATCAATTGTGGTTTGCATTTCGCATTTCGCAGTTTTGCCCTGACTTCCTGACTTGACATCGTTTCGGTTCGGTTCGGCTCTGTTCTGTTCTGTTCTGCCTGCCTGTTTGTATTTTATGAGTGGCTCGTAGTCGTGGAAAGCCAATGGCGCCGCGGCGTGTCTCTAATGACCCGCGACAGCAGCGGGACGGTTGCGATTTTTGGGGGCACCGCCCTACTCCTTCCTGCATATTGCACTGCAGCTGCCATAAAATTTGCCATCGCACAGCAAAAGGACAAATACGGAATTGGGGTCTCGGAAAAGTCAGTTGGCTGTTTTGGCAGTGCAGTTTATTGGTTCGCAATTTTAATTTGCCATTGGGAAGGGGCGGGGTGGGTTGGGGCATTTGGTCACTCGGAATGCACGTCCAAAGGCGATTTTGTTGTTCCTTTTGATTTCAGGGAGAGATTTGGTGAGGCCAGTATGGAGTGGTTTCTTTAATATAAGGCGTCCTCTGCTTTTCTTCAATGCAAGAAAAAGATAAAGTACACTTTTCTTTGCTTTATCACAAAAAACCTTTGTTACTCCCACAATTGGTCAACTTACCAACACTGTTAAGGCTTTAAATTACGACTGCCAACACTAATTTGGTTATAATTAATAAATAATAAATAATATTGCAGTGTTTGAGCTCAAGAGGAAATTTGAAAGATTATAATCCACAATTTTTATTTAATTTATGTTTAATATTTATACCTCTGCATTTATGCATAAGTGTTTACCAACACTATTACAATTTGAAGTTTTAACATTTTTTAACTAATTCTGAAGAAAATTATTCAATCTTTTGACTTCAATACAAAATAAATCTGTTTTAGGCATTCGTTTTATTTATTTTCTTATAATTCCTTTAAAATTATTTATTATATATATTATATATTTATTATATTATAAAAAGCTCCCTTTTTCATCCTTTCGAACACTGAATCCCCTCACTTATCCACCTTTCCATTCCGATTCCCCCAATCCTTTAAAAAATACTAGTACCTTGAGTGCCTGTCTGTCGATTGGGTTCAATGCCACTTGAATCCTTTTTTTGTGTATGTGTGTGTTTGTGTGTGTGAAGAGACATGAACGATAAATGAGAAAATGCGAAATCCTTTTTATGTTTTGTCATTATTTAATTAACAAACAATTTGTGACGGCTCGATGCTAATTAGGCGCCAGGCGCCCCATCAAAGGGGCCACTGTCGCCCCGACAAGACAAAAGTCTGGCGTCTGGCAGAAAAGCATCGAGGCGAGCTCCGATTTCCACTTTCCACCTTTCAGCCCTCAGACACATTTTCCAATTTTCACACCCAGCGTGGCGAAAACAATTAGCCAGAGCAAAAAACGAAAAGGTATCAAGAAAAACTGCTGCTTTGTCTGCTGTTGCCTGAGTCGTGAATCCTTTCAAGTTTTTTCGTGAGACTAAATGAGGGCTTTTCAATGGTGCGTGAAAAAGGTGGAATACGTGAAGGGATGCAGGATGACACTTGAAAGATGTTGTGCGGATCTTTAAATTTTTCATTGAAAAGTTGTGCCACTAACGCGGGGTAGAAGTTCATTTGCCAGCGAGCGGGCGGGGGGTGGTGTTGGGAAAACTTGGCAAGTGCACGCACCACAAGAGTCAGCTAACTATAGCAACTTGCATTGCATGCCTCTTTGAGTCGAACAACAGCTATAACAACTAGCACGGCATTAGTGGTCGGATGGAGTAGCGCTCCGGACAGTCCGGACTGCCCTAGTCCGGACTCTCTCGCTTTCTCTCTCTCTCTCTCTCTCTCTCCGGCTCGGAATGGAATCGTTGTCATGGTCACGTTCAACATCTGCCGCTGCTTCCGGCTGCTGCTCCGCACGAACGGACGATGAATGGCGGCCATGTTCCATGGCCCCATGCACCATGCACCATGTTCCATGCACCACACCGCAACAATTGTCAAACAAGCCAGAAAAATGGCGGCTTTTTGCTAGAGCTCCTCCTTCTACTCTTCCTGCTGCTGCTGCTCCTGCCGCATCCTCCTCATGCCATCGCCTCAGGCATTGGGTGTTGCATTGGGTTATCCATTGATAATTTTCTTTCTTTTTTGGTTTTTTTTTTCGTTGCAAGCATCTTGTTGCAGGCTGACTAATGATATGACTGCTAGAGTTTTCCCTCTTCCTTGAAGCATATTAAGAGCAGGAAAAGTGAAGTTTATTGTGTCAAATTTAAAGCCCAGGCAAAAAAGACTTCCAGACATTTTTTTGTTAGGAAAAATTGGTATAGGATTGCTGTTCATAATAAGGAGAAGTATTATATTCATTGTTCTACAGGAAAACTCCCTTGGAAGCATTTCCCAAGAGGCATTTAACGAGCTTCTGTAGCGCAAAGATGGGACAAGATGTCAAGGAAATTATTGGGATATTGATATGAAAATGATTGGGGCATAAAAGGACGCCCAAGAGAAGGCAGAAATGCAGAAAATTAACCGAGGGGCGCTGCTGCATCAAGCAGGAAGCAGTTTATGTTTAGCTTTAGTTTTTCGCACTCCAAGTAAATTTTTAACAGGAAATATATGGGTATGATATTAAAAACTGATTTTCCTTATTACTTTATTGAAAAACTATTATTTAGTATTTGTTATTTAATGGTTAATCAATTTTATATATTTTAAAAATATTTGGAACATAATTTTCTTACCTAAAAAGTACTACTTTAATTATTTTAGTTACAAAAAGTTTAAAAACTATTATTTTGTATTTTGAATTTAATTTTTAACAAATTTCATATATTTTAAAAATATTTGAAACATCATTTCCATACCGTACTAGTTCTTACTTTAATTCTCTTAGCTATAAAAAGTTTGAAAACTATTATTTAGTTTTTGTTATTTAATGTTTAATATATTTCATATATTTTAAAAATCATTTCCTTACCTTAAAAATTATTATTTTAACTCTTTTAGTTATAAAAAGTTTAACAAAAATTATTTTGTATTTTTTATTTAATTTGCAATAGATTTAATATATTTTAATAATATTTAAGGCATCACGTCCAGTGGTTTTTTCATTTCAATTTTTCTTTGAGGTTTTTCACAAAAGAAACCCCCCAAATGGACATGTTCGTATTTCTGTCCGGCAATTATTTACCATTTTGTAGAGCCATTTCTTGAGTATTTTTATTTTTTGCTATATTTCTCAACCTTTTGTTGTTGCCACATCTGTCGCTGCCAGAGGGAGTTTTTGCTCGTCTCCTGTTGTTGCGGCTGAGAAGCAGCAGGTGCATGGATCTAAACGTTTTTTCTACTCGTTTTTCTGCCACCTAATGCATGTGTGTAAGTGTGTAAGTGTGTGTGTGTGTGTGTGTGTGTGCGACTCAATTCAAAAATACTTAACAAACATTTATTTGAATTTTGGCCCGTTCCTTCAACTGCTTTGCCAGTTGTTGTAATAAAAATGCAAATAACTCTGAAGTCGGAATGGGTTTCGGTTAGTCGCATGCAAAGTGCCAAAAGCACTCGTTCGCTCCCGCTCTCTCAGCCTTACTTCATCTCTTTCTATATATCTGTATATATAATATATATATTTCCTATTTCCCCCAACAGCATGCACATAATTTTAATGCCAATTCAATTTAACGGTTCATTTCATATGAAAATTGTAAAAAGTCATTGCTGTGGCCGAAAAATGGGAAAAAAGTATTGTGGGAATGGGGCGTGGCGTGGCGTGGCGTGGGGGTGGGGGTGTGGCTGGGCTTTGGAAAACCCGTTGAAAACTCCTTCGAATATTTGATTGTTGTATTTGTATTGTTGTTGCCTGCCACTTTGGCATTTTGTCATGCGTGATTTTTGGGGCAAACAGGGAGTGGCAGCAGCAGTGGGGGTGGGGGTGGGGGTGCCCGCCGCAGTTTTGGTTGCAAGTTTTTGGGTCTGAGGGCTACGTAGTTTTCTCTCTATTGTGTTGAATGCAGCTGCGGGGCAACAAAGGGAATTTTTTTCCTACATTTTATTTTTTATTTATATTTATTTTTATAGATTTTTTTGGGTGGCATTGTAGAGGTAGTTCCGGCAGGAACCATCTTTTGTAGGCTGTTTTATAAATAACAGGAATTTGAAGATTTATAAGATGCATATATTTACACAGGCAGCCTTTACAGGGTATACGATTCTTCGTTTGATTTGTTTTGATTTTATTTTTATTTATTTTTGTATTTTCTGTCACGCATTAAATATGCAGAACATGCATTTGCATTTTGATTCCGCCACAACTGATATATTTTGTATTTACCATATACTCGTACATATGCATACAATCTGTATCTCAATGGAATATATATGTACCTACATATATACGTATCAGAGTTCCCCTATACTTATTTGAAGGCTATTATAGATAGCAAACGTTCGGGATGTAAAGCCCTCGCTCGCCCTCAGTCCCGTACCCTTTTTGAGCTTTGACATTTTTGATTTATTTTTATTTTTTTTGCATTTGCTTGATTTCTATGCCAAATTATATTGAATTATTGTTGGTATGGCAACTGGTGCTGTGCTGTTGGCCCTGACATGCCAGAAAAGGTTCTCTGAATGCGGGTAATGGGTATCATTAGACGAAGGGTATATGCGGCAACATATGCATGGGAGATGGTGGAGCGCTCTCTTAGCGTAAATGCCTCAAATGGGAGAGAGGGCGCTGAGGCATATAATATTCATTAATTTGGCAAACATTTTTAGTAGATATTTTAATAGATTTAAAATTAAAAAAATAAAATTTAATAATAAAAAAAATTAAATAATAAAATACCATTTTTCAACAAATTCTCAGATTATTTTTCCAATGAAAAATAATTCTAAAACCAAAATAAAAATTTTCTACAAATTCTCTCTCTAAAAAAAAAAAATGACAATAATTTGGAAAATTCTCGAATGAAAACTTATTCTTAATTCTAAAAAAGATAAGGCCAAATAGTTTAGTAAAATAGTTCTTAAAATTGTTCAAAAAAGTAAGTAATTTGTCTAGTCCCTCGATGTCAAATATTCCAATTAATTTGAATACCTTTCCCACTGTATGAAGTGCCTTCTCCGCCACCACCTCCTCCTCGCTTTAGAGAACTTTGTTAGTGGGGAGGGGGGTGTAGAATTTTTCAATTTTATGCAGCAGCCAAACAAACGTCCACCCACACACACACACAAACACATACCACACACACGCATGTTTTGAGGAACTTTTCTGAACCGTTTCTTTTTGTGCACAAAAAAAAATCCGTGTATGCGGCATGGCATGGTCCTGGGGTTCTGCTAGCATCTCTGGCATTGCTAGGATTTCTCGGCAATTTGTATGAGGCTTTGTTGGGTGCTCCTGCCCCAGGGGACGGGGGTTGGAGAGGGACCAATCGCGGGAAAGAGTTTGGATCAAAACAGCTGGAAACTACAATATGTGTGGATTGTGAGTGGAATTGCTGTGTTCCGTTCTCTTTTACTTCACTTTTTTTTTTTTTACGTTATTTTTGTGTGCGATGTCATATCAATGCAATCATAACGCTATCCCAGGCAAGGGGAGGTGGCCCATCCTGAATGTTTGACATGCGCATCTCCGGGTGAAGGAAGCCGATACATGCTTCCCCCGCCCCCTCTCAGAGTAATGGTTGCAGGATGATTGCATTTTCTTAAAATCCACTATCTTTAATCCGTATTCCAAAATATATTGTAACTTTTTCAGAAAATCAAATAATTCCAATTCCATAATTCATAGAAAAAAATATATATACCAAAAATATATTCCTGAATATTCCCGAAATTTGTTCTGTATGTTCTTTGAATATTATTTTAGCTACGTTTTAAAGCACGTTTTCAAAGTCGCAGGTAAAAGATCCCATATAATGTAAAACCATATTTTAACCATTTTGCCAGGTAATAATTTGACATGATGGATCAAAGTAGCCGTTAAATTGAAGTAGTGCGACTAGGTAAGCGAAACGAGGGTCAAGGGTCGAGATTTCTATGAGGCCAGTATCTGCATTCACTCTGGGTAAAGGTTTTGTAGGTTCTTCTATTGATCCTTAAGTAAAATCATTGATGAACATCTGGTAAGTAAACTGTGGCTATGCCCGAAAACTCCAGCCACAATACATAGAAATGTACATGGACTCATATATGTATGATGAATATATAGACAAGATTCCCGATGATTAGGAACTTGAATATACCATCTTATACTTTTTGGGCAACAATGGGCAACAAATCAAAAACCAACGACCACGATCTAAAAAAAAACACTTGAAATTGTATACAATTTAAGTTAATTAAATTTGAACGCTGTGCATTTTATTCATATTTTTCATATTTATGTTTGTGGATATGTATGTACGGGTACAACAATTTGTCTTTCCAAGTAAGTAGAGATGGCTACGACTATCGTAATTTCAACTTAATCATAGGATCTAATGCAAATATATTTAAGGGTTGCTCAGCGAGCCTTAACTTTCCTCACTCAGAGCTCGCTGCTGATACAGAGTCACAGCGCTACTCAATGTACTTGGCCATCACATTGCTCATATCAACTTTTTGATTTGGTTGTACGAAGCGAATGAAGCGAACGGGTCGCTTCCTGAACTGGATTGCAGTTTGGAAATAAATTTCAGACCATCCCACACGATCCCAGTGAGTCCGGTCGCAAGAGACCTCCACGTGGAACTTTGCTTTAATATTCCTATTACAAAAGTCAATGTAAATGTTGTTGATTACAAAAACGTGGCTCAGCTCGAAGATAACATCATTTCGGTCATCCTTTAAATGGCGCGCAAGAAGTTTCCCGGATGCCACATCCTCCCCCGACAACCCGAGTGCACGGTGGGGCAGATCCTTTCCTGTATCCGCTTGATCAATGGCGTCGAGTATCTGGTCCCGCTCGAAGATGCCAGAGGGACGTACCACTTCCAGCAGCTGTCTGACAGTCATAAGCGGGAGACGTACGAGCGAGACAACCGACTTGAAGTCCTCGCTCGGATTGTGGTCCCTCCATTTGCATACGGCTTCAAAGATATCAACTTCGGGAGCCCAGAAGGTGTCCCTTCGCAGCACTTCCTCAAGTGATTCCTTGGACAGCCTTTTGAAGGAATCATGTTTTACTATATCCAATCCATTGCGTTCTATAAACTCCAAGCATTCTTCAGTCCGCTCGCTGAGATTGTTGCGGCGTGCCGCATCCAGGATTATGCACACATTGGTGACGTCCAGATTCTGCTGCAGATATTTTTCTATGTCTGTCTCGACGTTCTGCAGCCCGTAAAGATGGGCCAATTCGAGCACATCGATAATGGTGGCCACGTCCAGTGTGGAGACAGGTATTGTCCCGGAGTAGAGATATCTCAGGATTACCTTGAAGGCTTCAAGCGGCACCTCCAGCGGAACTTCCCGTTGGTTCGACTCGGCCATACCGCCGTAGAGCAAGGCGCGGAAGTACTCGCAACGCGAAGCCAGAATGTTGCGGTGGGCGGGCAGTCGCTGATCCTCCACCAAGAACTCCACGTCCGAGTAGGGCTGGTTCATGCAGAGGCTGACCATGTCCGCGACGAAGCTGTCGATGTGGCCGATAATGGTTTCCTTAGCGGAGTTTCGGGACGACGAAGTCTCTTTATTTTCCTGGCTGCTCATTTTCGTTTGTTGGATTTCTGTGCGTCAAATGTAGAATTTGTATATTTGTATTCCTTCCGAACGCACTGACTGTCAAATTCTGAATGATCTTTCTCCCGCTTTGACAGAATCAGCTTAGAAGGGCTGGAGAGAACGATGGAATTGGAGAATGTCGATATTTTTGTCGACAGTTACATAGAAATCGATATTTTTACCAAATATCGAATCTGTATGCACTCGCTGCTCCGTGCGCCACCTCCTAATTGAGGACGTTAACAAACGGCTGGTCTGGTCCCTCTGACAAACCGTCCTATTCCAGCTAACTCGACTATACTCGACCCCAATTCCATCTTCCCTTTCCTGTAACGACGTTGGATCTGTAAGAGCGGCGAATCAACATAGTTGTTAGTTTATAAATTGAACTACATGTCAAATAACAATTTGATTATAATCAACCACTTATTTAAGTCTTGAATACTGAAATTCCGAAAGTCAAAAATGGAAATTGGCGGGTATAGTACCCTGTACTATTTACCTATTAAAGATCCATCATATAAAAGCCACATTTCATTCTCTAACAGATTTAAAAGGAAAAGAGTGCAGTTAATAAAACGATTGAATCTACCATACTCCACCAAAAGATGCACCTTATATATATTTTTTTAACTGCACTTAACAACATAATCGACATTTTTTTTTTACCAAGAACCAAATCGCATTTTTTTCAATTTTGTATAGGAAATTTTTATTTTTTTTATTTTTTTAACTCAGGAAAATTGGAATAAAATGGTTTCTTTTGTTGTTATATTTTGTATATATGAGTTCATTAACTGGGCGCAGTTTAAGATCCGTTTACCTTCTTTCAATAAAAGATAAACCTTTGTTTCCCAGCCTCATTCCGAAATTCCTATCTGTTCGCCACTCTCCCCCTCCCAAAATGGAGATCCCTTTGATATTTTATTTTTGTATTTTTTGGCCACACTTTTGAAATTGTATTCACTTTATTCAACACGGAATTCACAGCTCCATTGCAGGGCTTAAAACTTAAAACTGCTCTAAGTAGGCAATGTCCTGGAAATATGCGACAGGCTAATGGATTTTTTTTTTGTCGTTTTTGGCGCTTACGGCATTGGGTTGAGGGGGGTCCTCTGTTTTTTTGTAGACTAATGGAAGCGCGCCGACGACCTTTAAAATGTGAATAAAATGTTTTTTTCTCGTTTGGTTGTTCGCGAGTTTGGCTACCTTGCGCTTAACCCCTTGAAGCCCCCCTGAAGCACCCCTTGCTGGGCGGGCTGGGGGCGCTGGGGGCGCTGGGGATGCCACGGAAAGTGGGTCTCGTTTGGCCGCTTTTAATGCCGCGTAAATTTTGCAGGATAATCCAATAAAGAGATTTTCGTTGTGGCCGTTGCCGACGTTGCCGTAGGGCAAAAAAAACCAAGCAACAACAACCAGGGTAGATACCCCCAAAAAATGCTCAAATTTTCAATGGAACGAGGGCAAATAAATAAGGTAATGTCTCTCTTTGCTTAAACAATTGTCTGGACTACAGAGTGGATAAATGGTAGGAGAAAATATGGGTTTTGGCAGCGAAAAGGTTGCACTAGTTTTTCTTTCTGCCTTTAAACAGAATCCCTATATTTTAGCCACCATTTTGTTGTACAATTGTGATAAATGCCAATGTCAAGAGCAGAACAAAACCCCTCTGAACGAATGATTCCACACGTGTGGCACATTGAAGTTTAAATCCTTTCCCGTTTCTACCCCCTACACACTCGATTGCGATTGCCCTGCAAAAAGGCCCACAAGGGGGCCTTGCCGTCCACTCGAGGGCGGGCGTCCGTCCACTCCATGGCCAGCGAACTACTTGAAAAATAGCTGCCATGAGTGTGTGTAATTTCTGGATCCGGCAAAACCAACATCAAAAACATCAGCAACAATAATACGAGTAGTACTCGTAAGAGCCCTGAACAACAACAACAACAGCAATTCACATAAAAATTTGTTGTTTTTTCAACAACTAAAACCCATTCGAGTGTGAGTACGTCAATATTCATATTACTCATACGCACAGTTGAGCAAACATCAAAAGGCTCGTCGGGGACGCCGACCGACCCCAAAAGACAAAAAGTTCCTTTCCACAAATTGCCTAATAAATTTCTGTAGAATACACAATTTTCTTTCTTTCTTTTTTTTTATTAATTAGAGTTCATTCAATGGGAAAATGTAAGCTTTCCTGTTGAATGGAAAACGATTGACAAGCAAAATCTTAAATGAAATATATTTAAATTGTTTAATTGCCAGACAAGAGGCAATTTAGCTTAAAGTTGCAATCGCTTTAGCTCTGCAGATTGACTTATTTTATTTTTGACATTTCCCGAGGAGAATTTCTTAATGAAAAGAAAATATATAGGTGCATATACCTTTGCTCTTTTTGGAGGGTATTTTGAGTTCTCATGAGATATTTGCAATGCAGAGAATGGAGGAACAAAACCACTTTAATGTAGGTTAACTCTTGTTTTGCATTCCCCAATAAAAATTGTTTTTAAGACAATAATTTCAAGGGAAATAATCCACAAAGTGTCTCTTTTAGAGTATCCTAAGCTTCGGTATCATTTCCTTGTTGCCATAAATCGCTTTAGGTCTCGCTTTTAGTTGCCACCTTTGGGCCATAGATAAATTTAACTTTATTAATTATTTTATGTGGAATTTGTATTTTATTAAAGCAAATATTTTCATTTGAATTTAAGCGACAAGCGACTCTCTGGCACTCCCTCTCCTACCCCACTATACGAACTCGTACTATTCGAAAGTCGAATGCCAGGAGCGAAAATTCAAACAGCTAAAATTCCTTCATTGCGTTTGTGTATCTCAGTATTTCTCATTGGCTGAAAGGGGAGGGAATTGGGGAATGGGGGACTGAAGTTGCCGATTTCCAAGACAAAACAAATAGCAAACGAAGCGTGTCGAGCAGAGAGCAGCATTCCATTGCTTGTGTGGGTGGGGGGGGGGGGGGGTCTAAAAGAAATCAATAAATTTCAAAGGAAATAATTAAGCAAGTAATTGACTTGGATTTCTTTTAGGAATTCCCCCATAAATCTCCGCCAGCTAAGCTACGTAGCTCACCAGCAAAGAAGCTAAAATACGAGTACGAGTACGGCCAGAGCAGAGCATCTTCTTGTTAGTTCTCTGCGAATGTGTGGGTGTGAGTGTGAGTGTGTTTGCGTGTGTGTGTGGAGGCCAAAAAGGATTTCTGGCTTAAGCCATGTGTGGAGTGTATGTGGACAGTGCGTTTCGAAAGTGTATTTTAGTTTGGCAACTAGTACGATGAAAAAAAAGCCATAAATTCATTCCCTAAATTTATTAGCGATTGGATAATATTTTTGATAGATTTACTGTTATATTTATCGATTACGAAATCGATTTTTCGATGTTTCTTCGAGTAGTTAATATTTTAAAAATGATTTTAGGCATTAGTGGAGGAAGGACTAGGCAGTGGAGGGATTTAAAATCGTAATTAATCGAAAATTCAATCGAGAAATGCAAAATTTCGATATTAGATATGTATTTTATTTAGATATTTCGATGATTTCTTCGGAAATGGACCCTTTTCACATGTATTTTGATGATACAAATGTTAAAAATAATAAAAATGAGCTTTGCTGTTTACTTAAATCGATTTAATCACTAAATAATCAATAAAATATATAAAATGGAACTAAAATCGATACTAAACTCGATCAAATCTAATTTTGGAAATCCAATTAATGCAATATCGTTCCAAAAGTATTACTGAGCTGAGGACTTTTTCTTTTAGATCTAAGAACTCTGAAAATCCATCAATTAAACAGTCTAATGGTACCGAAACGCACTGTATCCTGTCCATATACATAGGCATGTGTGTGTTCAAGTTGCAATTGCAATTTCGATGTGTGTGTGTGTGTGGGTGAAGGGATGGCATCTATTTTACAGTTTCAACACGCCTGGAATGCGCCACACTTACACTTGCCACTAGCTGCCGGCATTCCCGGCCAGCAGCAGCAGCACGAGGATTTGTGGGCAGCAGTACGAAGACTCTGGGTGTGGGGGCGGCGGAGAAAGAGAGAGAGAGAGAGAGACTTGTGATATAAATAGACAAAATAAGATCCAAACGCCTCCGATGCCCCCGACCCTGCGACACCACCGAACCGAACGTCTTGCGAAATTAAAGCCAAAGGCATTTCGGCAAATATGTTTGTTTGGTCAAAGCTGAAAGCCATACGTACTGTCGTACTAGTATTTGCCCTGTGCGTTTGTGATAGTGTCACAGTGGCCTCCTGCCTGGCTGCCTGGCTGCCTGCCTTCTGGCCTCCTCTTCTGGGCAAGTGTTGATTGTTTGGTTAGAAAGAATTTCCGTTTCACACAGAGTGAAAGACGAGGTCCTTCCTTTGCCCTAATCGAGTGTGTTCAGTGGCCAAAATTAAACTGTCAAAAATGTCGTCTTTGTTTCCATTCCCATTGTCACACTTAATTGGGCCTGAAAGGCATCAGCCAGGCTGGCCAGCAATGGCAAATACTTTTGAATACTCATTGAAGACAGAATAGAATGCATAAAGAAATTTGGTAAATATATAGGGAATTTTAAATGGATTTAAATGCAATTGAAGTGCCATAATATATGTATATTTTATTTAAAGAGAATTGAGTAAAATAAATCAAAGGAAATAGTCAAGATATTGTCTATAAAATAAAACATCTTTTCCTTTTCTTTATTTGGGTCGGAAATCTTATACCATATTTCCACCAGCAGAGCATTTTCTTTGAAAGATGAAATATTCCATTTCTATTAAATTTCCTTCTAAAATCTTTAATGCATTTTTTTTCATTTTTTTGTTTTGTTTTAATTAATAATTAATTATTTAGTGGTTTGAAATTTACTTATATTTAAGGCACGAGTCACGAAATTATTTTTATCTTTTAACATGCATACATTGATTTTTAATACTAAATATTTATTTAATCGTGATTATTTTCTTCCAACATAATCTTACAATTTTTAATAATATTTAACTTTTTTTTATTTATATTATTCCATTTTTTGTGTATAATTTTTGTTAGTCCCGAACAGCTTGTGGCCATTCGCTTATGTGAAATTTGTACAGAAAATCAAATCAAGGCATCAGAGATATATGATTTTTTTTCCAATCCTTTAAGAGCCACCACACAAAAGTTTTCGTAACATAATTATCATAGATTTCCACAGCAAAAGCTTCCATTATATACAATGTGTATATGCCCATGCATCTCAGGTAAAATAATTACCAACTAAATGCAATCGTCTTTGTTCGCCTGATGAAATCCGTTAATGATGGATCAGGGTTTGTTCTGCATTTTCCTTGGCTTCCTTCTGCCATTGTTCGAACCATTTTGGGTAAATTATTGTGTGATTTGATTCCAATTACCGAGTGATAATCCAATCATTTGGGCAGCTTTCGAATATTGTTTAATTCAAGGAAAATGCAACTATGATTCTGTATGAAAATGAATTGAATTTCCGTTTCCTTAATTGGCATTGAGTAACCAGTAAATTGGAATTAGCTAAAGTAATATACATATTAACGATAATTTGTTGATTTATTTCATCCTCTAAAAAGAGAACTCCCTTAATGGCTAATTTTACGTCTCATTAATTTTTCTAATTTCTATATGGAACTCAACCGGAGATGGAAACTCAGCCGATGATGGAAAAGTAAAGTTTCGACATTTTCTGTTTGACTTTCATTTAGCCCCGAAATAAATATAAAAAAAATAATATTAAAAAAAGTATCCCTTAGTGCTCTACAAATATTATGAAACGTGCAGAGGCATGGAATAAAAAGTTTTCAAGTGTTTGTGTGTGTGTGTGTGCGTGTGTATTTTAAATATAATAAAATAAAATAAAATAATTTTTGGATGGTAAAAAGAAACAGAAATTTATGCAAATCGAGAGAGAGTGTGAGGGCGAGGACAACAAAAGTTGCTAATTGTGCAGAAAATTGTGGGCACAGAGTATTATGAGGCACCCACCCGCATGCCGCATGCCGCATGGCCCCCTCCTTCTCCATTCAGCACTCTCCTCGCTTTTGTCCACGTTCTTCTGCTGTACAATCTCCGGGAGATTTTTCCCTTTCCCTTTCTCGTGTCAAATTGTAATTTATACGAGACAGCGGAGGCGACAGCGCCAGGCGGCTGGGAGCTTAACTTTTACAATGCATCAATAAATTACATTATCCTTAATTTCCCGCGTTTTTCCGGTCAACACTGGGCAGAGAGCACAACGAGAGCGGCCCGGCATTTAACCCGCCCGCAGTTCTCTCTGGTTGCCTCCTGCTGAGCCAGCGAATCCTTTCTGCTGCCCACGGGCTGTGGGTCTGGGTCTGGGTGTGTGGTGGATGGTGGATGGGCGCAAGGCCGTTGAAGAAAATGGCCAGAAGAGCAGAAAAATAGCTTTAATTAAACACATGTGCACACGGTAAAGAAAGGAGCAAAATATATAAATACAAAATTCAATTTAAAGAAATTGAATTTTCCAGCACAGAGAGCGACAGAGAGAGGAATAAATGATTTATATTTTTGATGAGAATATTTCCTCAGTGCAATCCTTAAAGGACATTTGGCTACTTTTCATTTCGGAATGCCTTGCACGGACGCATAATCTTGTGCTAATTGCAACATTTTCAGACCCAACAAACCAAAAGTCCATTACGAATGTTTGAAATTGTAAAGGGGTTATGATGATTATTGATATGGCTAGAAGGGGGATCCCCGAACCCCCTGCCCCACCGCTTAAATGCCAGAACTCTGAATCGTTCTTCGACCATTGTGCGATTGTCCGATATTGAATGAATTTTCGGTGAGGCTGAGGCTAGGACTGGAGCTGGAGCTGGGACCTCCAGCACTTAGCACATAATTACATTGAGTTTCTCTCTCTCTCTCTGTGTCTGTGTCTGTGAGTGTGTGTGTGTGTGGGAGAGGGGGTGTGCAGCAGCAGAGGAGCAGGCTGACTAGTAAACCTTAATTAAGCGACGCTGCATTGCGTTTATCTGATGCTCTGTGCTGCTCCGGCGGTCGGTCATTCGGTTGGCGCATATTGAATATTTGACCAATTGGACTCTCTACAACCTATCTAACACTCTGAAGTCCCCCCCTCCAGCACCCCAACCCCACCCCACCCCAGCACTCCGCACAACCCCCCATTTCCACTCTTGTATGGTGAGGGATTTCGGGGCTAATGAGTTTATGTTTGCGGCACTGCATTTACTTAGGCCCTGGCAGTGCCCGCACATGTGGCGGCAGGAGGCTCTCCGTTTGCACTGAAATTTAAGCAGATTGGAAAGTGTTTGCAACATTATTAAATGGCTACGAGTATCGAATTGCAGTCAAAGATGGGATAATTGAATGGGCTTATAGTGTGTGAAGGGAAAGTTCAGGATTTTCAAGTGAGAAACTGAAATTTGGGCATAAAATCAGGCTAGAAAGAGTCAAAGATCAGGTCTGAGAATCATTAGAATAATGTACGAATATTTGGGAGTTTATTCTGTGGGGGGTTTTATGATTTTCCAACAACTGTGGCTTTAGATTGGGTTCCTATCTGAAAGGCAGGTAAATCCATTTATAATAACACTGTTCAGCGAGACAAAAATTAGGTTGTAGGTCTGGATGATCAGATAGATATTGCAACATACCGCCAAAATCTTTTTGCAAGCTCAAAAAATGCGGGCCGGATATTTTAACAAAATTAATGAATTAAGAAGGGAAATGTCGGACCTTTGACAGGATTTTTAATTTGTGTCGATAGAATGGATATACCCGAGTCTATGGGGAGCCGAAATTGAAGTTTTCTATCAATGTTTCTTCAACTTTTTGTCTGGTGCAAATTAATGAATTATCATAATAATAAATATTATTATAACTAAATTATTATCATAATAATTATTAAAGGAGTAAAATCCGCGTAGTTATTTTCCGCTAAACATGGAAAAATATCAGATTTATTTTATGTCCTTTAATCTAACAAAAATGTTATTTTTTGAATAAATTTTTACCAACAAGATAACGAAAACTAAAACAATATAAATATCTTAAATATTTAAGGAAGCCATTGTTAGTATTTTTCTATACATCTTTCTTTCCAAAAAGCGAAATTTCCTTTAATTCATTTTCCCAGACCTTCAATTTGCGAAAAATAAATCTGAATATCGGAAACCCCAAAGCCAGAAGGTTGCTACCCATCTAATCTTAGTAAAAAATAACCCACACATGTAATATTCTTAAGTTCAAAGGTCATGGCTCACATATATTCATTGATTTTCTTCGCTTTTACTTACTCGACAGATATTTTCACACCTACACACTACCCGAGGAGTGTATAAATGGACCAATCCAAGTAAGTAGCTGGCTCTCACCCCCCAAGGCCATTGCGTGGGATGATGGTCTTTCCTTTTTAGCCCCAAAAAAAAAAGCACACAAAAATAGATTAGCGCGTGTCCCGTTTTTGGGCCGAGAGGCTCCTCCTGTTTGCTGTCGAACAACGAGAAACTTTTTATATTCCCCTTATTTGCATTCTCCTGTTTTCTGTTCGGTATTTTTTTTTTTAGATATTAAACATTTTATTTTTTACGTTTGAGTGAACTTTTAGTGCAGCATTAAAAAAGAAAACAAACAGAAAATCGAAGGGAGACGCTGAGAAATGCAAATGGCTTTGGAACGGTTCTTTGTGCTGCTGCAGCAGCAGCATCCTTGTTATTTTTTATGTGATGTCCTCTCAGCCGAAGGCTACAGACAGACCTCTGATTGTGTCCTTTGTTCCTGGGTTTTTTCCACTCCTTTTTTTTTGTTTTTTTTTTGTTTTCGTAGTGCTGTATTTTAATGCTTCCAAACGAAATCAAAAACAACTTGTTATCGATGTTTGTCATTGTGAGCCATACTTATTTTTCTTTCGTTTGAGAGGGGGTGCCGACCCTGCTCAAGGATGGGGCACGGGGTGGGGTGGCAGCCCTGGGCTTTGGCCTGCTTTTCGTTGCTCTTGTTCCTACCTCTGTCGTTGTCATTCGTCAACGTTTCGCGTGATTGACTTTTCGGGTTAAATTAATTAAGCGTGTGCGTTTTTATTGTTAATTGAATGCCTCCTCCCCCTACCCACTGCCCCTGCCGAGGGGCGTGGTCGGTTGGCCGATACGCCCATAACAATAACCTGTTTGTTCGCCGCCCGCCCTGCCCCTCAAAAGAAAAAGGATGAAAATTATTTGTATTGACTTTTTGGTTGAATTGTCGTTGATTTCCGGACGGGGTTGGGGCGCTGCTGCGTTGGATTTTGATTTGGGTTAGCTCCAGACGGGATTATATCGGTATATTTTGAGCAGCAGGGGATATTTCTTATAATTGAATCCGTTCTGCAGAAACCAGAAACGGTGGTGTTGTAAAGGCGAAGCCATAGATCTGAAACTGAGAGGTTTGGAGGTCTTAAACAAGTTGGAGAAACTATGAGTGGAGGGGATTGAATTAAAAATATAAGCTAGATGGTTTCTCAGAGACTTTTCTAAGGACTTCTACAATTAAAAAGTAGCTAGAGATGGTATTTCTTCAAAATATTACACTCATAAAAAAACCAACACTGAACATTTTCAAATTAAAGTGTTTTCACTTATTTCACACGTGACCTCTTTTTTACCTCCCCACACCCACAAACCTGACCCGTTACCGATCATTATGGGTCATTAAAAAACTCCTCACACCCCAACCCAACCCGTTACCGATCATTATGGGTCATTAATAAACTCCCCACACCCCAAACCTGTCAACTTACCGATCATTATGGGTCATTAATAAACTCCCCACACCCCAAACCTGTCAACTTACCGATCATTAATCACCCCCACCCCTACCGCCTTAGGCTAACAATGATTAATTGATTTGGAACCCGTATTATTATTATTTGAAAGTATTTTATCTGAATATATTTTATGTTTAAATTGAATGTAATATATTTATTTTAAAGTGTTTTATATTCTGTTAAAATATGACCGTGTAAAAAAAAATAATTTTGTATACATTTATATTTGTATCAAAATAAATTCTATTAAATTTTACCCAAATTTAATACAAACATGTTTAAAAACCACATATTTAATTTAAATATTAGTATTCTTGGTTTTACTGCTCCATTTTTCTATCAGTGCACCATTACCATGTGTACCATCGTCTTTTCAAGTATAACTATCTATTTATCAGTTATCTTATTGAAATCTTCAGCCATTATCCTCGTATTATAGCATCCACAACTAATTCCCACACTCCATGATCATTGTATCCAATACAGTACTTATTTCCAGTTCCTCAGAACCTCACTTGACTCGGAAAACTTATCAACTTCCGAGCTCAAAAACCCCCCAAACGAAGCTCGGAAAACTCCCTGAAAACCCATCAAAACCACACAACTGAAAATTGCGAAATGAAAACCGCCGTCAACAGGGTGTGCGGAGGGGGAGGGACAGTCTGAGCGGGGGGAGTGCGTGGCTGGGTGGCGTTTTTTTATTTTTTATTTCTATACGTATATTTTGACTGCAGCCAAAAAGTTTGGCATAAAATTTACTAATTTTATAATGTGGCAGGCAGACATTTATTCCGACGCTAATTACAAACATTTAAACTTTTAATTAGTTTTCAAACAAGGCAGCCAAGGCACAAAAATGTGTGTGCACGCGTATGGCCAAAAGAAAATCAGCCAGAAGCGAACGATAGTGCGGGGGGGGGGATATCCCCCTCCCCCTCGTACTCTGTTTTGTTATTGTTTGGATGGCGTGGTGGGGGTATATGGGGGTATACGGGGGGTATATGCAAATTCCCCTTTTTTATAGCCGTACAAAATGTTGAGCACTACTCATTTAGAGAGCTACAAACAGATAAGATAAAAAATCAAAGAGAGGGACAGGCGAGAGAGAATAATAAGCATGAAAATGCCATAAACAAATCCCCAGCACTGATTGCCACTCAAACTAAAATGGAAATTGGCTACAAGTAAATGGCCATAAGCAGCTAACAAAATTGCACAACAAAAAAAAAGGGAAGAAAAAAAATACCAGAGAGTTCCAGGCATTTTCCAAGGGCCAATGGCAGAGTGAATCAAAATGATAGACATTTTCGAATAAAATGTCAAGTATTTTTGATCAACTCTTGGACCATTCACTTGACTCCTCGCGCTGCCTATCAAGCTAATTGAACATGTAAATACTTGGCAGAGGGGGTGAGGGATTTACAGCAAATAGCATGGCTGAAAGTAATGACCGACTCGGGGAAAATCCAATTGAGAGAGTGCCCCGAAGCTACAGGACTGAAAAAAGCAGGAGCCAGGACATGGCCAGAAGCGAAATGGAGATACATTTTTATGTAGAGAGCAATGCTCTGTAATAGGAGATGAATATTCTGCATTTTCCCCACCCAATTACGGACATCCTAAACTCTTCCAGTGGGCAACATATATGTTGGACATATGTCTGTGTGATTCACATGATATCGCACAAAATTTGGTTGCTTTAGCTTTCTAGTCTCTGAGATCTACTGAAATAAAATAAACAATAAACCCGATAGGAAGTATATTGAGAACCATTTAAGTTTATTCAATTTGAACGCTGTGCATTTTATTCATATTTTTCATATTTATGTTTGTGGATATGTATGTTCGGGTACAACAATTTGTCTTTCCAAGTAAGTAGAGATGGCTACGACTATCGTAATTTCAACTTAATCATAGGATCTAATGCAAATATATTTAAGGGTTGCTCAGCGAGCCTTAACTTTCCTCACTCAGAGTCGCTGCTCAAACAGAGTTTCTCCATGAACTTGGCCATCATATTTGTTATATAATCTTTTTGATTTGGTTGTACGAAGCGAATGTAGCGAACGGGTCGCTTCGTGAACGTGAATGATTTTTTAAAGTAACACAACATACTGTAATCCGATCCCACACGATCCCAGTGAGTCTGGTCGCAAGAGACCTCCACGTGGAACGTTGCTTTAATATTCCTATTACCAAAGTCAATGTAAATGTTGTTGATTACAAAAACGTGGCTCAGCTCGAAGATGTCATCATTTCGGTCATCCTTGAAATGGCGCGCAAGATGTTCCCCGGATGCCACATCCACCCCCGGCAACACGAGTACACGGTGGGGCAGATCCTTTCCTGTATCCGCTTGATCAATGGCGTCGAGTATCTGGTCCCGCTCGAAGATGCCAGAGGGACGTACCACTTCCAGCAGCTGTCTGACAGTCATAAGCGGGAGACGTACGAGCGAGGCAACAGACTTGAAGTCCTCGCTCGGATTGTGGTCCCTCCATTTGCATACGGCTTCAAAGATATCAACTTCGGGAGCGCAGAAGGTGTCCCTTCGCAGCACTTCCTCAAGTGATTCCTTGGACAGCCTTTTGAAGGAATCATGTTTTACTATATCCGATCCATTGAGGTCCATAAAGTTGAGGCATTCTCCAGTCCGCTCGCTGAGATTGTTGCGGCGTGCCGCATCCAGGATTATGCACACATTGGTGACGTCCAGATTCTGCTGCAGATATTTTTCTATGCCCGTCTCGACGTTCTGCAGCCCGTAAAGATGGGCCAAATCGAGCACATCGATAATGGTGGCCACGTCCAGTGTGGAGACAGGTATTGTCCCGGAGTAGAGATATCTCAGGATTACCTTGAAGGCTTCAAGCGGCACCTCCAGCGGAACTTCCCGTTGGTTCGACTCGGCCATACCGCCGTAGAGCATGGCGCGGAAGTACTCGGAACGCGTAGCCAGAACGAGACGGTGGGCGGGCAGTCGCTGATCCTCCACCAAGAACTCCACGTCCGAGTAGGGCTGGTTCATGCAGAGGCTGGCCATGTCCGCGACGAAGCTGTCGATGTCGTCGATAGTGTTTTCCTTAGCGGTATTTGGCTGGCTGCTCATTTTAGTTTGCTGGATTGCTGTGGGTGGAATGGAATGGAGGATTTATATATCTGTATTCTTTTTCTTGTATAAACTCACTTTATTTCAATTTCTTTTGCAATTTATGCGCACAGATCGATTTGTTCCTTAGCCTTGTCCTAGGCTTCTCTGGTTTGTATAGTACGAAGTTTGTATTATTGTGCGGATTTTTGGGATTCCCCTTTCTTTGCCTTCACAAGTCGGCGAGATGAAGTGTCTTGCTTCCAAGCACGCTTGAAGTCATCGATTGAGTCGCTATCGAGCTATCGATATATTTAACCAGCTAAGCAAAACATCGATAAAATTAACAATTTCAATTTCAAAGCTTTTATGACATGGGACTTTGCTAAAAATTAAATTTGCTGAGAAGAGAGAGATAGCACGATAGACGAAGCCCGAAATTAGCGAATAACTGAGGCAATATTTGAGACAAAATGATGTTTTCCAACACACACAGACAGCCGGTCGCAGCGCTGCTCCCAGCTCGATTTGTAAACAAACTGGGAGCATGCATCTCTCTCGCTCTCATTGCATGCCGTCGCTGTTGTTGCAGCTAGTCTGAAAGTCTAGTCTCCAAAGTCCAATGTCATCCAGCTATTGTTAATATTTATTTTGTTTAAATTTATTGTTGTGGTGCTAATTTTGATGATCTGTTCTTTAGTTCTTTATTTATTTTATGCAATTTAAGGGCTTGTTACGCAGTTCGATCAACTATTCTGCCCGGCCAAAATCTATATACACATGTATATGTGTATGTACGCACAAAAATGTAGTGGGATTTAATGAAACGATACCGAACGCACTGGCTGTTTACTTCCAAATGATATTTTTCCCGCTTTGAGAGTTATAAGAAAGCAGAATCAGCCAATTCTTGGTCCAGCGGCTGTCGATGATCGTGTGGCGTGGCTTAAGGGAACGAAGAGAATAAAGACGAATACATATGTACAGACCCACACACACATATATGTACATATAGGCATACAGTTTCGGCGGCTCTTGTCCAGGGTATACTAACAGCAAGGTATGGTCACTCGAGTTAGGGGCCCTGATCTTTGAACGGCAAGACGCCGCTTGACATACTGAGAAGCGAAGCCTCCGTTGTATGTCCATACCTAGTGATTATCCTACCTTGTTTTTGTTGTCATTTTTGTGTCGGTTTAGTTTATTTAGCTGTGACTGTACATACATACTGTATATATACTTGTAGTTCAAGTCTTGTATGTATATAGTAGATATTGGTTCCTAAAGGAGTGGTTGGCAAGGCCCTGTCTTAAGTGCATAGAAAAGTGCGCTGCTGCTGCACTGCCGCTCACGTACACGTGTATAACAGTCCCGTTATCCTCCAAAGTCGTACAGATTAGCCCGAAGCTTTCAATATCTTCTCATTCCCTAAATAACCCACGAGCCCCTATTGAAAACAATGCCAGACTTGTGTGGAAAAATTCTAGACTAAAATCAAATTGATTGCATTCATTGGAAGGATATGGAAAATCATATTAACAAATATCGTATGTCCTGTGTCGTTACCTGTCCTAATTCGCAGTCTTATCTGTTCATTACAAATGCATGCTGTACTCACAATACTCACATTCACATGCAGACACGATGTGAATGGATATGAATACTTAATGTGAATATTTTGGTCGCACCACCATCTGACCGCAGATTGCCTGGGCCACAAGTCATAAAAGTATTAATGCCATTTTAAGTACTTCCGTAACGAAAACTAAACACCAAACCAAACCAAAACACACACACAGGGATACTTAGGCACACCCATACACACATACATATGTAGATACTTAGACACACTCACAGATACTCATCTGCAGATACACATACATAAAGATATTCATATACATATGTACATGTCTACGAGGGAAAGAGATGGCGAAAAATGCAAAGCTCACTAATTCTAACTGCAGCATAAATTAAAGCTCTCATGAATAATAATTCAAGACAGTCCGGGAAAAGGGGAAATAAACTACATACAACAGCAACAGCCGCAGCAGTGGCAGCGGCAGCAGCAGGGGGCAGAGGGCAGTCAGCTGAATCTGTGGCAGTAGCAACATCAGCAGCAGCAGCAGCCGTAGCAGCAGCATCAAAAAGCCACTTGAGCAAATGTGTCTATCATTTGTGTTCCCAAAAACCAAAACTCCAATAAAACTCTAATAAAACTCTTCGATTTTTTTTGGGGATTCTATTTGGTTTAGATCCGATTCAGCAACTCCTTCCTACCATAAAGATCTTTCTCTTCAAACCCTTTCCAAACTATAATCGATGTGAATTTTAATGCACTAATTAATTCTATTTTATTTAGAATTAAATTAAAGGCTGTTCTCTAACCTTAGAAAATATAAATTCTCCTGGGTTAAAGGCCACATTCCACCTTAGAGGAATAACAATAAATATTTGACGAGCGAAAGAAGCGAGTGAGTCGGGGGCTGGTGCACGAGCGAAGCGAGTGTGTAGGGACAATTTAATAAGTCAAGGTTATGGGGTTTTAATTGTGTATTCTTTCCGTTCCAAGACAACAATTCTTGAGTTTTTCCATTGCAGTACAATGGCTGTTTTCAATCTGCACTTTATCTGCAATCTGTCAATTTTTCCAAATAATATTAAAAAAGATTTAATCTTTATCTTGAAATCCAAACCAATGCTATAAATAGTAAGGCAATAAGTTGGCTGAGACGTGGGGGCTAAAGCTTAAGGGTTTTCCAATGAATTTCTGTAGAGTTTTCCATTCATTTCGCAAGCTAAGAAAATTGCTATATATTGCTGTTACCCTGGAAATCTTAAGCCTCTTTAGCTTCATAGCTCTTATGGCCATTATCCAAAAGAAATATATACAAAATAAAGTAAACCATTTCTGCCACAGAAAGCGATATTTTTCCGAAAAGAATCTGTTCCCTGGAACACTCTTCACTTTTGGTGTCCTATCCAGGCCCCCCGTTCCTTGTGTCGCCAAAAAGCCAACAAAATTTTATAGCTGTTGTCATTATTTCATGTGCAGTGCCACATAGTCACGCCCCATGCCTCTCGCTCAAACATACACTCCTCCACCCGCACCCCCATCCAGAACCATTCCACCTCACATATGTATGTATGTACATACGTTGATCATACGCAGTGTTGTGTTTAAAAATTTCAAATGCATGGCACTTTAGTGCAGGGGGCTACAATACCAACAAGAACCGAAACCAGAACCAGAACCAGAACCAGGACGAGCAGAAGCAGGAGGATTCTGTGTTGCTGCCACTCCGACGCGGCATCTCTTGTGCTCACTCAGACAGGCAGGACAGCTCCACACATACAAGGACAGTTTTTCGCATTTTGTTTGGTTTATTTTTTTTGTATATTTATTTATATGTTTTTCCCGCTGGCTAAACTATGAGTACAACACACACAGGAGCAGGGGACTCGGATTGGGCTTAACTCTTCGGCCAGCGCGAGTCTCCGATTAATTTGAATTTAGTACGAGCCAATTTAATGGCCAGAATTATTATTATATTTCGCTTTCAAAGTAAATGCTGGGGGAAAAACAAATAATTCAAATATTGATGTTTTTGGAAAGGCTTGAAAGGATATTTTTAATTGAAATTCGATAGTATTCGATAGAAAGTCGAATTGAATGGGAGTGACACAAGTGGTTGTTAGTTTTCACAGGGTACTAGGCTGTTTATCAGGTGTTGGAAAAGTATTAGTAACCGAATGCATTCTGAAACGTTTGGTTTCCTTTGGAGAGACGGAAATGCAAGTGTATCTACAGGCTTGATCTGCCAAAGTATCCTTGCCGGCACTCCTTCAGCTAATTGTTAATTGTTAAGTAAATGTCATAGAAATCCCCACAACAACTGTTCCAGGACATGCAGCCGCAGTCATTGCTCAGCCATTGGGATACAAGGACTCGGCATCCGTTGGCATCCGCTCCTTCTGCCGCAGAAAAGTTAATCATACGCTGCTTAAAATTACAAATCACCGCAATCCACCATGGACAGGACTTACAACGGGATGCTGCTGCAAGGATAATAACAGAGAGACAGCCAGCCTGCTGTGCCATACCGACTCTGTGGCGGCTGCCTGCCTGCCTGCTGCCTGCCTGCTGCTGCCCGCCTCTCTGTCTCTTAAGTGTTTTAAACTGCCACCATTTAACGGTAATTACTGCAACACTGTGGCACATTTTAAGTGCTCTCATGGCGCGCACTTCGCCTCGGGCTGACTCTGTGATGGTCAACACCTGGACGGCAGCAGAGGCCAGCAGCTGGCCTGCATAAATTTCCGGCTCAGCATTTTACTTAATCCCGTCTATTTTGCAAAAGGATTATCAAGGCAACTTTTTAATTCGACGGCGAAGTAGCCTCAGCCCCAGCACCAGCCCCATCAGCCTCCCATCCTTGTCGTCGTCAGTCGTGATGTCAGCAGTTTTCTGTGGTGGCCTTTTAATGGGCCTTCCTTTCCTTCATGCCCCTTTCCTTTCCATTCCTTTCATTATCCTGGACGGGCCCCATCATCAACTCTCCTTTTAATGCCCATTGAAGGCCCATTTGATGCGTGGCCAACAGAGCGTGCTCGGGAACTTGCCAACTTGTGCCACCAGGCCACCAGGCAGGCAGCAGGTAGGAGGCAGTAGACAGCGGACAGCAGTGCAGCAGGCGAGAAGATAATAATTTGAAATGATGGATCAAAGTAGCCGTTAAATTGAAGTAGTGCGACTAGGTAAGCGAAACGAGGGTCAAGGTTCGGGATTTCTATGAGGCCAGTATCTGCATTCACTCTGGGTAAAGGTTTTGTAGGTACTTCTATTGATCCTTAAGTAAAATCATTGATGAACATCTGGTAAGTAAACTGTGGCTATGCCCGAAAATTCCAGCCACAATACATAGAAATGTACATGGACTCATATATGTATGATGAATATATAGACAAGATTCCCGATGATTAGGAACTTGAATATACCATCTTATACTTTTTGGGCAACAAATCAAAAACCAACGACCACGATCTAAAAAAAACACTTGAAATTGTATACAATTTAAGTTAATTAAATTTGAACGCTGTGCATTTTATTCATATTTTTCATATTTATGTTTGTGGATATGTATGTACGGGTACAACAATTTGTCTTTCCAAGTAAGTGGAGATGGCAGTGGACTATCGTAATTTCAATTTAATCATAGGATCTAATGCAAATATATTTAAGGGTTGCTCAGCGAGCCTTAACTTTCCTCACTCAGAGCTCGCTGCTGATACAGAGTCACAGCGCTACTCAATGTACGTGGCCGTCAGATTGGTTAAAGAATAGTTTTGATATAATTTTGTGATACGTATGTAGCGAACGGGTCGCTTCCTGAAATGGAATTCCATACCCTCCATGTCAATGTGAGAAAATCCCACAGGATCCCAGTGAGTCTGGTCGCAAGAGACCTCCACGTGGGCCTCCATTTTAGTACTCCGAAACTCAAAGTAAATGTTGTTGATTACAAAAACGTGGCTCAGCTCGAAGATTTCATTATTTCGGTCATCCTTGAAACGGCGCGCAGGATGTTCCCCGGATGCCACATCCACCCCCGGCAACATGATTCCACGGTGGGGCAGATCCTTTCCGGTATCCGCTTGATCAATGGCGTCGAGTATCTGGTCCCGCTCGAAGATGCCAGAGGGACGTACCACTTCCAGCAGCTGTCTGACAGTCATAAGCGGGAGACGTACGAGCGAGACAACCGACTTGAAGTCCTCGCTCGGATTGTGGTCCCTCCATTTGCATACGGCTTTAAAGATATCAACTTCGGGAGCCCAGAAGGTGTCCCTTCGCAGCACTTCCTCAAGTGATTCCTTGGACAGCCTTTTGAAGGAATCATTTTTTACTATATCCGATCCATTGAGGTCCATAAAGTTGAGGCATTCTTCAGTCCGCTCCTCGAGATACTTGCAGCGTGCCGCATCCAGGATTATGCACACATTGGTGACGTCCAGATTCTGCTGCAGATATTTTTCTATGCCCGTCTCGACGTTCTGCAGCCCGTAAAGATGGGCCAATTCGAGCACATCGATAATGGTGGCCACGTCCAGTGTGGAGACAGGTATTGTCCCGGAGTAGAGATATCTCAGGATTACCTTGAAGGCTTCAAGCGGCACCTCCAGCGGAACTTCCCGTTGGTTCGACTCGGCCATACCGCCGTAGAGCAAGCAGCGGAAGTACTCGGAACGCGTAGCCAGAATGTTGCGGTGGGCGGGCAGTCGCTGATCCTCCACCAAGAACTCCACGTCCGAGTAGGGCTGGTTCATGCAGAGGCTGGCCATGTCCGCGACGAAGCTGTCGATATCGTCGATAGTGTTTTCCTTAGCGGTATTTGGCTGGCTGTTCATTTTAGTTTGCTGGATTGCTGTGGGTGGAATGGAATGGAGGATTTATATATCTGTATTCTTTTTGTTGCATAAACTCACTTTATTTCAATTTTTAAACAATTTTTTCCGGTTTTTGGTTGTTTTTGTCAATTTGTATGTCAGCTGATACTGCGTTCGTTCACCTAGGATTTGTATGTGTTAGTTAAAAAGTTAAATACTTTGGTACTCCCAGAAATTATACGCCTTCCACTTGTGCAATAATGATGAGGATGTCGAAATTCTTAAAACTTACCAAAGAAAATCCAAGTTTTTTCCGTGGGCTCTGCCAAGCCTCTCCTTTGTTTTTGACGACTCGAGTCAATCTCAGCTGATGGATATAGTAGTGTTGGATAGTGCGCAAACTATCAGCCAGTAAATATCGGCTACTCAAATGTCGTAGCAACCAGCCTCTGTCAAGACTACAACCAAACACAAGAGGTAAAAAAACGGGTGCATACTTTTAGCCGGAGTGTGATCGATCTCGCCTTCAAAAGAAAATATTAAATGCGTGTTTATTATAATTAATTAATAACTCAACTATTTAATTATGTAAAGAATGTAAAGGTATAAAATATAAAAAAACACACATTTAATATTTTATTTTTGATTTGTTTATTGACCTGCAGACAATGTCAGTTCCATTGAGCTTCAAAATGTTTTTTATTAAACTTCTGTTAAATCTATGTTAAGTTTAACGGGTTTGTGCATTGGATGACAGATCGTTGAGGTTTCTGTTAGCTTTAAAGCTTTTCGAAAGTCAGACTTTACAGAAGATCATTGGCTGTGCGTTAACATATTTGAGACCATGTTATTTGCGGTGCTAAATAATGGTTACTAAATAAATAAATAAATAATTAATAATAAATAAATACAAAAATAAATAAATGCATATATATTATGAGTAAATAAAAATACATGCATACTGTACTTTTATAAATGTTAAATTGTTAAATTTGTTGAGTTGAAATTTGAAATTGCTAACTCTTTATGTTTATTCCCCTTCCAGTTCCTTCCAGAGGCATGTTAGACATCCAGCGCGAATTCCCTTCGGTATTCGCTCATTCGTTATTCGGTATTACGTATATTCAAAATGATGGACTTAAGTAGCCGTTAAATTGAAGTGGGTACGAAAAAAAAACATAGCAGAACACACAGAGGGAAAAGCGGAAAGGGGGGGAGGGAGTGAGGAAAGATAAATGTTTACTTATGGAACGGCGTGTGCGTGTGTATCTGTCTGTCTCTGTGTGTGTGGTTTAAATTTAATACGCCATTCAATCAATTTCTGAACCACAACCCAGGACCAGGCTCCAGCCCACAGCCCACAGCCCCCAGCCTTATTCTTATCCTTCTCCCTATGGTGCTGTCCTTTCCTTTCCTTTCAATATTGTCGTTTGCATTTGGCAAGCGAAGAGACGGGAGTGGAGGAGAGTATCGGTGGGAGGAAAGTGGGCGCGTCATTATCCTTTCACGCAAAACAAAACGCTGCTGCGTGCCAGGACCTCATTCTCGCCCTCCAGTATCCTGTAAGGGGAGGGGGGATGGACTGGCTCTTGGCTCCTCAAGTCCTGGCTCTTGATGCCCGACTCCTGGTCCCCCGTTGTGAGTCCTTTGTCTGGGCATTTATTTATTTATTTATTTATTGTCATGCCTGTTTATTGTTTTGCCTTTGATTGGCTTCGGCTTTGGCCGTCCCCTTCCTCCCTTATTATTGAAAGATTTATACACACATACATATGCACATATATAGTCGTACTTTATCTGAAGAAAGCTGATTAGCTTGGTGATGGAATGAGTGCGTTTTAAAGTCATTTTCCCTCTCTAGATAATGGAAATATCTGCCTAAAAATATGTTTAATAAATATCGAAATATCCAGGACTTATTCTATAAATAAAAGTGAGTGCATTTTCCTAGTTTCCTCTCCCGAAAAGAAAGTGTATGTCCCCAAGTTCCATATAATATCCTGACTTTCTGCTGCCTCATGTCCGCTTGTCCTTTTGTTGTTTTTTGTTTTTTGTGCTTATTCTCGAAATTCTTCCCTCTGTGGCTGTGTGTGTGTGTGTGTGTGTTTCGTATTACTCCTTTGGAATCCTTCTTATTGGCGCATAGATTTATGGCTTTATGCTCAAATGATTGTTTGCCCTCTCAGACCCTCAAAATACGCGCTACGAATGAGGATAACGAAAAAAATCCCTGCCCTCAAATAGAAAATGCAAAAGCGATAATCAAGTTATAAATTTAAATTGAAACTCATAAATTTCTGCATGCGAATGTGGGAATATATATCTATAGTATATAGTATTCTGGAGCAGCGTTATCCCCCTTTTCCTTCGCGTAATTATCTGAGCGGATTTCTCAGTCTTTCTCATTTACATGCAGCTATATATATGTGGGTATATATTATACCTGAATATATATGTATGTACAAGTCAATGTATTCATGCTTCTGAATATGGCACAAATATGTATTTATTGCCGGAAATCACATATTTCCGGCAGCAGGCTTTCGGGGCAGGCGACGTGCCATTAATGAGCAGCACAATTAAATTTCACTCTCAAAATGACACAAAAAGGCTAAAAAGTATTGGCTAATGGATGGGTCGACTAGGCGGATGACCTGGAAAATTGTACACACAAATATTTAATTAGGGACATTTTGAGAGGAATTTGTGAATGGAATCGTTGGCCAGAATGAAGTCTCTTCTTTGTTTATATTAAGAAAAATATTATAGTAAATATTTATAAATATTTATATTTATTAAGGGCAGAAATCAGGATATATAAATGACACACAGATCGAAACAGAAGATATTTTAATAATTATATTCTCATAATATATTCCAATAATCACACACCTTTCCAGTATTTTCCTCCACATGCCATACTCCTTCCAAATTCCTGCATACCCTTCAATCTTTCGAACATAAATGGAATTTATGCAAAATATTATAACAACAACAGGAACCAGAGCCAAATAGGACACTACGTACGTGGGCGGAAGTGCTGTGTGTGTGTTCGTGTGTGTTTGCCTTTATTTTCCCATGGCATAATATAAAACATCCTGTTGTCGGGCCCAGGTCCGGGCCGGGTCCGGGTCCGGGTCTCTCTCACATGCCTATTGTCATAAATAACCCAAAGCCGAAGCTGGAGCTGAAACTGGAGCTGGAGCTGAGGCGAAAGGTGTGTTTGCGTTTTGTCTGTCGTTTGGGCTTTTGTAAAATTTTGTGACTGGCTTAAATTTGTTGCGTTATTTGCGTCATTTCCGCAGCAAATCATGGCCAAAAAGAAAGGGGTGGTAGGAAAATGCCAAGGCCAGACAAAAAAAAAAAAACAATAAAGAAAGATAGAATGGGTGTGGGTGTGGGTGTGGTGGGGGAGAGCGTGTAAAGTGTGTGCTTAATCAGCCAATCAATTTCATATACATATTTTAACACTCGAATGGATTGTTGAAGAAGGAATAAAGCTACCCCGAAATTGCAGGGAAATTCAATACCGAACAATGGGAAAATAGTTGAGCATGGAATATGCTTCTCTCAGCCATTTCGGTCATTCAATGAATATTTTACATTTTCGTATTTTCCCCTTTAATTATAAATGAATCAACTTTAACATCAATTGTCTTTAATTTTCCCTGTCGGCTGTATTTAGGAAAATTGTTTACCACAAAATTGATGGCATGGCAGTTAACATTTGACTTAACATTTTGAGAATGAGATGGAAATCGTTTCGATTTTGGTATTTTTGGAAAATGTTTTGCAATTGATAGTCTGACGATTTACTTAAAAATAGTTTTGTCTTTCAATTCACTTAAAAATGATTTTCTTTTAGGTATGCGATTGAAGGTTACCGGATACTTTCGGCTTCGAGAAGTTTATTTGGTGAAAAATTATGGAATTGGAAGGGGAATTATCGAAATAAAGTTTCCAAATTGAAAGGAAAATGCATGACTACACAACAAAAGAGAGTTTTATACTACTTTAACGGTAAGAAATATATTATCTATATTTATTATTAATTTATTACTATTTTATATATTTATTTAAACCATATTTTGGCTAAGAGTATTCCCCTCTTCCTCCAAAATTAATGGGTATAATGTTAACAATTTTAAAATAAATTCCACACCTATCTAGAATATATAATTTCCCATCCTTGCAGAACATACACTCAACACCTAAAACCAGGACCAAATGGCATTATAGAGGCGGGCCAGGCCAGGCCAGGCCCCTTGTTGCTGACGTGCTAAGGAGGCAAAAGTATCAGAGACTTTGCCGGGGCCATCATCAAGTTACTTAAGTGATTTCAATTTAGTAAATTTTCTACTGCCAACAGGCACAAGTAAGTAACTATCCAAACTATCACACACCCCAAAAAAGATACATAGATAGGGCATAAAGTGTCTTTGCTTAGTGGCATGTCAAAAGGTGGGTGTGGCAGCAGCCACTTAGCCCGGTCGTGGATACACTACGGTTGCAGCTGGCAAACGCTCGCAAAAATATCGAACGTTAACGTATTTATGGCTGCACTCTGCCAGACAACAGCCGAACCAAAACTGCATTTTAGCCCATGATGGGGAGGGGTAGGTGAAGGGAGCAGAGCAGAGCGGAGCGGAGCCTTCTTAAATTTTCCTGTCGTCGTGCAACAACTGAAGCGTTTACCCGTTGCTCTCGGGGGCCGGCCAACAAGGCGCAAACAATTTCTTCTTTTTTTTTCACCATTTTTGTTACATTTCCGCTTTTGCATTCAATTTAATTTAACATAAACATTTATATGTTTATTATTAACCAACGCACACGCAGGGCAGAGGCAGCGGCAGAGGCAGCGGCAGAGGCAGCGGCAGCGGCAGAGGCAGCGACAGCGCCGTTGCTGTTGTGCATTGTGCAGAAGAGAGTTTCATGCTTGAAAGGCGCATACGTAGCGTATACGTAATATGCAATTTTGTAACGGAATCAAGGGGTTAATATACAGTGAAAGCTGCCCAAACATGGCAGGGACTTTCGCTGAACCTGTTCATTCTCTAAAGAGAATCTTCACTGTGGTTTGCTGGGCAACAAAAAAAATAAGTAACCACTATAAATTTTGTGTGCAGCAAAACTTGCCACTACAACGGCAGGGGGAAGGGGAACCGAGGATTGTGGCAAGGGGCATGGGGCATGGGGCATGGGGCACGGGGCATGCTGCACGGGGAACAACTGCAACAACAACTTAAATCTTAAGTAGCTCAACTTGTTTATTTATCGAAGCAGAAGTTAATGCAGTGTGGGGGTGGGGGTGGGTTCTCCTAGGGTTCTCCTATGTGGCTTGGTGCCTGAAGTGGGTGAACAGGTGGAAAAACGCAGCAATGCGTCAACACAATGTTGTTGTTGTTGTTGTGTGTCCCCCTCACCTACTACCCTCCCCCCACATTATACGCAACTGTAATTGCAGGCAACGTGAATGAGAAATATAGGGGGGGGAAAAAGCGAACATTTGTCGAGCTACCGAGAGGTAATGTTAAATTCGAAGCATAAAATGTTGTGGAATCTCTTTTATTTGCATCTTAAAATGTTAACTACCTTTACACACGTTTCAAGCACTTGAAGAACTTTAATTTGTTGATTTTTTAGAGTCCTGCTTAGAGTAGAGAAAATCTGCTTAAGGTCAGGGAAGAAATACAAATTTTTGGGAATATATTTGGCTGTGGAAGCGGTAGATGCTTTAGCAGAATCTATGGAAAAAAAAAAGTTGTACATATTAAAAAAATATCATTACTATGAAAACGTTCTTCGATGATATGATATACGGTTCTGAGCCCGGGGGTTTTCAGCTTAAAAGGGTACTGCTTGAATTATATAAGGATCTGTTGAATGCTATAATAATAAAGCATTTAAACAAAGGGATGTTTTTTTTTAATAAACATTATTATTTTTTTTTACATTTTTACCTTATAGCAGAATAAATTGCTGTATTTTCTGCATCGAAAATGTCTCTATAGGAATGTATATAGGTATATATGTTTACACCAAGGGCCAAGAAAGCCCCCTGCTCACTCGCTGGGCTCACTCGCTGGGCTCACTCGCTGGGCTCACTCGCTGGGCTCACTCGCTTGACTCACTCGCTGGGCTCACTCGCTGGGCTCACTCGCTGGGCTCACTCGCTGGGCTCACTCGCTGGGCTCACTCGCTGGGCTCACTCGCTTGGCTCACTCGCTGGGCTCACTCGCTGGGCTCACTCGCTGGGCTCACTCGCTGGGTTCACTCGCTGGGCACACTCGCTGGGCTCACTCGCTGGGCTCACTCGCTGGGCTCACTCGCTGGGCTCACTCGCTGGGCTCACTCGCTGGGTTCACTCGCTTTCTCACTCGTGCAGATATGAGTAAAATATCGGACGACGACGACCCAAAACTTTGGTTTATATAATATACAGCTACCCCCTTGAAAGGGCACAATGAAAAGAGAGAGACCAAACGAGTATCAAAATAAATTACATATTAAAAAGATGACCAGAAAAAAAGACACCCCCCGAAAACAACGAAATGAGACTGAAACTTTATCAAAACAATTTGTGGTGGAGCTTTGCATATAAAACTGAAGCGAGATACAACATATACAGATGGATAGATGGACACAAACAGATACAGATACAGATGCAGATACATGAGAGGGGGGCGAGGCATGGGGGCGGCTGTGGAAAAGAGCTGGCGGCGGAGAAGCTTAGCTTTTAATTTTCCAGACACGTGCGAGCGGCGTAAACAACAAAACAAGACCAAGACCCGACACATATCAGAGGACAAATAAGCAAAATTTGTTTTCATATACATGTATTTTTGTTTTTTATTTCTCTCTCTTTCTCTCTGTCTCGCTCTCTCTGAGGAATTTTGTGTGGAGTGTTTTTAAAGTTTTGGCACGCCTCGCTTTAATGCAATTATGAAAGGGGGGGGGGGGGGAAAACAACAGCAAGGATCACTGAAGTTTTCCCAGCTTACGGGCCAGAAAGGTCCTCAACCGATAGACCCCATAGTATAGGGCAGACAGGACCACCGACGAGAGATTAACTGCGGCAATGGTAATCAGGGCTTTCCTGGGCTTACTGTAGTTCAAAAGGTGATAGATATAGCGATTACCCTTTCTGCAAAGAAACAGAGAACTTGGAATTATTTATAACTACATATATCTTGTGATATATCTTCTCACAAATCCACTCCACCCATCACATAATAAATCAAAGTAAATCCTGTATATATCCAACCGAAGGCCAAAGGATACACAAAATGCAGGAGACGCGTTGGGTGTGCCACAATGAGGTGATCTCCGGTGAAGAAAATCGCTGGCAGGGCATGGGTCCAGATGTTGAACAGATCGTTGAAATATGTCGGGCTGGTGGGGTCACGATCCAGCGGATATATGCACGTCCAATAGACAAGGGCTATCACATTGGCGAATATTAAATTGATCCAAGAGCACACCCAATAGGCTTTGATTAGCGCGGTATATTTCACTTGAAAGAGAAAAGATATAGCAGAAGAAGAGTATATCTCCCCCAAAAAACTCTCACCCATTCGCTGTGGGCTCCAATGATGGACTGTCACCATTATGGCTCCACCCACACTGGTAATGCCACCCAGTGTGAAGCCCCAATCGGTCAAATATATGAACCATCGACCATGCTGATGATATTTGGCCAAGCAACTGACGACGCCCGTGCCAAAAAAGATGCCCAGAAGCCAGCGATAGCCCAGAAACCATCTGGAGGTCAAACCCGATTGCCACTGCAAAGAAATACGTACAAAATTAGAACCCATAGAGGAGAGACGTACCGTGTGCCAACCTGGGATCGTAGAAAGTCTTCGGGGGCCTTATGCTGCAGGCCGAAGTTCTCGCATCGTAGCTCCTCCCTTAGGCTCAAGGGCTGCTGATGCCCCCCACCGCCTTTTATCAAATTTGTATTGTCATCCATAGAGAAATTGGAGTTAGTTTTTTTATATTTTTTTGGGGATTTGCCTAAAATGTATCTGGAAAAATGTCGACATTTCTGATGTCTATGGCAAAGGGGTTGGACTGCTTATCGTGCAGGACACACGCTGCTTCTGCTGCTGCTGCCTTCTCGCTGAATAATTAACAGCTTTATGCGATACCGACTGGGGTCTGGGGATGGCCATCGTCGAGGGGTTTCCATGGGGCTTGGGTGCGTTTCGTTTCGCGCAAATTACGACATGTGGCCTGACATCATTTTCCTTCCACCGCCAAGATTGCGGTGGGTGGGTGTGTGTGTGTGTGTGGCAGTGGCAGGAGCAGGACGTCGTTTTGAGCCAAGCAGACACTTTTAATTGAGAGACACTTGGGTTGAGCTGTAGCGTGCAATTAAAATGCCATTACATGCGAAAACAAAGCAGCGACTGCACAGTGGAACAAGACGCTATAGAAAATGGTGCTGGATTTTGTGGATTTTTTTTTTAAATCAGGAAATCATATTTCTGTTTTTATTTGGTTTTCTTGCACAAATCACGCAGTTTGAAGGGGAGTAATTTAGATTTTCTAGGTATTTATTTTTTATTAGATTAAATTAAATTAATAAATATATTTATATATGTATTACAATAGCTCCCTATTTCTTAAATATTATTGGTTGAATAAGGTTTAATGTTGAAAAGTATCAAATATATATTTTTTGCGTACATATTTCCCCTAAAAATTCTATGAATGGGATTAAAAAATAATTGATAAATTCCTTAAAATATATTTTTTTTAATCTTCTAATCCTTTCTGCATTTCATTCATCAAAAAGTAATGTAAAATTTCTGGGATAATATTCCCCATTCCATATAAATTTTAAAATGTTCTCTAAGGGATTTATTTGTGAAACATTTAACCCTTTTTATAGTCTCTTGAACCACTGTGCCACACATCACAGTAAATTCCGTGGCAAGGATTTTTGAGTGTCTCGTCAGCGGCCCCTTGCCAGCGAGAAGTGCGTGACTGTGTGTGTGTGTGTGTGTGTGTGGAGCTCCCTGTGGATGCCCAACCCAGAGGTTGCCAGGAGAATAAGTAAATCTTCGTCTTCTTCCTAGAGCCAGAGCCCATCCATACTCCTCCCATTTTGTGGCCAGGGTCTCCGTCTGCATATATTTTGTTTTCTTGCACAAATCACGAATTTTTTTCTGGAAATAATATATCCGTGAACATATATATAATGGAAATGGCCCCACCTTGCGGGCATTGCGAATGCAAATTTTTCTATTCTGTTCTACTTACTTATTTTCCTTCGTTTTTCGCTTGCATTTGCTCCATTTTCTTTCCTTTTTTTCTGTTTGTCATTCCAATTGATTTGCCGATTTGCGCATCAATGAAAAGAAAATTTCCCTGTGTAAGTTTTACTCTCATGTGTGTTCGGAAAAGGATTGCAATCTAACATTCGCAGTTCTCTATCGATCTGCTTATTGAATATCCTTTCCAACTTTTCTTTTCGTTTCGTTTTGGTTGGGGTTGGTTGGTGGTCTGTCAATTATGGGGGGAAATGATTCAGCATAATGATTCGACCGACCCGAAATCAACAGCAATTACCTGTCTACGAATGTCTCGGATGAGAAAAGCCAAAAAGGCCACACGGAAAGGATGAACTCTGGAAGCCCAGTTGAAGGTTACAAATAAATTGGTTGAGTCAACGCAAATTGGTCGGCAAAAAGGGAGAGACTTTGAGGTACTATAATGGAAATCTTGAGCAGAAAATGTGCCAACATGTGGCAGGAATATTTGCTTAAAGTATTGGATTTTTTACAGCTCGGAAAATGCGAGAAATTTTATGATTACAGCGCGACTACAGGTTGAATATTCCAGAGAGATCTGTGGGTTAAGGCGATTTGCCTGCAGCTCTGTCTTGGCTCTTTCCACACTGCCGTTCACTTGCCCTGCATTCAGATTGAGAAGCCAATAATGATTACCGTAAGCCGATGCAGGCAATTTCCACTACCCGCTACTTCCCGCCACTGAAATCCACCTAACTCTCTGCGTGGGCGGTGGGGTGGGAGGACCGGGGCAAGGCACAAAATTCAATTTCCCAGAGCCCAGCGCATTGGCATGTCCTAGATTTCCCCTGCAACACCCACCCCGAATCGCCCCAACCCCCATAACCCAAAGTCCCCGCACGCCATCAAGGAAGTCAAACTCTTTGGCAGTTTGCCATCAAGTTGCGCTTTAAAAGTGCGTGCCCCGACCCCACCCAACCCCAATGGCTGGGTGTTTTTGGCTTGGGCTCCCCACCCCCGCCCCATCCACACGCTCCTGTGTCAAGGGTTAAGTGTTTTAAAGTGAGCCACCATTCAGGCCATTTCTATGTTATCGCAATTTACCAAGCACTTCTCTCCATCTCCAGCTCCAGTTCCAGTTCCAGTTCCTGCCTTCTACCTTGTACCTTTTACTCCTTTGGAACCAGAACCCCAGGAGGCGATACCTCACATGTCATTATCTTAATTTAAGGCAGCCCTTGGCAGGCACTCCATCTCCCCCTCCAACACCAAGCTCACACCTCCGCGTCGCGTCGCATCGTCTCTCCTTGATAGAGCTTCTTTCAACTCCCATATCTCTTACTTGAATACACAATTATGTGGCACCGAGGTGTGGGTTGTGTGGAGTGTACGGGTGGCTAGAAATTAAATTTCTCCGGCTTAGAGACACGACGTTGGTACTTGCAACCACCTCTCCACCTACTGCTCATTATTATATAGTCACGTGGCGGGGCTACGGCTACGGACACGGCTGTGGCTCGTTACTATGCGGCCATATCACGACTTGAGATTCGTCGAGAGCACTCTCTCTCTTTCTCTGGTTTGTAGTACTATATCATTCAGCAAAGGGTAAACTAACTATGTGATGGAGTGCACAGAAGTGCAATCAGTGGGACAAAAAGGAAGTTTCGTAGTGCACTTGGTAGTAGTTTGGTAGAAGGAATCGAAAGAATCAAGACTTGAGTTTATTACAGAAAATGTTAATGAACTGTTAAAGATATGGCACAGTACCTTAGTTGTTCCTAGAGGAAAGTAATAAAAGAATTCAAGGGAACATATATCTATAGGTACCTATCGAAAGAAACCCTTATATATTTAAGAAACTACTCCATTCTGAAGCTGATGATAGTATGGCATTCCTGAAGCTTATATTCTTTAGCCTATCCAAAGATCTATCTCTCTCCCTATTGTATAAAATTTAACCAAGGGACTGAGTCGAGCGAATGAGCCTAGCGAGTGAGCCAAGCGAGTGAGCCAAGCGAGTGAGCCAAGCGAGTGAGCCAAGCGAGTGAGCCAGGCGAGTGAGCCAAGCGAGAGAGCCTAGCGAGTGAGCCAAGCGAGAGAGCCTAGCGAGTGAGCCAAGCGAGTGAACTAAGCGAGTGCTATTATATTATTCTATTCTCTTTTAAATTGACTTCCAAGACAGTATATTATCATAATTTCTTTCTTTAAATATCTTTCTCTCTTAAAGAGTATCTCGTCTTCCCCTTGGATAACGTTCCATCTTCTGCCATACTTGTTTCTTGTTTTGTTCCCCGTGTTATTAGACTCGTGGGAGTTCCACATGCAATTTGCAATCTTTCTTGCTTTCCCAGCACCGTCTTTGTTGTACATAGGAAAATGCACATAAATACATATAATATACGTAGAAGGAGGTGTGGGGATACACTCCTACTATATGGATAACCCCTGCTTATGTGTGTGGGTGTGGGTGACATAATGAGGACTGTGGCTGCTGCTGCTGTGGATGATGATGATGCCTGGTTCTATAAAGTAATATAAACATTTTATTGCATTTGAATTTAAAATTTGTTCCAGAGTTTGCACAGGAAATCAACAAAAGTGTCACAACTGATGTGTCATCTACATGTTAACCTACATAACCATCGATATGTGTGTGTGTTGCGTGGCGTGTCCTTACAGGACACGATAGGAGTGTACGGCAGCTGCTGCTGCTGCTGCTACTGCTGCCTGTGTGTGTGTGCATTTTCCATGTCCAGTGGCTGTCAAGTGTGCAAATGAAAGGAATTTTAATTGCATATAGCTAACAAAATGTTCTCTCGTCAGAAGAATACTCGTACATTCACCCAATCAATAGATATCAATGCCTAGACAGTTTTCCGCTTGAGAGGGTTTTCTTTTCTTTGCCAAGTATGATATTAAATTATTTAATTAGTTTAAAATTGGTTAAATATTTTACAGATATATACAGACAGATTTTGGATTCTAGAAAGTTTTCTTTGGGTTAAAACTCTGCAGTTTATGGCACATTTCAGGATCAGAGTATTTGGGTGATTGTTTTTTCTCTCTCTACAATTTCTTCTTATATATAGGTTTTCCAGAGCCTTTGGTTACTCCTCAAGGGCCCCCAAATCCCAATTATATGCCAGTACTGGATCCACCTGCAAGTAAAGCAGGAAAGAAAATATTATTAGTAATAGAAAAAGGAGACTTTGATGGCCCGCTTTAGCGTGTGATCACTGTAGGCCTTTGTGGCTCTTTTTGGGGATTTAATTCACAAAAGTTGCGCAATTTAATTATGACCAAAGAAAGCGTTAACACAACGCAACACGCAACACGCAACTGTTTCTGGTCCGAAATGCAATGCTCTTTTCTGGTTACTGGTTGCTGGTTACTGGCTCCTGGTAGATCCTGGTAGATCCTGGTCCTGGCCAACTCGGGCAATCAATGCATGGGAAATGCATCTGAATGCATATTGAAAATGTGCATAAATGCAGGCGGGTGGCAGTGGCAGTGGGGGCGGGGGTCCGTATCGGGGTTTCACGTTCCCGAGCTGCTGAGTGGGTGGTGACAATGCCGTCTGCTTGGCATTTATGCAACCCGCACATACCCACACACACACAAACAAACACACACAATCAATTATGCAATATGAAAAGCCAAGCCATGTCCGTTGCAACAAACAGAGAGAGAGAGAGAGAGAGAGGGGTTGGGGAGTAGGAAAAACGAAAAATCGAAAAGCATTTGCGGCAATTTCTCAATAAGAGCGGAGAAGGTATAGTGGCAGCCGGAGTGCTGTCGGTGTCGGTATAAGGGGGGGGGGGGCATGGCATCGAAACCGGAGCCGTAGGCAACATCGACGTCTGCAATGCGCCATGCAAACTCCGGAGGGGGTAGGGAGGGAGGCACAGAAGGGTAAAAGCAACAACTCATTTTTTTTAAATATCCTCAAACAGAGGGTATAATGATTATGTACAAATGTTTGGCATGTCTTGGCTAAAGCCTCGAAAATAAATATTGAAAAATATTCATGGATATGTGTACCAAGATTTTTTTTGTTCTGTTTTACCTTAGATAATTCTTTAAGTGTATACAAAATTCGCCAGCCACAGCCGTTACCCAATCGTATTCCTTCTTGTTATTATTGACAAAGAGAGGACTGTCGACTGCCGATTTTCATTGAATATTTTTTGGTCAGAATGAGCCAGAAGAGGCCGCCACACAGGACAGCAGGAGGCGGCCTGCTCATGGGCAGGAGCAGGAGCAGAAGGAGAGCATTCAATTCAGGCTTCAGACTGTGCCCGAGCGTGTCAGAAGTTTATGCCAAAGGCTACAAAACAGTTTACACCAACAACTGAAGCAGCAGCAGGAGCAGCAGCAGGAGCAGGAGCAGCAGCACAATGCCTGGGAGTCGACTCGGCTCGACATTTTGCTGACCTCAATATTTGTTCAACTTTTCAGCAACAATTTTGTTATGCGATTTTGCTTTGCTCCTTTGCCCCAAGGGATCCTGGCACTCGTCTGCTGCTGCTGGTGCTGCTGCTGCTGCTCCTGTCATAAATGCCTGCAGTTTGGCAGTTGTGCAGTGAAAGTGATTTTTCGGCATGGCAGGAAGATGGAGATTGAGAGGTGGATTGGAGTGGAGTGGAGTTGGTTCGTTTTCCCGTACGGTTTATTGGTTTGATTTGCTGCTGCTAACTTTTGTGGTGCTGATTATGATGGGTGCTGGCCTCAAACGATATACAAAGGATATGTGATATGTGGCTCTGCCTCTGGCAATCAGCATTTGCCCAAATCAAATCTCATGCCTCAATAATAATCCAAGGAGTTCGCTAAAAGTACACAATGAAATGTAAACATCAACCGACATCCGACGCTGCTTACCCAGATGCGGGCCATGAAAAAGCCTATCAAGAGCATTTGGCAGACAGGACCCAGGACCAGGATGGGCATCAAACGCAGTCCGCCGGAGAGGTCGCCGCACAGCGACACCCAGTGGCAGATGGCCGAGGTGAAGCACACGAACATCAGGCAGTTGGAGGCCAATACCAAAGTGCTAATTAAAGTCAGTTTGCAGTGCTGAAACGACAGGATCTTTTGACATTGGGAGACCGGACGAGGAGCGCTGCTTTCCTTACCGGCACTAGCAGGGCCAGATTGAAGGGCAGCAGCAGGCCCAAATGATGCCGGAAAAGTGACTCGAAGAACCGCCATTGGGGTGTCGTCAGTACCACATGCCAATCCCCGCCAGATTTCCCATCTGCTGGCGTCTCATACACAAAGGGCACATAATAGAAGGTGTTCACCGGACCCCCAGACCCCATCGAAGCTGCCAAAGAGAGGGAGAGAGAGAGAGAGCAAATCCTTGAGGTAATTCCAGTACAGTGAAGCCTCATACTCACACTGGGCCAAGTGTTTGAACATATTGATCACATAGTAGAGGAAAATGTTGTGCAGCACCAGCAGGGCAGCCAGCTTCTTGATTGGATGGATGTGTCGCTGGAAATGGAGGCGAAGGAAAATTGTAAGGAAAAGCTATCCCTTGGGTGTGTGGTTTCCCAGGACTTACAAACATCAAATAGGTCTGATAGGAGAAAACAATCACGTTTAAAATCACTTCATGCATATCCACCATAATGCTGAAATCGTTGGGGAATTTTGGAAAACTTTTGATTTAATTTGGATTTTTTTCGAAATAAAATTGAAATTTTGACAATAAAATGTTAAATAAGTAGAAACTTAGCTGTTGATTTGTTGTTGTCAGTCCAGGAAGAGAGTTCAGTGCATCTCAATGCAAGTCGATGCATGTCGATTCATGTCTGTTTATTTTACTTCTTCTTCTTTTCTTTCTACTTCTTTGATTTGCTGCTCCATTCGGCAGAGGCAGAGCGGTCAGCAAGCGCTAAGCCTCTCTCGCTCTTCGTTCTCGCTCTGGCGGCTGTTCTAGATCGTTCTCTGCCCGCTTGGAGTGGGTGCTGAACGTCGCTAACGCTGCCGCTGCCGCTAATGCTGCCGCGTTGAGTTCTGCCCGCTCTTCCTTCTCGCTCTGGCGACTGTTCTAGATCGTTCTCTGCCCGCTTGGAGTGGGTGCTGAACGTCGCTAACGCTGCCGCTGTCGCTGCCGTTGCCGCTAATGCTGCCGCGTTGAGTTCTGCCCGCTCTGGCGGCTGTTCTAGATCGTTCTCTGCCCGCTGGGAGTGGGTGCTGAACGTCGCTAACGCTGCCGCTGTCGCTGTCGCTGCCGTTGCCGCTAATGCTGCCGCGTTGAGTTCTGCCCGCTCTTCTCTGCTTTGCACTTCGTGTCGGGTCTCTCTCTCACCAATTGGCATGGCTGCACGCTCTCTCTTTGCTTTGGTTTCTGATCCACTGCCGGCTTTAGGTGCAGTCTCTCGTCTTCGCTTGAGTTCTGCCCGCTCTTCGGGGCTCTGCTGCAGTCTCTCTGCTTGGATGTTATCTCTGTCGCTTTGCTTTTGCAGCCTCAATGATGTCACCTCATGGCTGGCCTGCGATTTAAAGAAGCCTCAGGTATTATTCCACCTTTCTGCGATTTGTGATTTTCAATATTTTGTTCTAATCAAGTTCTATTTCAATTGATCAGTTACATACATTTAAAGACTAACTATGGTATTCTTATTCATTAACAGGCAACAATAACGTTTGCCTAAGGGCCACCTCAATTATTATGGTAATAATTAAATGCGACTCGCCGCAGGCCTGAGTCTCGCTCTTTTGGCCAACAGTTTCCAACTACCAATTACCAGATTGTTGCATTTAAGCCAAGAACTTGTGTGGCTCCTGATATGATAATGATGATGAGCAGCAGCGGCATCCTGGAAGTATCAGCCGCAGAAGCAGGAGCAGCAGCAGGAGGACTGCAACATCTGTAGAAACAAAACAAAATAATTTGATTTAATTTAATTTGCCAGCATGTGCAAATAATGTAAAACATTTCTCAACATGTAAGTGGCAAATTGACTGCCAGTCAGTCAGTCAGTCAAACAGTCAGTCAGTCGGTGAGCGGAGAGAGCGGCCACAGACACAGTGGAAAGCGGTGGGAAGCAGCGACAGATACAACTGCAGCCGCATTTAAACACACACACACACGCACACCATCAAGGAGACCACCAACAGAACAACAACAACAACAACAAGCAGCACGGCCACACTGCCAGCAACTGGCAATGGAATATTCGTGCATATTGTGCAAACAATAAACATTGTTAATTAATTTACTTCAACTCGAACGACGGCAACTGCACTTTGGCTTACCCCACCGATAAGGCTGACTTTAAGCTCCTCTGCACACACACACACACACACCCATACAAATTGCGTAAGGGCATGGAGGATAATGAGAGAATACTTGTACATTCCCAAAATGGGAAATTGTCGGACATTTCGATTGAATGATTGAAGCTTGATCTGGAAAATGAGATAAAATTAATGCAATGCCATGGAAGGACTTCGAAGGAAGAAGCTTAACAATATCGCAAGGAAAGTGTTTAAAGGGTAAGTAATAATTGCAAATTGGCTCAATCCCAAGAAGATGAACATTTTGAGAGCACCTATAAACATATTCAAAACTGTAGCGAATTTCAATCGAAATTATATGGGGGAACATCCCGCGCAGATTGCCACGAAATTCACTTAATAACGCTTATGTGATATTACTCTTACTTCGCAGCTCTTTGATAACTTTTGGCATATTCGAGCGGCTCTGACTTTAATGCCTCGTGCAAGCGATATCATTATAAATAATGACTGTGATTAAATATGATGTAATCCTTTTGCCAGGCCTGCCAATTTTTCTTGTTTTCTTTTTTTTTTTTTGTATGCTGCAAACTTAATTAAACATTAATCATAGCACCAAGTGGGAAGGAGTGGAGGAAATGTGAATATATTCGATTGGACAGACAGACAGAAAAGTGCATTAATTAACGGCCAGTCGACTGGCTATACCCGGTCCCGGTCCTGGTCCTGGTCCTGTCCTGTCCTGTCCCCGGCTGGGTAACTGACCATAAAGGATTTGTGTTATTAATTGAACGATTTTCCGTCGCGTAGAGCATCCTCTGCAGACTCTCGAGCCCACTTCTGTGGCGCACTTTCGATATTTTCACATTTTCATATTTTTTTTATATTTTATTCTGCTGGTTTTTAGCCATTATCCCCGTGTGGATGGGGGATTATTTAAGAACAACTGTCACGTACGGCACGGATTCCCCACACACACACACACACACACACACCCGCAAATACATTTCATCAAAGGAAATTGAGCTTGAATTGATTCGGCCCATAACCATTGCCAGACCGATATCGCCCTTTTGGCCATATGAGTGTGGTACACACCTTTGCTCCTGGCCGGCCCCTAATGTGTGTCATTTGGCTTCGGCCGGCGGCAGTTATCTCCAGGCCCAATTCGCCAAGGGGCGGTAATTTTCCTTAGATTTTCTTTTACCAAAAAAAAAAGGAAAACAGAATGAAGGTAGGCCTGGCTTTCCTTTCTTGTTAGCTAAGTGAATTTTTATTTGCCATAGCATTTAGTCAATGTCCAACAGTCCCTCTTATTCGCTCATTCGATTCGAGTGCACATTTATCGGTATATTTAATGTATTTTATTTGATTTTTGGTTTTTAGTTTTTTGTTTGCTCCAAAACTGAAAGCCTCATAAATCTGTGAAAATCGAATAAACGAAGGACTCTCCGCTGCGAATACGATTTCCCTTTTGGTGTGCTAGCCTTCGATTCAATCTGGGATCAGGGAGAGGGAGCATCCATTCAGGGATTCATTTCAATTTCATTCGCAAGCCCAAAAAAAAGAAAAGACTCCGAGACTCATTTACACATTTATGTGGAAAAAGCGTCAACTTCGGTGTAATTTATGCATACAACGGCATTTAAATGCGTTCTCCTTTTTTTTTTTGGTGAAGGGATGCGTCAGTAGTATGACTGGGAGGGGGGGGGTGAGTATTTTCACTTTCACTGAGTGGAGAATGTCCCACAGAGCAAGAGAAATGAGCCGTAATGGGTGCCAAAAGCCAAAAGATGACAGTGCGCCAGTCTCTCAGTGTCCCAGACAATTTATGCGAGTTTGGGGAATTGTTTCGAAAATTGACAAATTATGGTCATAAGTGCTACGATTAGTCCTTTCTTTCGGTTGCCCTTCTTTTTTGCCTGTCAAGGTTGTCTCGTCCAACCACAATAAACGCCTGCACATACCGTATATATCTGTATATATACATGTATATTTCTAGATATCAGGCATCCTCTCAAGTCTGCTCTGTTCTGTGCTATTCCATTGAAAGCGCTGCGTGTTATTAATAATTCAATTTAGCCGTCTCACAACAGGCGCCGGGTCGGGTCAGAGAACCCACCTATATTACCCTCACAGCCTCGAGCACGCAACCCCTGCCCACCCACCGTTCAGGGTTTCCATACACCATCCATAGAGCCCCGTTCCATATAGCATTTCCATACAGTGGCAGTGGGTTGGGAGGGGGCAGAGCTCATTATATATTCATGCAAGTTAAGTGCGAAAGCTCATATAGTGGAATAATAAATTGAATTTTGCCCATGAGCCTTACAACTGCATGAACACACGTTACACGTGCTGCTGCTGCTGCCGCGTTAACTACCGTTCTGCGAGCAGATAGATACAAATGTATCTAAGCTTTGAACGAATGCCAGAGTACCACTCAAACTCTGTTCACGCGATAAGGTTCTGCTTGCCCTGGTTCTGGTTTTCTCGTACTCTCATTAGGGTTCTGGCTGGTGCAATTTTCCACCAAAACTGATTAGCGGGGAATAATTAGGGGCACAGTGAAAGAGAGAGATTAGCTGGAATGATGGAAGCTTCAACTATCCCAGAACCAAAGCTCTAACTTTATTATTTATTATTAAATAATATTTATTTAAAGGAAACATTTTTGTAATTTCTATCTGATGAAGAAGCATATCTTTGGGCTTCTCTAGATCGTATTTTTTTAATTTAAAAATATTCAACTAAAACCATGGGTTCTAAGATATAATTAGATGTGGCCTACTATCAATCTCATTCATTTGTGACTCCCGAATAAGTAGAAAAATCACTATTTTCATCACTAATTTTTACAAATATCACGACTACTCCAGAGTCGTGCCAATTGAAGCTCTTTGGCTCCTAAACCCAATGAATTTTTACACACACATAGAAATGGAAGATGTACTAATACTTTTGTATATTGTATATATTAATTTATACATTTTGTTGGCAAATTTTGGAACATTGGACACCCGCATTTCCCCCCCAACTGCCATAAAGTCCGAATCCATAAAATGAAACAATCGAATTTTAGGCATGGCTTCCCTCCTCCTCCTCCTCCGCCGCTTAGCGGCGCTTCTTTGGCTTTGGACGTCTCTTGGCCTGTTTCCTAGCCTGTTAATGATATTTATTTTCTAGTTATTTCGATAGATACTCCTGCAAGTATCTTTTAGCACTTACCCTACCACGGTAAAGATTTTTCTTTGCATCGTCCAGTCTGCCCCAGGCCTGGGCCGCTTTTCGTATCATGTCCTGCGGCTTGAGGTCGGATGCCCTATGGGCCTGTCGGAACTGGCGAATAAAATTCAGATATCCATTGTTGGTAGGGGCACCAGGTTTTCGCCGCCCAGACTTTTTCTTTTTCGAGGGTGAATCGTCGTGGTCCCTATCAAAATTTGGCCTGAACTTAGATCTCTGGTCATCCGTGAGGTCATGCCAGCATTGAGCACCGGACTGTGCCATCGTGATGCTGTTCCTATGAGGGTAATTGCGTCGATAAGCGGCCAAGAAGTTGAGGAAAGGATTTTGGAGTCTCATCCCTGGCGCCATCGCTCGAAATTCTATAAAAGATGGAATAAAATTGCATGAGACTGAAAGCAGTTGAAGGGCTAATGGGAGGGAGGTCCCTTGTCTGCAGTTGCCTGTGTACTTTGTTCACCATTAATTGCTACAAAATTGTGTTTGACTTGTAGCCAAGTGGGTGGGGATGAGAGAGGGGGACTGCCTGGAGGCTGAGTGTGTGACTAAGTGCCGGTCCCAGAAGCCGCAGAGTTGTGTCATGCCCAAAAGTCACTTAATCAGTGACGAGAATGGAGCCAGAACCAGAACCAGAACCAAAGCCCAAAGCCCAAAGCCCAGGCTGAAGCTTCCTTCCAGGACCCTCCTTCAGGCTGAAGTCCATGGACTGGTTGCAGGCGACAGGCGGTTTCGGGCTGCACAAACTGCAACTGCAACAAAAGCCCATAATTAATATCACTTTCCAGTTGCAAACTGCCACACGAAAGGACCCCAGGATCCAGGACACAGCCCCCATGCGTGTGTGTCAGGTCTCTGGCAGTTGGTTGCACCTCCTCCGGCTGCTTCCAAGTGGGGTACATATTACGAACTGTTTATTTAATTGTCGAGGAAGTCAGTTGCCACACACCATACCCATACCCATCCTCCCATCCTCCATCCTCCCATCCTCACTCAATCCCCACCTCTATCCTCATGTCTGGTTTTGGTAATACAAATTAGTCCCCATCAGCATTTGGGCGTTGGGCATATAATTTTAAATGGGGCAAGTCAAGGGGGGGGGGGACATGGATCAGTGGAAGGTGCAACCAGATGGGTTCCGGCTTTCTTTATGTGGTATCCATTTTGGAGGAGGATTAATTGAAGTATTGCATGATACGAAAGAACTAGTTCATGGCCACAACTGAATGGGCTTCTATGAATATTTTAGGAAAGTCCAGAGTGCTCTAGAAATAATTATTCAATTGCCATTTTGCAGGCATAAATTCTATACATAATTAGATATTATATATCCCATCCACTCATCCATCGACCAACTCCTCTCTCCAGCGACTGCCTCTCTGTGTGTCTGTGTCGTATGCATTTCCCAAAAATATTAATTTGATATTGTTATGGCCATGCATTAATTCTGATTTATATCCAGCTGTGTGTCTCCCAGCACCAGTACCAGCACCAGCACCACCCAGCACCTTTCCCCTCCCCATTGTGAGCATTATACGCCCCATTTGTGTGCCCCATCGTCCTGTGACGCTGCTCCTGCTGCTGCTCCTCCTGCCACGGCGGCTGTCTTTGCATGCAAACTTGAAATTCATCTTCTGCCTGCCAAGTGCGGCTCTGGCCGGGACAGGACCCCGCCAGGACCCCGGACACAACAGGATAGGGAAGAGAGGAGGCGAAGTGGATGGGAGTGCCAATTATATGGCATATAAATAGTATTATGCTCGGCCTGGCAGGAGATTTGTTGGTCTGTTTGATGGCTCTGCTGACAGATGAGCAGACAGCCGAACAGAAGCCCCAAACAGGGAGGAGAGACTCTCAAGGATGTGCTTGATATAGGAATATCTGCACGAAATGGGAACCAACTCTCAACTGCGACTCCGTACGAGTATTAATGCTCTACAAAATCGGACTGCAAAGCAGAAATATAATCTACAGAGTAAAGGGAATACTTACTGTGATCTGTGCTTAAAGGACCAGCTACTTGTGGAGTTTAATACCAGATTTGTGGATTTTAAAACCAGTGTGGAAATCGATAGCTACACAAGTCAAAAATAAAGGCCAAAAGCTGAAGGCCCTAAAGAGCTGCCACGCCATGCATTAATCGAAAGGGAAAGGCAAAGAATTCGCCTCCCATCCGAAGGCGTAACGGTTAGGGACACCAGAAAGGATACATGAAGCACTTAAGCACTCCGACTTGCATTCGACTTCAATGACGGACAACACAAAGGGTTTCTATGTTTGACAAAATAGAAATTCTTTACAATTTTGATGACTTCAGAGCCTACTATCTACCTACCTTATGATTCATGTAGTGTCTTCCCCACGGATTGAACGGATGACAAAGGAACCCTGAAGGGTACGAATTGGGAAAGTAACGAGCAACGAGTAACTACAGACACGTGGGCCAGCCCGAAGGCGTAACGAGAAGTCTTCAATCCGCTTCCGAAAGCGTTGGACTCGACTTTGATTCAGTGCCGCATTTCTTGCACTTTGATTTTGATTTTGCTTTTGTGCAACTTACCAAAAATTGAATACTGCACGAGACATAAGACGCTTTGGTATAGTGAAATGTATGGAAAACTTTCAACACTTACAATCGAAACTAAAATTTTATGAGCATGCTATGGAAAACTGAATGACAGACAGTACAAAGGGTTGCTTTGCTTAAATATAAAATTACCAGTGTTGGTTGAGGCTCAAAACAGTGTAGGTAAACATCGCTAGAAGAGTTTTTCGCGGTTTTTATGTATTCTATGTACTTTTCCAATCCTTAAAGTCATTTCCACTTATGTTTAGAGAGTTTGTTGGACTGAAAACAGTGTTGGTTAACATCCTTAGATGACATCTTCAGCACTTTGAATATATTTCTTTGATTTTGTTGACTCTTGGACGGGCAATTGACAAAGAGCTAAAATGGGAATGGCAGAGATGAAGAGCAGACCCGGCTAAAGTGAGTAAGAATCGACAAACGGACGGATTACAGAGGTGAGTGGCAGTCGGGGTGATGGGGGCAGATGGAGGGCGTCGAGTGATTATCATTAGCCGCCAGAGTAGTCGCCATTTAGCACGCACAACGAGCTGCAGCATCCACAGCAGCATCAGCAGCAGCAGTAGCAGCAGCAGTAGCAGCAGCAGTTGCAACAATGTTTGAGTAATTGTTTGCTGTTGCAGCAGCATCAACAGCAGCAGCAGCAACTGCAGATGCAACAAAATTTGCATGCAAACACAACCTCCACCTCCTCCTCCCACTACTGCTGCTGCTGCTCCTCCTCCCCCCACTACTGCTGCTGCTCCTCCTCCTCCTGATCTCCCCAGCTCATCCCTGTGGCAGCTGCTGCTGCTGTTGCTGCTGCTGCTGCTGCTGCTGCTGTTGCTGCTGTGTGGCAGCACACGTAACTGAACAGTGGCAACAACTGCAGCAGTAATTGCAACAAACAATTAGCGTCACTTGGATTTATGTTTACGAGCGGCTGCCTCGACATTTTCGGCCACAATGACACTGCCCCCCGTCCCTGTCCCATTGAATGACAGTCGCAGTTCCCACTGCCCTCTGTGCCCCGCTGCCCCTCTTCCCCTCTTCCCCTTTATGGTTGTCAGCGAGAAAAAGTTGATCAATCAAGGGGAATAATTTATTTACGATTCGGTCAACGAACGAATGAAAGAACTTGATGGCCTTTCCGCCAGTGATTACCCCATCCATCCATCGGTCTATAGAACTTTTTACCAACATTTGGAAAGAAGATCCAAAATCGAAAGGCAATCTAGAGAGGGTTTATCCTGTAATATCGATGATTTCTATCCTCAGGTTCCAACAATTCTCTTTGGATAAAGAATTCTCTTAAGCCTCACTTAAGTAGGGATTTTGTATCTCCTCTTCTGATATTGATTATCATACCTCTATCTGCAGATATATGTACATTAACCGAACATTCCCTCAATCTATATTTATTCTGTATCCCCCTTCTGCCTGGCAACATCTTAACGGCACATCGGACCACTATCTGTTGAGGTTGCATATCATACAATATGTAAGCCCTCTCATATGATTTATGTAATTGCCGCCGCGATGTTCTGCAATGGAGGATTCCAGGCCTAGACCTCCAAGACCGGACACCCCCCTCCCCTATCCTACCATATTCGCTTGTAATGAATGCTGTTGCAGCATGTAAATGACGTCATTACAAGACGTGGGGCGTGGCAGGACTGTCGACGGACGACGGACGACGGAGGACGGACGGTGGGGCTGCCCACCGTATTAGGCGGCAGTTGGAAGAACCAGACAGGATATAGGAGTCGCGAAAGAGGAGTCACGACCACTAGACAAACACGCGGCCCGGCCCCCGTGGGCGTAACGGGAAGTTTCCGTTCCGACTGGCAACACTTTTGTGCAACGCCCCCGAACAACTTTCGATTCGACTTTGATTCAGTGCGGCGGCTGCAATTGTTTTACTTTGATTTTGGTTTTGATTTTCTTCTGTGGAATTTAACAAGAATTCTGACTACGACAAAGGCTGCAAGAATTACGATGAAAATGGAAACGAAAAAAAAATATAATACTTGTTTCTAGGTGTTTGGTAATGGTACTAAGACTTAAACCACCAAAAGCAGGTGGGTATGATTGATAGGAAATTCTGAAATTAGTTTAAATCTCCTCCAATTTAGGGTCTCTCAAGGTTACACCCAGAATGATGACGATTCATGGTGTCTAATTGATCTAAGGGTTTTTCAACTCTATTACAGTCTTAGCTTAGTGTTGATTAAGGTGGAAAACAGTATGGGTAAACGTTGCTAGATGATTCCTCTAGTTGTCTGAGTCGAGACTCAGGGCTTCTTTCTAGTTAAATCTTTGCAGAGCTAGTGGATCTTGTTGGAACTTCGTTCCAATTATTCTTAGGTGGAATAAAGCTGTAATAACCCACACCAGTGTTGGTGAAGGTTGAAAAAAGAAGACGTTTTCGATATAACTAAAAATTTGATAGATTTATTAATGGAATATTTGTTGGAATATTATTTCACTCATTCTTGTTATATGATTTCGGACGTGGCTGTACTTTTGTGCCAACAGAAGCCCTCCCAAGTGTTGGTTAGGTGTAAAATAGTGTGGGTAAACGTCGCTAGACAACAAAGATATTTTTTGAAATATATTTCCCATTTCTGCCTCTTGCAAATATATTCCTGGTGATTCAATCTCGAATCTTACTATTCGTAAGTGTCTTTTTTTTTTTTTGGGGTGTGATTTCTGGAACACTTATACCACATCTTATACAGATCTTATTTTGTGAAGTTACTTTAGGAATTCCATTCCGTTGTAGTTCACTGTTTGATAAATACACGGCGAATAAATTGTGCTCTTAATGGAAAAAATATAAAATCTACTAGTTTGTAAATAAAAAAAGAACAGAATAAAAAACAGACCCAAAATTGTAAATGAAGTAACGAATGAAAATCAACGATGAAACCAAAATGAATCCCAAGTCAGGGACACACATACAGAAGGACGGACAAAGAACCCACAAAGCACACACCGACAGACACACAAAAAGTTACTATAGATTTGATCAAAAAGGCGCCGCCGGATACGCATCCTGGGCCACATCCTTCTGTCTGGTCTGGTCGTGTCCTGGCTGCCTGTTGTGTGTGTGTGTGCTTGTGTGTGTGTGTGTGTGGAGCCTAAGTTTTCCTCTTAGGCGGCATAAATTATGTGAAACAATTTTTATTTCCACTACAGTGGGTACTACTCCTGGCAGACAAACACTTGCTCTCTCCCGCTCTCTCTCTCTCTGGCTCTCTGCGGTTTATTAAAATTTCAGGCCGCCGCCGGGCAAACAAAATCGCAACAAAACTGGAGGGAGGCCAAGGAGTAGTGGGAGGGGGAGTGGGAGTGGCAGTCGTAGTTGGAGAGTTTCGAGGTTGTTTCGGACATGTGTGAGGTTTTCTATTATCTGTAAAATGTTATGATTTATTATGTGCGGGTTCAAGTTGATGGTGTGGCCATAAATTGCGACCCTTTGCTGAGCGCCTTTGGCTGTGCCCCGTGTGCCTTTGAGTCTGCTGGTTTGCCAGCAGCAGTTAAGTCAATTAATTGGCCTTAGATTTATTAGTTTTTTACCACCACCCAAGCCCCCTAAACCTTCGAGCCCCCCTCCAACCAACACCCATCCTGCGGCACCGTATGTGCCGTGATTTATTGTTCATGGAATGCCGCAGAACAACAAAAGGAAAATTCCTCGCCTCGACTTTGACTTTGGCACGCACACACGTACACGTACACGTACACGGACACACGCACCTGCCAAAGGATGAGTCCAGGTGACACTCTAGCTCCTATAGGGGCCTTCTCTCGCTCTCTCTCTCTGTCTCTCTCTCTCTCTGGGGGAGTGGCATTTGCATATAAATAGATATGTCAGCTAAAATATGATCCACATGTGAGTTAGACATTCGTACTATTCTCAGATACTTCTAGGCCGCGACTCCTTCCGTCGCGTGTCGCGCTAAACAACATTTTCAAGTTCCTTGTTCGGACATTTTCCATTAAATTAGTCTTAGTGTCAAAATTGTGACACAAAAACTGATGGCAGCAGGGCGGACCCCAGTCCAACCCAAGGCTAATGTATTGTACTGAATTATTAACTGGGTCAAAGTGGAGGCACAAATAAAAAGTGTCCAACATTTGTATGAAACAACAAAAAAAACTGTCAGAATGTTGGCCGGAGGAGGTTGACATCTGTAAAAAGAAAGTAACTGTTTATTGGGGGCTGGAGAACGAATGTTTTATCGGTAGACAACGGAATCTTGAGGCTGTAAGTCGAAAAATATTCAATGGAAAATTAAAGAGAACATGTGAAAGAATTTCCATTAAATAAGTACTTGGGATCCTTACAAATACCTGATTGCCTTGGCCATACTTTCATCAACTCTGACCCACATATTGTGTGTGCAAATGCTGTTTGCAATGTAAATACTCCTCCATTAATAAAAGAAATCCCCCACACAGAAGAAAAAGGATAAGAAAACGAATTGAATTCCTTACAAATCATGTTGACAAATTCGACTGTAGGCCAAGGAGGTGCACACATCTCATGGAGGAGCAGCAGCAGGAGCAGGACTAAGCCTCTCTCTCTCTCTCTCTGGCAAAAAGAGGAGCCCCAGCCCCAGCCCCAGCCCCCAAACCAATCCCAGTGTCAGATCACCAGGTCTCCTCAGGGCCGTCGGTGTAATAACTTAAAATCCTATAATAAAGCTACTTACTGCGGTAGTCTCGCTCTCTCATCCACATCCTCTCAGCCTCTCAGCCTCTCATCCTCTCATCCTCGTTGTCGTCTTCGCTGTCGTCGTCGTCGTCGTCGTCGTCGTTGCCTCTAACAATAACTATTTTTCTTGGGATTTGGCTTTGGCTCGAATTGAGTTCTCGAGGCTTTCTGCCACACCGCAAATGTGCAAGTCAAGTCAAGTGCATACGTCACTGGTTCCATTATATAGAGAGACTCAGTCCCCAGTCCCCCGTCCTCCGCAGCAGCAGCCAGGTCTAAGTGCATGGCATCAATTTTTTTTTTTTTGTCCCCACACTACATATATTTTTTTTTAGTTACTTTTCTGTCTATAAAAAATTTGCTACCAAGCGGACTGGATTAAGATTGAATTTTTCTCTTGGCGGGGTGAATCCCCCCCCCCCCCCCCCCACACTTCTCGGGCAGCAGGTCTCCTCTTTTTCTTGGTTCGTCGTCAGGTGAAGAGTCGTTTAGATATCCTACACAAAAGGCTGCTAAAAAATATTTTCATGTTGAAATAGAAATATTTCCCCATTGAAATTGGAAACGTTTTTGCCATTGTGTCCTGTATCTCTGACTCTCTCTGTGTGTGTGTGTGCAACCGGATGTTGTACAGTTATTGGAATGTCTCTTCAATCCACAGACCTCCCGGTACACCCCCCCCATGCCAGTCGTAGTCGTAGTCGTATAAGAGAGGACTTCGACAATGGACTATTAGTTGGCATTTTTCTAGTATTTTTGTCGTTCCTCGTTGTCCTCGTCCTCGTCCTTGTCGTCCTCGGACAGGAAATGGTAAACTGATTTCTCTTATTAATTTCAGTTGGCAATTTGTGCAGATAAATCAGCGCAGTTGTCCGGGTCTCCCTTTCATTGTAGCCCCCAACCCTTAAACACATTCCCATCCCCCCCATTCACCCCATGCCCATTCATTCACCCTCAAAAAGTAAGCTCAACAATTGCTCGCATATTTGTTGAGAATAAGCATTCAAGAATTTTCCAAGTAAATTAACCTTTTGCATGGCACTTTTCCAACTGCAGGAGGACTGAAGGACAATCATGGCTGTGGGGGCGGTGGGGGGGTGGTATCTGATGCTGTTGGCAGCTGGCAGAGCTCCTGCTTTAGCTTCTCAGAGCTCCCTCATATTTGTCATTGCATAATTTGATGCTGTAAATGGAATTTTCATGAAGCACTCTCTGCAGTGGAATTTCATGGCTGCAGGAAAATTCGTGTTGAAAACTCAATGGGGGGCATTATTGTTTTGACTACAGAAAGTGGAGTGGAAAAGGGGTTTAAGACATGAAACATGAAATATTTATCGAATTGTTGGAACAAATGCAGGGAATAGTATTTATTTTTGGGATTCTGGTCTGAGAGATTAGTGAACATTTTCTTAGGAAATATCAATGATCACTTCCAATATTGAGAGATAATAGAACCTAGACAGAATCTTGGTTTCTCACTTTCCCTCCACCCAAAGCGCTAACACTGGAAAATAAATCAATAAATAAAATAATAAATAAATTAAGAGATTAACAAGAGAAATCTTTTTTTTTTGGCTTGTATAAATTCCTCTGCAGTTTGGTTGTAGATTTTGAGTATATTTTTAATATATTTGAGGATATTTCTATACCGATTGAACGCTTATAATTTGAACTACCGAAGGTATATATTTTTTTGCAATATTCCAAGTTAATTTAACAATATTCCTGTTCGGTCCTTCACATTCAACGTGTATCTTCGAGGCATTCCTCAGCACTCACGTGCCCGCATCCCACAGATGCGTGTGGGGGTGTATGCAACGTAGGGCTGGTCGGCTGTTGTGCAACGGTATTTTTAATGATTTCAATTAAGCTGAATGGTCATTCGAGGCATTATAACAACATTAACAATAATAACAGCAACGACGTGACTTTTGCGCAAATTGTTAACGTCGGCTCGGCTCTTCGTCTCACATTGTTGTCCGCAGTCCGCTGTCCGCAGTCCGCTGTCCGCAGTCCGCTGTCGGCTGCTGTTGCACTAAATATTTTAATTAAAGAAATAATTACATTTAATGCATTTCGGTATAAAACACGTGAAATCGCCATACGGCGGCCTCCCCACCAGTCGTTGGTATTTTTTAAAACTTCATTAAGCGAATTTATTGCAAGCAGGCATTGGCTTTGGCAGTGGGACGGGGCGGGGCAGAGCAGGGCGGGGCAGGGCAGGCAACGAGCATCCAGAATCCAATTTAAATCCCGCGCGGTAAAAATCGAACAAAAATGCAACAAATGAATGTGCGAGTGTCACTTTTAGGTCATCAATGAAATGCGCACCTACGACATTTTTGCCCGTTTAATTATTTCAATTAAATCAACATACGAAAATAATACAACAAACAAAAACACACACACACAAAAATAAAAAAATAAAAATAAAATCCAAATAAGAGGAATATCGCGAGGAGTCGGTGGAAAATATAAGAGAGGACACGAATGGCGAGAGACATGCGGTTGACACAAATGAAATTTCAATTTGCTCGCCTGTCGTGTTGCATACTCGAGCGGAGCTCTGAAATGACTCTTCAATTATTTGGGTATTATCCAATGGGGAGAGAGGGAGTGACAGCGAGAGAGGGAGAGAGCAGTGTCCAGATTTAGCGTGTTTTTAAATTTAAATGCTAATTAATAAGCGCTGATTGATTTTGAGGTGTTTAGAGAGTGGTTTCATTAATGAATGTGGAACGATTGGGAAGCCAATAGAAAATATTGGACATCAATATTTTAATGGACTGAAATTACTTATAAAATGATACAAAAACAAATATTTGAAAATAAAGTATATTAAAATAATAATAGATAAATAAAAGAAATATAATATATAAATGAAATACAATTTAATGGATTGAAATTATTTTTAATATGATAAGAAATCTATTAAAAATTAAAAAAAATATTTGAAAATAAAGTATAAAAAAAATAATAGATAAATAAAATAAATAAAATAAAATGTTATGTGTTAAAATGATTAATATCATGAAAAAAAATCTATTAAAAATTAAAAAAAATATTTGAAAATAAAATATAATAAAAAAATAATAGATAAATAAAATAAATAATAAATAAAATAGAATTACTTAAAGCTTGAAAATCCTTAAAATATGAGACTTTATGCTTGAAAGAATTTCGAAAAGTAGATGCCAAAGTTGTATGAAATCTACCTCAATCCCGTATAGAAAACTGGAATATCTACACAGATATTTATATATACAAATCTCTTACAAATCCACCACCGACACACAATCATCTATATTTAATTAATTGCTCCATCTACTTGTTAATCAAAGATACATATTTGCAGGTCTTTTTCCCGTGACATAATCTTGACGTGTACGACAATTAGTCCCTAACAACCTCCTTCCTGCACCTTAAATGCGGCCCTGACAGCCCTGCCCTCCCCTCTCACCAACCCATTGCCACCTGCCACCTGCCACCTGCCACATGAATATGTATATATAAAATAATTGACTTTACTCTGCAAAACAGAAGAAGCAGCAATCGTTTCTCAGAAATTTCCTTTTTTTTGCTAAAATGTATTGCTGGTGCTGGCACACACACTAACTCCTTCGAGAGGAAATGGAAAATTTCCAAGATACATTCGCTATGATTCAACCTTGTAGATAGATGTATGTATTTTCTTTTCTCACTTTCTCCTTGTGGCTGTGTGGGAGTGCTGCTTCTGCTTCTGCTGTGGGCTGCTGCCGCTGCCGCTGCCTTCCATTTGCTGTGGCATATTTAATAACAGCGCATTAAGATGCGACACATTTGCAGTCAAGTCAACAAATTGCCGACAGCAATACCCCACTCTCTGCAGCAGCAGCAGCAGCAGCAGCAGCCATCTCTGCCACACTCATCTGGTGGCAACACCCCAAAATGTTGACGACGTGCGCGCTTTAATCTTGTTTAAAAATGCGCAGCTGTAACAACAACAAGGAATGCGTGACTGTAAGACTGTGTGAGTGTGCGGCAGGAGACCTGACGCCACACCAGCACGCAGCCGAAAGACATTCGAAATTAGGGATATTTCGACTAAAAGGATGCCGTGGAATCGGGAGAATTTTAAGCAGAATTTCCAAAGAGCAGATTATGAAAATTATAAGAAATAATGGTATACTTATTTGATTTAATTTAATTTATTTCATATACAAATTCCCAACGATACATTATTTCTACTTTATGTTAATGCGCTAGACTTATTTATTTATTTATTTGATTTTATATTTATTTTATTTTAGATACATTTTATATATTTTTATTTGATTTATTATTTATATTTATTTTCCATGATTTTTAATGCCAAATATTCTTATGTATTAATGTGGAAGTCTTGCCTTCAATAGCTCTTAAATTTTGGATGCCATAAGTTTATTATTTCGATTTTTGAAGGTGAAATGATAATGGCCAGAATCAGTTCTTATAGCTTCGAAATTCCACCAAAATCTCTGTCTGGGAATGAGCGATAGAGTGAAAAGCTCCCAGTGCCTAAGAGTCGATATAGAAGTGACACCTTCTTTTCCTCCTTCGACCTGTCGGGAATAAGAAAATGTTTCCCAATAATCTATCCATAAAAGCTACTCCAAGCAACCTTTTATTCTTGAAGAAACCAATACACCCTTCTCTGCACCAAGTACCTGGGTATTCAAACTGAGGGAAACCCAAGTGGAGAGTGTGGAAAAGTGGGGCGACCCCGTACTGTACGTATTTAGGCGGCCGTCTTGTCAAATCTGCGCTGTGAAGAATTCTAATGAGAAGTGCTCTGCTCTGCTCTGCTCCTGCACTCTCCTCCCTGGATTTCTCAAACTTTACTTGACTTGCCTTCGTTATAAGGACAACAACAACAACGGCAGTAACAGTAACAGTAACAGGGTCCTGCTATCACAGCCGCATAATCAAAGGGCGTTGGGCATGGCAGCCACTTTGCTTTCGGCTGCCTTTTTATGCTCCTTACCTTGGTATTTCATATTTGTTGTTTCTTTTCTTGTTTGCCGTTGTATTGCGGCGGTTTTCTTCTTCGTTTTTTTTATGTGCGATATATAATTTCATATTTTTTAAGATAATTATGTCGATAAGTTGGAAAAAGGTAATGCATGCCGATAAATAAACCAAGGCAAAGGCGGCCGAGATGCCTGCCCCAAGGGTGAAAGTAAAAGCATAAAGAAAATGTAAAAGCCAGGGAAGGGAAGGGAAGGGAAGGGGGAGCTACGGGGTAGCACGTATATTTGAGAGAATCTAGGGAAGCGGAGTCGGTTGGTACTAATAGTTGGTATGTTAATAGAAATTATTTCTCAGAATTTTCCATGATATTTTGTCAATAAATTGCTATTAGTTTTTGTGTTTTTTTTTTAAATATTTCTTAATTTAATTTAAGGGAAATACATCTGCCAGATTTCCACAACATTTTCCACTCTTCCATCTTTCGAAGTCCTTCCAAAAAGACTTTCCTTTTGTGGCCACCGGAAAGGAGCAAAATTACATGATACTCTTTGGCTCCATCATATCATTTTCCACAAAAAACCAAAAAAATGTATATATTCCGTTCCCTTCCCCTTGCCAGCTGCAAAAGAAAATCGGATTTTCAATAGAATCCTTCTCTGTCTCGCTCTATCTCGCTCTGTCTCGCTCTAGACAAAGCGAAACGTTGGCCCCCCGCCCCACCCTTGCAACCGGCTCAGAGCAGCAGCAGCAGCGGCAGCGGCAGCAACAATAACAATCACAACGCGTTGGGCCAACTTAAATCCTTGCCAAGATTGTTCAGCCAGTCGCTGCAATTTCATTAGAGCTGCTCCCTCGAATCCAGGACTCCAGGACCCCAGCATCCAAGCAGCCGCCCGGCAGCCAGTTCTCAGTATCCTGGCATTGACTGTGCCTTAGGCCAGGAAGCAGGATGCCAAATTTGCTCTCTCGGAGTTTGCCAAATAACAAAATCACAAACAAAAAAAAATCGGAAAAAAAAAACTCGAAGGAAGAAACCACTGGAAGCCCCAGTGGCAGTCAGTCCTTCAGAAGAGAGTTAGTCAATCTTTCAGTCGAGGCTCAGAAATGCCATTAAATCGATTTTAATTATCATTTGAATATGTCCTAGTGGGGCAAAGTTTAAGACAGGATATAGCAGCAGAAAAAGTAGGGAAAATACGGTAAAATATTCAGTTACTTTTTGAGAAGTTTTGAGGGATTTTTCTGAGAGATTTAAATACGAATCGAGAATGAAAGAAATCTACTTTGAGCTGCTCATATTTTTCTTCTTTTAGAGCTAAAGAAATAAAAGGATAAATTGAAGAATATATTTAGGATATGTTGGATAATATTTGAGCATTTTTGAGAGATTTTTCTGAGAGTTCTAAAACCGTTTTGTGATGGCAGAAATATAAATTAAATGGTACTTATTTTTTTCTTTCAGAGCTAAAGAAATCTGAAGAAACCTGCAACTATTTTTGGCCATAAATTAAAAAGTAGCTACAGGTAAATAAAATATCGCTTAATATAATGAAGTATGTCTCATATAAAACCAATTAAAGCTATTAGCCATGGAAAAGTGGAGTGCTACACTTCACCATTTAGTCCACTCTCTCTCCACCCCTCTCTCTCTTTTGGAAATCATTAACTTTTTCCGCCTAATAATGACGTACCACCAATCCCCGTCCCCCTGCCTGTACAGTGTACACACATAATTGTCTGTTGTGCGACTGCACGCATTCATTTCATTAGGCTCAAAATCTCAATTTCAGTTATCCAATATTCGGTACATCCGACTCTATCCTGCCCCCCCCTCCCCAATACTAGCATGTGTAGTGCCAGCATAACACTGTTACGCCCACTGTTCCGATACAATCAATAGCTTCAATTATGCGTGCATGGAATATTGCAATTTAAAATGCCGCGCCGCTCAGTTGACACTGGCCGCATGGCCGCATTGCCAAATGCAGAATACAGAATGCACGGGTTGGAAACCTCAGCAACATTTAGCAGCGATGCATAAATCATGGCATACTTAACAGAGCAAACACACACGCACACACACACACACACAGATAGAGAGAGTGGACACACACATACTACTTATTCGAAATGTGCTGCCTGCTGCCTGCTGCTGCCTAAACGGGTCTCGCGGTTGTTTTGATTTCGTTTGCAACCTTTAATTAGAAATATTGCCACATACTAAATGAGTCGAAAAGTGCAGAATTGCGGGGGAGGGGCAGAGTGTGGTGGTGGTGGGGGAATAACAAATTAAATATTGAAAAACGGAATAATAATTATGAGCAAAACATGGAGAGTGCATCGACGAGTGCTGTGAAAAGTTAATCCCGGTGCAAAATTCAGCCCGAAAACCACATTCGTACATTTATTTATGCATTTATGCGCAAAATTAACTAATTTAAGTGACATGAAATATTTTGGTTACCATTCGGCTTTCGGTTTTCTGGTTTTCTGCTTTTCTGGTTTTCTGCTTTTCGGTTTTCCATTGACGAGCGGACAAACAAAAGGCCAAATTATAATGATCATAATGATGATGGAGGGGAGGCTCGGGGCCCTCTCTGGTTGCATCGAATTAGCCGCCAATTGACTTATAATTGAGTTCATTAGCTGCAATGATGGACAAAAATAATGCAATTACCTTTCAGTTGTTGGTTCGCCCCAAAAAGGGCTCCTCAAAAAGAGCGACTGAATTATGTGCCACAGTACTTTCTTTCGAAAACTTTCACAATCCACTGCTTCGCGCGGAATTCCCATCATCTCCCACAGGAATGCCCGACGCACTTCATGCTAAATCTCTCGAGTCCAGGCAGTAAATCAAATACAAAATACTGGCACGTGCCGAAGGTTCACGCGATAACTAGTCGCCAGGAAAGGACTTGGACTTGGTCTGAGACGGGGGCTGTGGGGCAAGAAGGATCCTTCGTGGCGTCTTGCGTGGGGCAAAAGTGCAAAAAGGTTGCGAGGAACTTATGACAAAGCAGTTTGCAAATCCAATTGATAAATTTTTAAACTTAAATATTGTGTGGGTCTTGGCCTAGGTCCTGTCACTTTCACCCACACCCATATACATTGTATCTATCTCTCGCTCTCGCTCTCGCTCTCTGCTTTCTCCTTGTGGGTCAGCATCGATTATGGCTACGTGTATTTCAGGCCATAAATCACAGGGCAGGGCCAAGGCGAAGGCTCTCGACTTCGACTCGGAGTCCGCTGTTGGCTGTTGTCTGCCACTCTAATCGCATTAAAACCTAAACGGCAAAATCTTTACTACGTGTTCTTGTTAACTTTTACTAGGCACTGGCACTGGCACTGCCTCAGCTTCAGCGTCAGCCACTGGTCCTGGCCATAAGACCAACTGCTTTAACGAAACTGCTGAATGGTAGGGGATGGAGGCGGTTCATGGGATCATGGGCTTGGGCTGGGGCGGTGAATGGTTCCCAGGGTGCTGACTGCCGGTTAAGCTATAAATATTTGAGGCATTGTGTAGATTTGCTTTTACTTTGGCTCTCAGATGATTATGGCGTCTTTTATGAGGTGCACTATTTTGCTGGGAGAGTTTTCTTTTTTGCCTCAGAAATGGGTTACACCATAAACTTCAAGTTTAAACTAAAAAGAAAGATTTCAACGAGAAACCATTTGAATTTCGGTTGATTAAAACCATAGGCGAGAAAGTGGTAGAGGGATCCCTAAAGAATAATATATAACCCCTTTGCTGCGGTATTTCAAACTATTTCTGTTGCTCTGAACGATGTCATTTGAAAGCATTAATTGAAAGTGCGAATGGACCTTAGGAACAGGTTGGAATCTGGCTCTTGTGGCATCTCGATTTCTGGTAGTTGCACTTTTCCTGAAGCGCCACAGATATGCACCATCCCACTCATGTTTGAATTGGAGGGCATGAAAATGGTGACATTCGTGATCAGCACTTTCGAATGAGCGTGATAGTGCGAGTCGAAAAATCGTAGCATACTTATTGGCGCTGCCTGCCATTTTCTATTTTTTTAATGCTTTCTTTCAAGCATTTAATTTCCTTTAAATTTAATAAATTCGTACAGAAATAAAAGCAGAAAAGTACTAAGTTTGAGGCGCAAATTTAATTTCAATTTGTTTCTGTTTCTGTGTGTTTTTTTGTTGTGTTTTTTTTGTCGCATTTGTCACAGTTTTGTCAGACGACAGTTGATGCCGGGGATGCCAAATGGATTTCCCATTTTATTGCTGGACATTTTCACTTCTTGTTGCTGTTTTGTTTGGGGTGGTGTTCTTTTTTCCTTTTTTCTTGTTGCCTAACTCTCTTTTCATCTTTATTTTCTTTTTGCGCTGGTGTGGGTGCCTTGTGGGTTAAGAACTTTGAACTTGTGCTGTAACTTTTACATCGCTGGGGCTCTCTCTGGATGTGACAACGTTTGATTGCTCATGAAATCGATCGATTGTGGAAACGTGTTGATTGTATTGTTGTGTGCCGCACCACACCCCCCGCCCGACACGAGACCGAGCCTGAACCCAGGGGTCAAAAGTTTTCAATTCTCTCGTAAAAGTTGTTCTTTCCCTTTGGCGTGTGGCAGCATATAAAATGAAGTGTCCTCGTTACTTCTTCGGGCTTCTGGCTACTGGCTACTGGCTTCTGCCTGGAAATCATTTAAATACATCTCTATCTCTCACGCTTCCCGCAAAGCATTAAAATTGCATAGCAAAAAGGTCGCAAAAGTCACAAGGACCCCCCCTGAAATGGGAGACCAGGAATTGGAGTTTGCTGCGGGGAAATGGCTGGGGGGATACACCACTTTCCCTGATGATTAATCTATCGATACTTATGAGCGGCGCTGGTGGGAGTTGGTTGACTTTGCGATTGGAAATCATATTGATACGCACACTCTCCCCTGTCCAGGGACATGATGGATGTGACACAAGGCCCAGACCAGCCCACTAATTAAACTGAAAGCCGAGTGTCCTGCGATGGGGTGTCACATGTTGCTGCTGCTGCTGCTGCTGCTTTGATTGAACTGATTGATCGCTTGTTGATTGTTGGGCCAAAGGATTTCTAATCCTACATATATGTATAAGGATTGTTGGGATCCACCAGCCACCAGCCACCAGCCACCACATCATCATCGCTCATTTGCTGTTGTCCAATTATCATTTTTGCGATGAAATCTTTTGATGTGTTGTGCAAAAAGTTAATTCTGGATGGTATCTCCCTTTGATGGAATGATATTTCGCTTGTCATTTGTCATATCTACCCCCTCTGTCTCTCGCTCTTCCTCTCTCTCCCTCTGTTTCATTATTCTTTTGTAAAAGTTTTCATTTTAAAAAATGATGTCATAAAGTTTTATTGTAAATTGCCTGCAAATAATTTTGTTCAAAAAAATGTTATTGTATTGTGATTGCACATATTTTAATTTGCATAAACATGAGCAATGATTGGGCGAATTCCTCGGTAGAGTATCCCCTCCTCCCCCCCTCCCTTTTCCGCTATCTGATACGGGGGTCTCCGCCCCATTGCTCCAATCGCTGGATGCTGCGTGACACGCAAATCCGACACGTAAAATAATAAGGAAATGTTGAAAAATTCAAAGCAGCTTACCTTCCGGTCTACCTCACTGCCTCTCTCCTTGCTGCTCCTCCATGCCATTATCGCATTGATGTTAGCTTCGGAAAAGTCAAGATTTGTGCGCATTAATGGCAACGATTGAATTTTCAATATCTCAGGCACGTGACTCTCGTGGCCGCATCGATTTCATTGAAACCTGACGTGCTCGACATGTTTAATTGCATCACAGGGGAAGGGAAATGAGGAATGGTACTGAGGATTGGGCAAATGCGGGAAATGGGGGAAATGGCAGTATTTAAAGCACATAAAAGTCGCGGTAGATAGGTTTTTTTTGGGGCAGGAGGAGGAGGAGGAGAAGGAGGATATGTGTAGTCACCAATCTGTTGGCCATAAATTCACACTGCAATAACAGAGACAGAGATAGCGGCAGAGTGGGAGAGGGAGAGGGGGAGCACGCGTTGAGATCCGTTCATAAATGATAAAAAAGCAAGTGCTGAAATTTGAAACGATGTACGACTTTTGAGATACTCTGAGGAAGCAAAGTGTGATTGTAGACTGGCGGATATACTCGTATTTCATAAGAGAATTTATTGTTTTCTTTATTGTTAAAGGAAATCAAGGATTCCCCGCTATAGAGAGGGAACTCTTATCTGGAAAACTAAAGATTTCTTGAGGTTAAGCGGGAAAAGAATTCATTTAAGGACTTTTGAAGAAGATTTTGTAATGGGAAAATTTGTAAAAATACTTTCTCAGAATTTGTCTCAGGATTGGCAACTAATTTGCTCCTGGTATACTTCCTGTAAGATCCTGAAATATCTGTGATGAGGTTTCTCTTAAGTTCCGGTTAGATTGTCACCATTTAAATGCTTAAAATATGTTAAAGGATCCATTTTAGTCACAAAAACATAAAAGAATCATCGAAGAAGGTACTGGTCGGGGTCACCAAAAGTCGTAGAATAAAAAAGGTAACCCTGCTTTGGCTTAGAAGATATTATATTATTTATGGCAGGAAAAAAAATGCATTACAGAAATAGATCATAAGATTGACAGGTTTTATTCCAGAATAAATGCCATAGGACATTACTTGCGTATTGAGCAGTTTCCTGCCAGTTTGTTACATCATCTGTGACCAAATCGTATTGGCCATTTCCCTGCTGCACCGTATAGGGGGGAGCTATGATATAGCCTCCAGGGATGGGCCTGGTGTGGGCACATCATACGTTAGGCGGGAGATTAATAGCCGCACTGAGTGCTTGGCACCTATCAAATTCAATCAGAGGCATTCATCAATTTTCAATTTGGCATTTCGACGAAGGCCGCTGGAAAAGGCAAGGCCAGAGAAGGGAAGAAGGCGCACAAGTGGCTGAAGAAGGAGGCGCCGGGGGGGAAAAACTACAAAAAACAGGAAGTTCGCTTTGGCGACTTTGGGTTCAATTTCTCTATAGCTCTGACTCTGGTTCTGACTCTGACTCTGGCTCTGACTCTGGCTCTGGCTGTTGTTGCTGGTATCGAGGGTAGACATCAAAAGCAAAGGACCCAAAGAGGCAGGCGCCAAAGGAGCAACAGCAACAACAGCTGCAAAAAGTGCAGAAAAATATGAAAAATCGTCGTTGACCGCAGAGCAAACACACACACACACACACACACAGATGCAAACCAACACCAACACCAACACCGACACCGATAGAGAAAGTCTGTGAAAATTGATTCAATGTCATAAATTAGATTTGAAATACTGAAAAGCTTTTGCCCAGGCTCTCGCTCACGCTCTCAACTTTTCCGAGAGCGGCCATAAAAATGTGTGCGTGGAGGGGGGAAATTTGTTTTTGTCGCTCGACATTTTTGCACGCTCATTCGCACGTTGGAGCGGCGGTGGAGCGGCGTCTGAGGTGGGTAAAAGGCAATGAAGCACCGCAAAATAAAGTAAATTATATTTACGTGTATTTTGCATAGCAATTGCGATGTGATTTTATTCTCTTTCATCGAATCCCCGCAGTCTCAGTCTCAGTCTGTGCTCTCCTGTGCTCTGCTCCCTTTTTTCGCCACACGGCGTATGCGCAACATTTTCTGTTTGCACTACATTACCACCGAAAAATACCCAAAAATACCATTCGACATGGAGCATGGAGCATGGAGTAGTGGGTGGGTGGTTGGCTGGGTGTTTGGGTGCTTGGGCCACCCGACGCGTGCCTTATAAATGATGTACAATCAATTAATTTGCGGCCTGTTTACAAAGCAACTTAGAACACAGTGCATTGAGTGAGGGTTTCTCTATACATACATATATAATGGATCAGGATGGGATGGCAATAGTGGGGGGGGGGGAAGCAATAACAAACACAAAAGTAGCCTTCAAAAAATTATGCGCAATTTGGCAGCAAATGTTGACGGCATCTATCACACTTGATAGGCAAAGTGTTTTTGTTAATGATGTCCTGTCGCCCAGCATTACGGCCCCAGCACAGCGTAATTTATGCTCTCGGTGTTTTTCCGTTGTCGCAAATCGAAGGAAAGTGTCAAGTGAATAAATGACTGCCGGAAAAGCCACAGAAATTGGAACAGAAATTGGCTCAGTGTTGCCAGCGGAGAATCACAGAATTTGAGGACATTTTTCAGGCTAATTGAAAGGGAGAAGAACTCCTCTTGGATTATTTTTAAAATGTATTTAATTATTTGATCTTTTGTAGAGGTTAATTCTGGGGAATGATTTATGGAACTTTTGGAACGAGGATCAGCACATTTCGAATCATTCAAGGAAAAACAATCAAAAACATTAACATTTGAAGATGCCAGAGAAAAAGGACCTCCGACCTGTTCCCACATCCCAGCCATCTATTTCCCTCGCACTCTCCCTCTCTCCCTGCTCTTCCCTCTCTCTCTGACCCTGCTCTGCTCTGCTCTGCTCTCCTCCCATCACATAACCCCAACGGTTTTATGACTGCAGTAACTTTGCGCCATAAAATAGGATTTCCTACTGAGCCTATTCACAACTTTTCGCATTAGACTTAAGCGCAAAGCTCGCTGGCAGTTCGCTCCTCGGTGGCCTTTCCCCTTTCCCCTGTTCCCCTTTTCCCCTTTCGTTGTTTTCTTTTTTCATTTCGGGCATCGCGAGCAGCGTTTTGGCCATACAGCAACGCCAGCAACGCCAGCACTCTGGGGCAATAAAAAACCTATACACATGTGAAATGTGGAAATGCTGGCGGGATTTATGGATGGCGACGCCTTTCTCGGGGGCAGTGCATGTGTGTGTGTGTGTTTGTTTGCAGTTGCTGCTGCTTTAGCTCTTCTTTTTTCTTCCATTTTTAATAACCAGACAGACAGACAGACAGACCAACAAAGCCAAAAAACCAACAGCCAAAACTCAGTGGCGTTCATCAGCTTTGCGGTTTTTCAAATGATAAAAAGAAAAACATACACACACACACACACACGCACATGTGTAAGAAATATTATTTGAAGTGTGCCCAGAAATTGTTACACTAAACAACAGGGAAAATGTGATCGAAAGAGCACAAAAAGAACAGGAAACTGGGAAAAGCGTAACAGCAGAATCCTAAAGAATGATGATAGATAATAGATCACTCATATTGGTTCCGATTGGATAATTATTATAGCCAGAATGAGCAAGAAAATTTCCTTTGGCTCTTTCGAAGATTTGCGTGCATACTTTTAGGTGGAATTATTTAATTATTTAAATATCATTCGATAATTATTTAATATATTTAGTATATACCCCCAAAAATCATGGGAATTAGCAAACCCTTATATTTTATATATATTCTACAATAATTTCTCTTTTCAACAATCGCAGCCCAAATGATTCCATAATTCTCCATAAATAATCATTTTTAATGCAACATTTTGCAACAAACAATAAATAATACATTTGCATGCATAATGCTTTATTGTTATTCTAATTTCCATTTCAATATTTAATGCTCTCTCTCTCTCTCTCTCCCCCCGTTTTGTAGGGCAGTGCAATACTTAGGAATTACCTTCACACCACCCCCCCAAAACATTTATGGCAGTACCAGGGGCGGTGCGCAAACAACAAAGGCATTTTAATTAAATTAAATTCGTGCGAAAACAATTTGAAGAAGAAATATATGTATTTATATTTTACGAGTATGCCCCGGCGCAAATAAAAAGTCCGAGCTGCAGGAACGTGCTGTGACCAGCAAATTGAGCAGAAGACCGGACCGGACCCAGACCTGGTAAGGAAATCAAAGGCTTTAACCCCTTAACCAGATATCCTTTAAAACATTACCAACAGCAGCAGGGGGGGTAACGAAGGATGGAAAGGGGAAGGGGAAGGGAAAGGGCAGGCAAGCAAATAAATCAATTCTGATAATATCGTGCGTGTGTGGCCTCCCCCCCCATCCGAAGCCTGGCCCCCACCCCGACTTATAATAAAAATGCTTTATATGTTTTGAGGGCAGCAAAGGCAGGGCAAAGGCCTTCCGCATTTCCCGCTTTGGCAGCGGCCTTCAAGAAAATCCCAATAAATTGAAAAACAAAATCATTCAATTCAATGGCAGCAAATCAGGCGAGTAGGCACATCTCACGAGCGGCAAAAGTAAAGAAGGGTTTGGCGGGGGGCGGGGGCCGGGCATCGGCTGGGAAATTGGGCGTGGAACAAATAAGACATCAACATCAGAGTGGTGCGGATTTCCTACATCGAGGATGTGTGTTCGAGGGACTGGAAGGGGTAAAAGATGGTTGGGGTGGGGGAATCCCAAAGGGAACGGCAAGATATGCAAAAGTTTCCTTCAAAATGCTGGGATAAACATTTTCAATTGGATTAGAATATGCAAAACTTGTGCAGGAGTCGACTTAAGATTTACTTCATTTAAGAGTGAGATTTTTAGAAAGACTCGAAATATTAGGAAATATAGAAATAAATAAAGTCTTGGGCGTGGTTTGAGGGAATATTTTCAATTAAAAATATTTTAAATGTAACCAAAAATTCAACAACAAATTGAGACTTAATTTTATTTTATGGTGAGATTTTTAGAAATATTCGGAAATATACATAGGAATAAATAAAATCTTAGCCTTGGGCTGAGAGAATATTTTCAATTAAAAATATTTGTAATTTAACAAAAAATTCAACAACAAATTAATACTGAATTAATACTAATTTAAATGGGAATTTTCAACACAGATAAAACTGTTCTCATTTCAAACTATTTTAATAATTTTATAGACCCGATTTTTCAGTCTTCTCTGGTATTATCCTTCAAATAAAAGGTCTTTAAGCTCCATTTTTCATTGTGGTAATAATGTCATAAATCCTTGAAAGAAATTGCTGACAGAGATGTCCGGAACATTGGAACAGAGGCTTAATGATGTATCTTTTTGTATATCCCAGAAATCCCACAGAAATGAGTTAAGTACTCATCGAAAAACTACAGATATATCATTAATAAAAAATGAAACAATAAACCATTTGGCATTGGAAATGGGTTCTCAGTGGAAATTTATGTACCGAAATGGTGACAACTTAATTTGTGGTCTACCAGCTGTCAAGTGACAAATGATTAACCTTTCGGTTATTTTAGCCATGCAATCCTTCTGAGGACTCAATTTCTCTGCAGTAGAACCCTTTCCTTTCGTTCGACTTGCCAAAAATCCTGAAATTAATAATAAAATTTCAAGTCTAAAATTTACAACAGGTTGTTGAAAAGTTTTTCCTTGCACCTTTTTAGCAGCCGACGGGCGGAAGACGGACGGACGGACGGACGGAGTAATGCGAGGTGGAACTCATAAATTAAAGCCAAATTGCAAAAGATGCTGCTGGCGGCTGTCACAGTTTTGACCTTCACCGACGACCCCTCTCCTCTCTCAGTTTTAATTTAGTTTTAAGCCTCCGCTGGAGCATCGTCTCTCCCCCACCCGCAGCTGCAAAGGTCATTGTTGTTGCTGGCTCTGCTTCTTCTGGTGCTGCTGTTGTTGTTGTTGTTGTTGGGGGAAGTTTTCAAAGTTTTCCATAAAGTTAAGTGGCAAACATTTTCGGCGCTGTGCTGTCGCAAACAACAAAGAAACTAATTGACTTGGATTAACGCTTTCCCTGTCTGCGGGTCGATAGATGGATGGATGGCTGGATGGCTGGTTGGATCCTTGGGGGTGTGGCTCCAGTTTTCCACCCATAAATCTCTCAGCGCAAACTTTCTGGACACACGAGACACAATTTCCGTCTCAAGGTTGTCGCGATGGGCGTGGCTTTTGGGGGGCGAAAGTTTAGTTCGTTTCCCCAATATATGTCCCATATATAGCGTATACGCCATGTGTGTGTGTGTGTGTGTGTGCCTCGAAGACTGCGCTTTAACTCCGGCCAAAAGAAAAATCAATAGGCAAACGAGCTCACTGGCCACGCCCACAGCCCGGCAAATGGGTGGGTGGGTGGTATGGGTGGGTGGCAATGGCAGTGTGTCTTCCGCTGAGATTCCAGCAAACGTTGGCAAAAATTTATTGTGTGTGAAAATGTGTTGACTTCACTCAAAAGTTGCTCGCTCGCACCCGAATCCAACTTTGGATTTATGTATATATCCTGCACACTCCCACCCCCCCTCTCGCCCCCTCTCTCTCTCTCTTTGGTCCTGTTGTTTGGTCAAGATATCGTGCGTATCGCTTTTCCTCTCGGTACACACTGCATTCGCATTTTCCTTGAGATTTATTGGCCGCCTTTGATGTACTTACTCCTTTGAATGTCTCCTGACTTGGCAGAGTTTTCCCCCAAGGAAAATTCTTAAAGCAAAGAGGGAGAGAGCGCCTCATTAAACATATTTACCCATACATCCTTACGCGTATTTCGTCAGCGATTATTTCTGGGGAAATGAATGATGGAAATAATGGAAAACTTGAGCTGGGAAAACTGTCGCCCCGTCGTCGGTCGGCTATTAAAAATCACTTTGAGCATTCGGGCGCATGGCAACAATTCACTCATGACCAAAAAAATGATGATAAATTGTAGTTTAATCTGTGGAAAATTATGCAAATGCTAAAAAATGGAAGCATAAAGGGAAAAGCGAAAGAAAACAGACGACTGTAGCATGCACTTTTCGCAGGGAAAAACACAACAAAAAAGCATTTGCTCCTTCGGTTTCATGCAGCTGAAATACCCTGCCAGTTAGAGGGTATATAAACCCACAAAAAAACGGGGTAAATGTCAGAAGCAACCCAGGAGAAAAAAGACAGAGAAAAATAATAGAAATGTGGAAAATGTCAGCGGCCTGTTGGAAAAAAAAGGGTTGCCCCCAGGAGACAGGGCAGGACTCTGGCTGCCATTATTTCAGCATTTCATTTATCATTCTCCGAATTGATGTAAATGTAATGAAAATTGGATTATGCCGTAATCATTAGGCCTGGGACTGGGCCTGGCCCTGCACCCTGTCCGTCCGTTAACCCTATTTATAATTATATTCACTACCAAAAAAGAAACAACAACAAGCTGAAAAGCGAGTAAAAACAGCATTTAAAGCCCGTCAACGTTTAGCTGTCCGCGATATTTATTTGCTTTTTTTTTGGGTGAAAATCTTAAAGGGGAATGCAACATATTTTGTTGATTTATGGGCAGGGAACCCAACAAGGCGCTGTCGTCGCGGTCTGTCAATAAATCACGCCTCCCCCCAGCCCCCAAAGAAGGACTTGAACGAATGGCGGGACTGGGGGCTGGGGGGGCGCGAATCTAATTGTAAAGTTTTCCAAAAGTGGGACAAGAATTAGGAAACTCCGACAAGCCGCGGCGTCATTATCAGCGCCACGGGGTTGCCAGAAACAGAACCAGAAGCAGAACCAGAACCAGAAGCAGTGTACCCAGGACCCAGGCTCTCCATGAATAACCGCGCGACCTGACCACGATATGCCACAACCACAATCCCCTTTTCCATCACAATCCCCCGATCCCGGGCTGCCGCCTGTCCACCACACTCACTCCCACACCGCCCCCGCACCGCACCCGCACCCGCACCACATTCTCGGCAAACACATTCCACGGCCACGCCTACGCCTACGCCACACTTTCACTTTCAGCTTTCTTCGGCCCTTGGGGCCCCTGGGCCTCGGGCCTGGGCTTGCGCGTTTCTTTTGCTGACTTTTGGTCCAATTTTAAAGCCATAAATTTGATGGCTTTTTGAGCGTTTAAAGTGTTGCCGGCAATGTCGAATATTTGATATAACAATTATATAAATGTTGCCGTATGCCGTTTGCCGTTTGCCTTATGCATCAGTAGACACGCCAAAGTCGAAGCCAGGGCCAGGCCAAGCGTGAAAGGGGAGTGGTGGGGAGGGGAGGGGAGGAGCAAGCAGTCAAGGCTCCAAGGACCAAGTCGCAGTCTCAAGGAGAGATAATAGCTGCGGGCCAAAGAAAAACATTGCCAATTCCTTTCGAAAATTTGTATTATGCCTTATAAGTCCATCAATGGCAGGGCAGTTCAGGGCTGGTCGATTCTGAACCTGATCGATGGGTAATTTTACTTGGAAAAACTGCGATCAAATATGCATTATGATCCCAGTGAATTTGGAGGTTTATTGGGGGAAAAGGATGCTCCTGCTTTGCCTGTCGTCTGGCCAGATATCGTTTCGCCAGCCCTGACCAACTTAGGAAGGCTCAGGAATATGCGTTGGCGGTATCCTTGGCGGCCGACTGCTAAAAATGCGCAGCACAACAAATCCCCAAATCCCCGCTAGCAAATTTATTTTAATTCACTTTTGGACAGGCAGAGCCTGTCGCTCTGCGTTTCTGTTCAGTTCCGTTCCGTTCCGTTCTGCGTTTCGTTTTGCCTTTTATTTGGTTTTTGGCATTGCCAATTTCCTGTGCCAGCTCCTGCCTCAGCTCCTGTTGCTGCTCCAGCTCCTGCTCCAGCTCCTGCTTCAGCTCCTGTTCCTGCTCCTTCTCCTCCTCTGGCCAGTGCTGGGCCACGTCTTGGCCTGACACTTGGCGACATTGAAATGAGCACTTTAGGCAAATACGGCCCAATGCCCAGGATCCAGGACCCAGGACCCAGGGGCACAGGCCGGTCACTGGGGGATAGCAAGGGAGGGACCAAGGGGGGGTAGGCAAAGCAAACAACAAACTAAACACCAAAAACAGAAGTCGTCACTGTTATCAAATGTATTTTTATGCTCTTTTGATTTTTATGACCGTGGCAGGCGGCAAACAGCAACGGAAACAGCAGCCCAAGAGTGGGAGTGGCAGTGGCAGGACACTTGATAAGTGGTCTGGGGAATAGGCCTAAAAAAGGACCTCGAAGCGCCCCCACCCCCCCATGACGATTATGTTGTAGGCCGCTTATAACCTCAGGGGTCGGGTGGGTGGTTGGCGGGGGCTGAAACGAATAGTTTTCCGTCGGCTACGGCTACGGCTACTTAAAATTAAACAAATTACTGCCGCGGACGCAGGGAGGGACGCAGGGAATTGTTTATCCGAGTGTTGTCGTCGAATTGTCCTCGCGGCGTGTCCTCGTTGTCAGCGCTGTTCTGTCCGGGGGCAGGGATATCCTCGTGCTTGGGGTATCTGGCAAATTCATGTTGGCAGGCGCGTGCTGGAATTAAATGTGCCGTGAAATAAATCCAAGGAACAGCCAGGGACAGAGACGGAGACGGACACAGAGCCAAAGCCAAAGCCAGAAACAGCGACATTTTGGCCAAAAACTCTCTGCCTGCCAAATGTCCTTCACAGCGGATGAATCCCTGTCTGTCTCCTTGCCTCTGACTGTGTGTGTGTGTGTGTGTGTGTGTCATTAATAGAAACAAAAAGTGAATTGAATCCGAGACCAAACAAAGTCGTGAGTCGGGTGTGGGGGGTCGGGGGTCGGGGAATTGCTAACAAGCGGACCACGACCTCGACGACCTCTCCCCCGGGGGAGGGATCGAGAACAGAAGATGCTGTTGTTCGTACAAGGAGAATAACAATTATGGCCGGACCCCGAACATAACCGCTCTTTAATGGGAATTAAATTTATAGAAAATAATTCGCCAGCCCAGATGCTCCAGGAGGTGCAGAAATATAATACATTTTAATGCCCAGGCCCAGGAATAATAATCATCGAGAAAACAACATTGATCTGCACTCGGGGGGGATGGTATTCACTGGGACATTAGCTGTGTGGGTCGACCCAGTATTAGGGCTTGGACCGGGACAGGGGGACTGGACATTCCATGCTCGGTAAAGGTTGGGTAGGAAATGCCTCAGGGGGTGGCTGAGTGATAAAAACCCATAAAGAGCTGAGGTATCTGCTCGTATCAGCCTTCATTTGATTCATTTCTGATTCAATGGCAATTATCAAAGCATTCTAGCAGTCTCCTTCGCCCTTTCTATCGTTAAAGTCAACTTAAAATTGTATTCCTTCAGACAAACAACAACTTCTACCCCAAAAGACATCCAGTCTGAAGGAAAAGGATGTTCGTTCCAGCACACAAAAGTGGTTCATTAATTGAATGGGGAATTACAACAAAGTCAGCGATAAGTTGTCTAGCCAACCACCGACCGAGCACTCAGCCATTCAGCCACTCAGCCACTCAACCACTCGAACAATCAACCACTCCACCTCCTGGCTCAGGAGCACAGACTCCTGAGTCCTGAGTCCTGAGTCCGAGTCCGAGGTCGAGTCGGAGACAAACCGCATTTCTCAGAGCCGCCCTGGCAACAAAATGGTAAGGAATTTAGGGCCCACACACACAACATTTTCCAGCTCGTGCTCGTATCTGTGTGTCTGTCTGGGGTGTGTGTGTGCGCCTTATTTATCTCAACACAAAGATGACATTTGTGTTGAAACAGGCAAATTAGTATTTATTGCTTTTTGCTGCTGCTGACATATTATTTTATTTGTTTAATTAATTTACCAAAAAATGACCACAAAGCAAAATCATCACAGCTCCTGTTTCTGCTCTGCCTCAGCCTCAGCCCCTGCCTCCGTCTCTTTCTCTCCGATTTCCCTTTTTCCCGTTTCCCTTTTGCGTTCATTTCTCTGTTATGTCATATGGCATATGGCATTTGTAATAAATAAGCAACAGATAACCGAAAAAGACAATTAAAGGACGAGAGAGAGCGCCCCAAAAACTCTGTGGCTCGTAAATTTCCTGGCCGTAGTTTGAGTTGATTTAATGGCTCTGCTCCTTCGGCTCCTTCTGCTCCTCTCCTTAGACGCACACACACACACACACACAGTATGTCCACATAATTAAATCAACTAAATATTTAACGGGCATTTGTTTGGGGGCCGCCATTCGGACCATCGTCCACATCGTCCTTCATCCTTCATCCATCGTCTTGGATTTTTATTACATTGCTGCGGCATTAAGTGTGCCGAGAGTTGGTTGTCCTTTCGGTATGAGGCTGGACACCACACCCCCTCCCTCCCCCATAAATTAACAATGGCAAAGACAAAATTATATTAAGTAAATCATGTGGTGATGTTCGCTCCTTCCACTGCTCTTTGCCTTTGTTTCCCTGTTTGTTTCTCGATAATAATTAAGTGTTGACTGGCTAAAATGCTTTAAGATGGACAGCTGGCATGAAAATTTAATGGGAATAGCAAAAGGACAAGGAACGTTTCTGAGAGATAAATGAATGGATTAATTGGGGGGATGTCAGAGGGATTTCGTGTAAATGTACTCAAAAATCAATGAACTATGGGAGAAATTCTTCTTTTTTATTTATTGTAGAATTCTGTGGAATATTCTTAGACATAAGAATTGTTTTAGGTGAAACTTCCAACACTTCCCCACTATGAAATGTCCTGCATTTGTGAGTTCTCCAGTTAGTTATCCAGTTTTTAGTTTTATTTTATAGCTGGTTGTATATCCTGCAGCTTTTCCCATAGATTTGTTGGGGAAACTCGTTCTACAAAAAGTGTAGCATACTTATTGGGTCCCTCCGAAAATGAAACATCTCCAAAGGGAATGGATTCGTTCCGTTCCGTTCCGTTCCGCTGGCCATCGCCAAAATGGCAACCAAGTGAAAACGAGCATGTTATATGTGGGCGTATTACAGCAGCTTCCACTGCAGGGCGTGGCCGCATTGTCACTGCCACAGCCACTGGGAGCAGCGACTTGCAACATTGTCGGTTTATGGGTCACAACCGTTTGACTGCATTCATGGATAGGGCCTGGTCTGGCCTGGTCGGTCGTCAGTTGTTTGTAGCTCGTTCTTATTGTTATGGCTAGTGTTTCTTACGGCTTCATGTTGTCCATAATAAAGCAAACATATGACAAGCCAGAAACAAGAGAGAGAGATATAGGGAATTCTTGAGAGAATCCCAAATGCTTAACCCTGCAGGCAAGCCGGAGACGAGCAGCCAATAAAGTCAGCGGAAGCTGAGAAAAGTCATGAAAAATGTTGCCAAAAAAAAAGAAGGAAAAAGAAAAAGGAAAACACAGCCAAAGGAGCAATGGGGGAATGCCGCAACGAGGAGCGGGAATGTACGAGGACTATCTCTGTGTTATTATTATTTTTACTGCAAGGCATTCGCATAAAGGACATAATCATATTTTTCATCAAAGTCAGCAACAGCGATAAAAACTACAAGCACACACATACCACACACACACACACACACATACGACGGTGAATGACGGTTCTATATATGTGTGTGTGCATCCCCTACCCTTCTATTTTCCTCTTTCTCTCCTTCTCTTTGGGGCTCAGTCGGAGCATATCTATTCTGCAGTTGCTGTCAACATTTTTCATATCATAAACACTTTTAGTGTTGATATTACCAACAATAACTTTTCCCTCACTCCCCCACACACACACACACACACACGTCCGCATCTGTATCCGTATCCGGGGCTGTACATATAGGAGACACGCCCACCCGTCGTGTTGCGGCCAAGGTTCATCCTTTTCTTTCACGATTTTCGTTTTTTTTTTCGTGGCTTTTGGCCCACATAGCACCACGCAAAATGTTGCCCTTCATGGCGGGAAAACTCTTTAAGAACTCGGCCTTGATGCGATAGATAATGTATCGGAAATATGCATCGTAAATGGAAACCTTTCCTCCCTTACAGCAGAGTCTTCTAGCCACATTTTTCTGAATGGTTTTCAATCATTTTAATGCCTGAATCACATCCTTCAAAACTGCAGATCACAGGGCACAGGCCTGCATGCAGTTGAAATACGATTTGTGGGCATTCGCATTGCAGGTGTTGCTCCGTTCGCAGTTTTCCGTGAATGCATTGAAGTAAAAGCGCGACATGTGACAGTTTTCGGCATCGTTCGGTGGTCTCTGGCAGTGCGACGGTAACGTCGATTCAGCCTGGCTCGTAGCTGAAGTTTCTTTGCAAAATGAAATTAATACAAAAAAGAGGCTAGCCCAAGGACACTAATTACGTTTAACGAGGAAGCAAGCGGTCAGCAGGACCCCAATAAGCACAGCACTCAGTGAGGCAGAAATTATCTGACAGTTGTACTTCTCCATGGCTCAAAAAAACTAGAGAAATATTCAACACAATACACGGCCGAAAGTATATATTTAAATATGAAACCAATTTGATTTGCCATGGAGTGGAAATTGAAAATGCCACGCATTGATGTGCTAAGCAGAAGAAAACCCATTTGGTTGGGGTAACTCCAGTTTACCAGAGTCTCAGAGTTTCGGAGAGTTTCCGCGCGCTTTATCTAATTGAGTAATACGTTTGAAAGTTGCACAAGAGCTTGGCAGGGAAGGTGGTATTGTGGGGAAGGCTTGCGCCTGGCTGGCTATTTTTAAACCTTTTTTTTTTTTAAATTTTTTTTTTTTTTACTTCTTTTTTTTTTTTTCCCTAGGTTTCACGTGCTGCCCTGCGGTTACTTTATTTCGTTGGTGTCTGTCTCCGCCTCAGTTTTGATACTCTTTCTGTGCAGCTTTGATACTCTTCCTCTGGGTTGGGTACTGGCTTTCGATGAGACACTTTGAAATGCTAATGCCCAAAGGATGCCCTTAAATATTCACCCAAAAATCATTATTCTGTTCCATCATTGAGAGCATTAGATACTGGAAAGCAGAGCATCAATGGTTCGTTGCAGTCCAACTCCATTCTCCATTTTCCATTTTCCATTCCTGCTCAGCCTCTTCTCTTTTAGTGTTTTTTCTTTGAATTTGTTGTATTTTTTTTTGCGAGTGTTTTGGGGGTTTTAGAGAGATAATTACGAAAAATGTTTTGCGTGCCGCGCAATGTTCATTGCGCGATGGGCCAGGCATAATTATGACTCCTGCTGGGGTTTCCTTCGCCACCTCCACCCCCTCCCCCTCGCACTCCCCCTATGCTACCACTTTTCAGTGTTGAAGAATATAATTTTTTGTTCCATTTCGTTTCGTTTCGTTTCGCCGCTTGCTTTTTATGTATGGCGCGTGTGTTTTGTGTTGAATTTTGTAGCTTCATTCCGACAAACAGGCCACGTAGATAAGACATTAAAAAGTACCAGATACCACAAAAGAAACAACAAAAAGAAAAAACATTAACAAAAAGTACAGGAAGGAAAGTAAGTAAGAGAGAAAAGGAAGAGCAGAAGAAGGACAAGGAGAAGGAGCGCTGAGCAAAGAGTTGAGATAATGTGCAGGACAATTGGTTACCTTCTTAGCCAGGTTCAATTGTGGGAATCAAGGTTTATGGACAATTTTCAATTTGCTATGCAAATAGCTTCGCAGAAGCAGAAAGCAGAAGCAGAAGGCAGAAGGCAGGAAGCAGGGAGGCCACATCGATCTAGGGGCTGGGAGGATAGCGGCAAACACATGTTGCTTGCCCCCTGAGCACTTCACTGTCCATGCCCAGCCCCCCTCCCATCCCATTGCCATGCCACAACTAACTGCATTTTTCCATTCGAAAGTTTCTGTGTCTCTCTGCCATTCCGCTTTATGTTGCAGTTTAGACTCCATTTCCATCCGCCATGTCTCCATGGCAGCCAGCAGCACTCCACTCCCCCCCCCCTCTGCTCTTGTGCACGGTTATGGCCATGTCGGCTGGCCAGAGCATCCATACCTTTGATGGCTTGCCAAACAGTTGGAATATGATTTTTGCAATTTTCGCATGAACTCAACCAAAAAATTAAACTCGACTCCGCCCTGCCGCTGCAGAAGTTGTAAACTTTTTAATACGTTCTGGGGCGTTCTGCCCCCGCGTGGCAGTTGCGCCTGTCATGGTTGTCAATCTCTCTGTGCGCCAGTCAATAGAAAAAAACCGAATCTCCAGTGCCTGCTGTGCGGCGCGGAGGGGGAGGTGGCTGGGCTCCATTGCGATTCAGTAATATCGTTGTTTCCCTTTGCAGTAAAAACTCTTTTTGCCTGCGAAGTATTTGAAAATTATTTTAATTAAGGCATTTTAATTAACACATGCACATGCACACACACACACACACAATCACACACGCACCGGCAATCAAACACACGCACATATCACACTCTCACAAGTTGCTGTTGTCGATTTTTTTCGCCATTCCTTTTTTTTCGTCGCATAAATTGTTCGGGGCTCGGTGAGGACCTCCTCCGAGCCGAGCCGAGCCGAGCCGAGTCGCTCCGCTTGGCAACATCTCACATAGTCGTGGCCGCATGTTGACACAGAATTTAAATTTATTTTTCTTGTTGTTTGCGTGATTATTTTTGCGTCCCATTCAAACCAATTGGGGGTATATGCATTCGCAGGAGAGGTTTGTCCAGGCACAAATGAAACAAAACACACTCTTGGCTAAAAGGAAGGATTTACTGATGGATTGTGGCAACTTTTTCGGGGGGTTAATGCTGGAAGATGCTGAAAATTGAGGATGAGTTTTAGAGGTTTGGTAAAAGATATTTCCTTGGAGTTGAACAGAAGATTTGAGGCATCCTTTACCACATTTGTGGGAGGTGTTCTTTAGACTCATTTCTATATCCAAAAAATCAAGTGCAGTATTCAATTTGTTGACTGATATTTCAGGAGTATTTCCAACAATTTTCAATCTTAAGGAATGAATGTTTCCTTTCGGGAAAGTGCACAGTTTTGTAGGTTTATTCAGCCCCTGTCCTTCGATATATGCTCTGCTATAGAATGACCTCTCCTTCTCCATCTGCTGCGTTTCCAGGGCATCTCTGCTTCGTAACCTGTGCTGCAGATAATATTTGAGAAAATTTCTTGTACGTCGTTATATAATGTCGAGGATATTGCCGCCTGCCATTAGTTCAACTCGGCTTGGTCTGCTCCGAGTCTGCTCCGAGTTGCGAGGCCTCTCCAGGCGCCTGTAATTTATTGACGTGTTTCTATGTAGCTGGTTTTTTTTTCCCTCTATAGGTATATATATTTTTAGGCCAAACACGAGCGCTTAGCCATAAATTGTTGCGTTGAGCGACGCATGGAAAAGGAGAAAGGCATATAAAAAATAGGAGCACCACAGTGCGGCTCGGCAGGACCGAAAAAAAAATAAAAAATAGAAATTCTAAAACAAAAAGCATGTGGAAAGAGGCCGTGCGGCTGCCGTTGCCGCTGCCGGTTGCCGTTGCGCTAAATTTCATTTCATGCAGCGCTGCCTCGCAACGACAGCGAGTCGACTCCGTTGGGGTCAAGTTGAAAGTGTAGGCTGCGATTTATAGCTCTGCCCTGGCACTGGGGCGCCCCCTTCTCTTCTCTTCCCTGAGGATTCTTCTTTGTCGTCGCAGCGCATTCCTCGGTTTCCTTTTCCCTCTGGCTGTGGCTGTTCGTTGACAAATTTGTGCAGAATTTGTGCGGTCAAGTCGCCGGTTAATTGAGTTCAAATATGCAATTACATATGCATTTGTTTATGGCGATTGCCCTGCCCTGCGCTGCCTGTCAGATGGTGGGATGGCGCCATAAATCAAATAATATAACGCTGATGTTTTAATTAAAATTGCCAGCAATAAAAATCGCAAATAAAATGGGAAACGGAAAATGGAAAACTCTGTGAGCCTTTGCTCATTAATTTAGCTAACAAAAACTGCGGTTGGTTTTTAATTAAAAACCACTAAAAAGACAACAAAAAAAACAACTGCAATCTGTATAATCATTTAAATTATAATAAATGCAGAATGTTTCAATTATGAATGTGACCCTAGGTCGGGGTGGTCGTGGTGGTCGGGGTCACCAGCCGCTCTCAGTGAAATATGTTCCAATCTGTGGGGCAAACCGTCTGGTCACCGTCCCTGGCCAAGTCGTTTGAATGCTAAAAACAAAAGCCAATATTAACTTTAAAACTTCTCTCTCGCTGGCTGCTAATTGCGTTGACAATGCCACACGGACAAAGCGATCCGGAAAAATAAAGAGCGCAAGGAGCCCGTGGGTCAAAGTGGCAGCGCAGGACTTGCGGAATGCTGTGCTGGTGGTTCGCCTTCTGCTAATGAACATCGATTTGGCCTCAGCTGTGCGCCGTGCGCTGTGCGCGGGCCATTGGCAGCTCGAAAAACGCTTTCCCCGTAATCGAAATCGGAATTTAAATTGACTCATTAAAACGGAGCAAAAAGCGGGTCGCACGACAATTAAACAAACGCCCCCGCCGTCCGCCGTCCTCCGTCCGGCATCCTCTCCATCCGCCATCCGCCATCCATCGCTGCCCGGCAACAATCTCCCCATACTATCCATAGTCACGTCCCGATTCCGGGCTCAATCCACAAGCCACCCTCCATCCCATCCCATCCCGACCGACATGGGGTCATTAGTTAATTTGCCAAAGCGGCTTCACTTTGGTAATACGCAGGCGGCAGGCGGCAGGCAGCAGGCGGCAGCAATGGCTTGGCTTGGCCATGGCTATGGCTATGGCTATAGCTGTGCAAGTGTTATAACATTGTCAGAAAGTTGGGATAATGAACAGGAGTCCGCTTTTTGCTGGGGTATTTTTGCGGCATTCCTTTTAGTCAATCTGGGGACTTATCCATATGGCTTCGATTTATCTGAAAATGTTTCTTAATTTAAATTTAATTGGCGAGATGTTTGATCTCTTCATTGGCCTACATTTTGAAGGATTTCTTTCGAATTTCAAATAGCTTTTAATGCCTGAAGTTTTCTTTAAGTAACCCAAACCAAACCCAACAATTATGTCCATTGCGTGATTTCTTTTTATAGCTCTAATACAATCCCTAGTTTTAATGACCCATCATTACCACTCAGCTCTTCCTGTTCATTAGAAATTCGAAATAAATAGATGGCCAAGTACATTTTTATTAGTATTATATTTATTCCATTTAATCGCAATATTTTCATCAGAACTTATCCCCAAGGGTGCAGAATATTCGTATCGGTGACATTAGCCGACTTGACTGTCATTGTCTGCTTTTGTTAGGATTCCCATTGGGTTTTGCCACTGTCAAGGACGCGGCGCGGCGCGGCCCTGTCTAGTAATTTATGTTTACCACCTACCCTAGACTCCGTCCGGCTGCGTCCTGTCTCCGTCACCGCCACCGCCACGGCCCCTTCTTCGTCTCCATTCGTGTTGCCTTGGTGCGGTGCGTGCCGAGCCGCAATCTGCCCGGGCTATTAGATTTTATTGAGCCGCTGATTTACACAATGCGCTTCAATTCAATTCTCTTCTCTGCTCTGCTCTGCTCTGCTCCACTCAGCGCGTTGTCGGTTGTCTGCTGTCTGTTGTCTGTTGTCAGGGTGGTGCTGGTAGTCGTTGGTCTTCAGTCGGGACGGACGCGGAGCTAATCGCAGATAGAGGGAAAACTCTAAACGGGAATTTAATTTTCACACATCGTTGGCGGCGGTGGAAAAATCAATATGGAAACACAAACAGACTGGTCGGCAGTCGACAGTCGACAGCCGGCAAACAACAAAAGCATAAATCACGCGCATAATTTTGTTACCATTTCTTTTTTTCCGTTTGCAATTTCTATTAAAGGCTTTTCCATTCTCTGCCAGTATTTGTGGGCGATCCGACAAATGGGGCGGAGTGGAGCGTTTGTTGTATTTACATTTACTGACCTCAGGGCTCCGAATCCTGGAATGGTTTTTCTTTCTTTTTTTCCGTTTCCCGTTGCCCGTTTTTCGTTTCGTTTTTCCTTGTTAGTTCTGTGGCGTTGTATCTGGGTAATTTCTGGCACGTGTGAACTGATTTCTATTATGCGATGGCATGAAAGCCACTGCCAAACAAAAGCCACAAAAAAAAAATACGAGAGTTCCTGGCAATGCCCCAGGTATTCAAGTTTGCGGCAAACTTTGGATACTCACCTGAGAGGAGCCAAAAAGGAAATGTTTCCAGTATTGAGAGCTTGTTGGGCAATAGATTTGGTATCACATTTCCAACGCTGAGCCAATCACAGCTCATATTATTCGTCCATACCATACCATACCCACTTCATCCGAAGCCCTCCACAATTAATTTGTTTCCTATATTTAACCTTTATTTCCCGCAGGTGAGACACGTTATTCAATGCCCAATGTCATTTATCAAGTCGTGTAATTTCAATGGTCCCTTTTACATCCATATAATTATTGAATAATTAATTGTTGCCCTCGAATAATTATACTGTACTCAGCTAAAGGAAATTCTACTTTGTTTGCTTGCAGGTCTCCAGTTTCAAGGGTAACACAAGACGATAATTGAAATCGGAAAAGCGAAGCGCCAGCGGCCAGCGAGGTGCACAATCATCACTCAAATTATGCGTACAGTCCACATATGTATATATGTAGCATTGCAAATTTAAATTTTAAGTTTGCATACCGAATGTAACATACAAATAAAAGAATTAATTCAAATTTCTACGGTTATGTTTTTATTTTGGGGGTAAAATCATTGCGGACGTGATACGTCCAGATCTGCCAAGAAATAGCCGATATATAGCGATTTATAGCTGAATGAAAGCAAAATCCTTGTTTTCCTTGACGCCAAACGATGGGGGATATTCTCGCGATTACGAGAAGGCGTGGCACGCCCAGATCGGTCCACAAATAACGGAGAAAACACGTCTGGAAAAAATGTCCTTGGTCCTTCGTCCTTAATAAGGACTCTCTTAGATCAAGGATTTCATTCCGATCACGGGAAGCCATCGCACGCCCAGATCGGCCCACAAATAACGGAGAAAACACGTCTGGAAAAAACGTCCTTGGTCCTTCGTCCTTGATCAGGACTCTCTTAGATCAAGGATTTCATTCCGATCACGGGAAGCCGTCGCACGCCCAGATCGGCCCACAAATAACGGAGAAAACACGTCTGGAAAAAATTTCCTTGGTCCTTCGTCCTTGATAAGGACTCTCTTAGATCAAGGATTTCATTCCGATCACGGGAAGCCGTCGCACGCCCAGATCGGTCCACAAATAACGGAGAAAACACGCCTGGAAAAATGTCCTTGGTCCTAGGTCCTTGATAAGGACTCTATCAGATCAAGGATTTCATTCCGATCACAGGAAGCCGTCGCACGCCCAGATCGGCCCACAAATAGCGGAGAAAACAACAAAACAAAATGTGCACTGTTGTTGTTGTACATTTCGTGACAACAACAACAACATTTGTGGACAACAACAACTTTCAACTAGCGACCACAAGTTGGCCGAAAACCGAGAATTTCAGATCTGGGATACCAGGCGAACAGAAATAAGCAGCAAGCAACTCTCGAAAATTAAAAAAAAACTGGTGCATACTTTTGGGGGCAAAAAAACCAGCGACCTTCTGCTGATTCTGTTCGCCTGGTATCCCAGCTCTGAAATTGCCAACATTGCGCCACTCGAATCAACATTTTTCATTTGGCTATATCTCGGCTGTTTGTGGGCCGATCGGGGCGTGGCATACCTTTTCGTGATCGGGAGAGTCCTGCCAACCGATTGCCACCAGTAAAAAGGACATCCGAGCCGAGACGATTTTCGGCAATTTCAGTGATGGTACATCACGACTTTTGGCGAAAAACGCG